>CAWUFW010010578.1:0-390000 GCA_963921515.1 Calotriton arnoldi
TCTCGCAGTATTATTTATTTCTACTGCTCACACTGTACATTATTTATCTCACATACTGTCTTGTGATCGTAACAGCACATTTTACTTACACCAGAAACAAGACTGTTCAATAAATCTTTTATTGAAACGCCCGTCTATTTCTTTCTGTGTAACTTGGAGAAAACTAAGCATGCACGACTGAGCTGAGTGAAATAGTTATCTATTGTTTCCACGACACGTTCTGATTCTAAAAGGGAAACACAGTGGTCATGTTTTGCGGCTGCCAGAAACTACTCCCTTCTTGTTGTCAAGGAGTTTCTAGTGGCCTCTGAGCTAGCTGGCACAAGTAATTAAGTTTAATATACTCGATAGGGACATACTGACCTTAGTCCTATGTCAAACCTATAGGATATATTATTCCAATGCGCAGAGCCTATTAGGGAAATAGGAGCTACACTACAGAGGGTTATCTGATGTTTCCAAATGTATTCCTTCTGGCATTTGTTTAAATGAACCCACATTTAATACTGATTTTGGTGTGGAATGTGGATAGTCGGAGGCATGTACTTGTGCCTGTATCACTAACTGGCTACTATTCGCCTGATCGTCGTCGGGCGCATTTTTGTTGGTTTTACTATCCTTCGGTGTGCTATTATTCTCAGTTCTATTAGTTTTTGTTGTTAATAGCTTTTGTGGTGTCAATGGGTTCGGAAGACCCTCTAGTTGTCCTGTTTCTGAAAAGATAGCTGTCGTTGGGTCTTTTAGACACATGAACTTTCTGTTGAGAGTTGTTTTTCCAAATATAGAATACTGCAATGGAATTAATGGGCTTGTCGTTACTTGGGCTGGTTTTTTTGGTGATTCTGCTGTCTCCTTGGATTTCTTGGTACCTTGTTTTGATGTTTTATGTGCCAATTGCTTTCTTAGTCTCCCTGACCTCATTTTTTTAAAACTTTTTTTTATTTATCTTTGATTATAATGATTTTGTTTCTGTTTATTGTTTCCTGCTACCTTTATACCCAAGATTATGCTAATTGCTCTAGGCTATTATAGTTGTACGCCGCTTCGTTTGTTTATATTCAAGTTTAGCTTTTAGCTTTGTTGTTGGCTGTGAATTGCGGCTTGTGCGTTATATGCGATCTTATTTTATGTAATTGTTTTGTTGCGTAATTATTTACGTAGTTATTTTGTTCCTAAAACTGTTCATAGAACTATTACTGGACCTTATGAGAGTGTTTCACATTTGAGCTCCGCATGTCACCTGTCACAGCCCGAAGTCCGGTTGGTTGTCGCGACTCTGCCTTCCCTAATGATACTAGCCGCTGCTAGCTATTGCGTCGGAGCAAGTGCAGATGCTTGTTCCACCCACTGCCACAAATCGCTGACAAGTAAATGCCCGGTACACAGGTTTAGCTGTTCTGCCGATGCCCTCCTTGTGTGGATTTGTGCTATGTTATATTGTAGCAACAGAGCCAGGTCGCGGTCTCTCTCGGCTCTTGACCGTGGTGTGGTGGAAATGGAAGTACTGCTCCTTTAATTCTAGGAGTCTTTTTAGTTAGGGCAGCTTATTTGCTGCTGCGTTGGCTGAAGGCTGTGGAGTGCAGTATTTTGGAATTGAGGGTTGAATTGAGGGCGGGGCTACTGCTGCCACTAATGCGGGCGCACAGAAAGAGCACAGAGATTGAAGAGGAAAAAAAAAAAGAGAGACGAGCGGGGTGGCGAGACTACAAGGATTAAGAGGTTAAAAGATTAGGAGCCTAGCATGTAGGCGCCGATAACGAGCCTCCCGTGACCTGCAGAAACACACAGCCTAGCTAAGGCAGGCTGAGATGCCTCCGACAGGCAATGGGCTTACTCACCTGGACCCCCACCTGCTCAGCCACTCACCACCTCTCTGCCCGCTTCCGCCTACACAGCTCACCTGGCTCTTCTCAGCTCTGCTCGGCTCCAGTCCCCGTCTCTGCACTCGTGGTTAGGGAACGCACGGCCCGTGATGCGGCCGATTTTCCGCCACAGCCGCTGACCACCTCTTGCTGCTTTGGGCTTCAAGCTCGCGTCTCGCGTCACTGTCTCCACGCTGCCCGTCTATTTCGCTACAGCTGCAATTTGCTGCTTGCTGGGACGCAGCGGCCATCCGCTCTGCTCCGCTTGCTCTGCTCTAGCTCTGCTCTGCCTCACTTGCTCCAGAAGCGGAAATGCTTAGAATCAATCATCATTCCAGTCCACCATTATGTGCAGTGTGGAGACTATAATGCTCTTGTCAATCGGGGAACAGAACACCTACTACATCCTAATGGCGGATAAAGGTGTCGAGCAGGCCATAAGAAAGTCCATAATTTCCTCCAGTAGAGGAACTAAACTTCTACAGCTACTTGCCTGGCGAAGTAGTGGCCAATGAAAGGCAGGTATCCATGCACAGCCCTTGAAAGGTTTACCTAACAGCAGCTCCACCTCAGTCAGTTTACCAATACTTCACTTTTGTATTGTACAACATAAAGCAAGCAGGAAAACACAGGGCTGGCTGAGATGGGAACTAGGGACAGTAAACATGACTCTCCTGTCTCTTTCCTGCATAGAGCAGACATCTCAATGACAACATGGTTGAGTTTTTTTTAGCTGTTTAGGAATGCGATCAGCAAAGTGTCACTCCTGCAGCCTTGCCACGTTCTCCAGTGCATATGAAGTGGAGGCTGCTGCTTCTGTAGCAGTAAGACTTTCAATGACGGACAACTGAAAGTCAAGGAAAGACACGAGTCTTTCAGTGGTTGTCTGATGATAAACAACATACGCATTTTATGCTGCCATCTGGATCCAAACCGCATGAGTAGACCAATAGGACTGCAAGTTTGGTTTCTACACTAACTCCATTTTGAGCATAAGACCCAAAAATATCTTCAACTCCTCAAGCGAAGTTGGAGTCCACTGATCTGCCCTAGAATGAGGCCCTAGAGTGCCGCCATGCTCCCTCAGAAATTGTTTAGCAGACAAATTCATTTTCTGCATTTTTTACTCAGGGAAGCCAACATCCAAAAAGAGATCGACATAGTCAATTGGCAAAAAATTGGCTGTATCGACTTTACATCCAGCATTGCCAGTGAAAGGCAGAATGTAGGACTGAACTAATTTGGGAGCTGCAAGGAGAGTACTCCCTCTGTGCTTGCCGCGGCACATGCTTGCTCTCTGGGTTGGTATTACCTGCTACACAGACTGTGCTTGTGGGGGGACAGCACAACTGCCATCAACGTGTCCCTCAGAATCGCTGGAAGATGAGTCATTGGATGGAACGTCGCTGACAGAAAAATCACTTGCAGGTTCTGCTCCATTTTCCTTTCCCTGAGATGCTGTCTCGGTATCTGCTGTCTTAGTCTCTTTTCTGGCCTCAGAGCTGTCCTCCAAGATTGCTGCCCTTACATGCACATGTGCAAGCATATACACTGGACATATTTTAAGAAATTTGTAATATTTTAACGCCATCTATTAATGTTTTACTCCAAACATTTGTAAATGCATTCAAATATGGCAGGCGTGGATGACTACTCATCTGTAGTGACCATTTTTTAATGCGTTTTCTAATTCTGAAAAAAACCCAATCAAAGATGGCTGGCATTGATATGTGCACATTTGCATTAACCATCTAGTATATCTAGTATAAAAATACATTTTGATATGGTTGATCGTAGTGGTTTACAATAGCACCTCTTTGTACAAATGTATGTGGAAGGCGTTTCTCACCACATCATCAAAAGGTTGTTTGGGTTGGTGCTATATTGAGACCCAACACCCTACTACCAGGGGTGCCAACAATCACTGGTTGAAGGATCCACTGTGGATCCAAACTCTGGAATGCACTGCCACTTCATTTACGCAGGGAACCTAGCCACCCTGCCTTCCGAAAGCAACTGAAAACACTGTTGTTTCCCTAACTATCTCTGTCAGTGGTCACTAGTCAAGCCCAGCGCTGGGAGGCCCCCGGGTAGCCATGCGCTATATAAGTGTCTTTTTCATTTCATTTAATTTCATAAACAAAGATATCATAGCACTCAATTAGAAGTCCAAAACTCAAAAGTGAATCCATAAAGTTGGAGTTTTTGTAGATGTTTCAAATCTGTAGTTTATTGTAGAAATAAATCAGGTGACTGTGATCTTCTGTACATGCGTATTGTTAAACAGCAGAAAACAGCTGACACGTGTTTCGTCACATAGTGACTTCTTCAGGGCTGGGTAAGTAAAGATATGTCGGTGCGCGATTCGCAGGTAGTGAAATCTGGAGAACTAAAATCTGGTTGGCTGTTGTGACAAATGACGTGTGAGAAGATGCACCCATCCACCAAGAGGTCATATGGGTCAGTTCTTGCATGCAACTCCACGGCAACAGCACGATTCCACGGAGGCACCAGAAATCCAGCAGGAGAGAGAACTCTGAAGCAGTTCTCTCCCCTGCTGGATTTCTGGTGTCTCCTTGGCAACGTGCTGCTGCTGTGGAGTTGTCTCACCACCCTGAAGGCGCTTTGGCCGGTGCAGGTCGCCCCCCCTTCGCGAAGGACCACATCTGCGTCAAAAGATCGCTTTTCTTAACGTCTTATCATTTCTGCTGTTTGAGTGCTATGATATCTTTGTTTATAGTATAAAAGGGCATCGTCTGTTTTTTTGGCATGGAGTAAGTTTCACAGCTGAGATCTAATGGCTTTGCTAAAACTTTATGCCATGACTTTGAAAGTGTCCCCTCGTGAAACACTTCTATAATAATATATAATGTGCACACTGTTTGGCAAGGCTATTTATTTCTCTGAAATGGGACTTTTAGAAAACCCATGAGATGAAGATTGAGTAACCCAGACAGTCTGCTTCAAGAGGTAGATTTTAAAACATAGCTGGTATGCGCACAATAGAAGAAGTCCACCTTTTATCACACTATATCTGTACGTGTTACACAAACTATTTTGTTCTATGACGTAGGTAGCGCAGTATTGATAGAATGGTACGGGCATGTTTCCCTTGAACATAAAATGAAGCGTTTTCTGTGAATACCAGTTTGAACAGTATGTCTCAATGCATGCAGTATTGTTGCTTAAGAGACAGTTCTATTTTTTTAATTCGCTTTATTTTTGTATCAATGCCTAAGCGTGTAACACTTTCAAGCATCCATATGCCTTTAATCATATAATATGCTCCATGAACTGCCATTTCGTGGTCTATAACTCTGTCAAGGCTGCAGCATGACAAGCTTCTGCATTGCTGCATATTTCCCATGTTTCGCCTGCTCCTCGCAGCATCTGCGCCCATGGGTCTAAGGTCTCTAGAAGCCCAGGAGAGCGTGAATCCCGGCTGCCACTCTTATTGACGTGTGATAAAATCAAAGCATTACCAGAGTGAGTCTGTAACAGCTTCAAGCAATTTTCCTCCTCTTAAAATTAATTGCTTGGTGAGAAACATCAAAGCGCTCATACATCAAATATTTCAACATGGCGGTCAGACTCACAATATAAACAAGCAGCAGGGGCTGGCGTAGCTTCCACAAGGCTGCCGGCCAGACTTGCATTTGTACCTAACAGAGATCTGATCGGACCAAACGTATAATGGGAAATGGTCAACTGAAGATTACGCTTTATTTGACTATTTATCAAATAAATTCTTATCATGCATCAGTCATAGTCCTTTTTCAGGGTTTTTGTTGAGTCCAGAGACAAGGTGTGTGCAATGTTGCACAGTACACGCCCGTGCCTACCACACTACTCCATGTCATGTGCTTCTGGTTTTTAATAAACAGCACTGTACGTTCTGGGTTTTGGGAAGCGATAGTTGGAAATCACGTGCAAGCTGGTCAGAGTGAAAGGAAATACATGCAGAAGGCGTTTCTGCCACCAACCTAAAGGGAGGGCAAGAGCAGCACAGCGTCTGAGAGAGCACAGTTATCGAAACAATGCTCAGGGGAAGACAAACAGACCAGTAGTCTCAGGGGTCTGGGGATTCTGACCAACAGACCAGCAGTCTCAGGGGTCTGGGAATAAAGACCAACAGAGCAGCAGTCTCAGGGGTCTGGGAATAAAGACCAACAGACCAGCAGTCTCAGGGGTCGGGAATAAAGACCAACAGAGCAGCAGTCTCAGGGGTCGGGGAATAAAGACCAACAGACCAGCAGTCTCAGGGGTCGGGGAATAAAGACCAACAGACCAGCAGTCTCAGGGGTCGGGGAATAAAGACCAACAGACCAGCAGTCTCAGGGGTCTGGGAATAAAGACCAACAGACCAGCAGCCTCAAGGGTCTGGGAATAAAGACCAACAGACCAGCAGTCTCATGGGTCTGGGAATAAAGACCAACAGACCGGCAGTCTCACGTGTCTGGGAATAAAGACCAACAGACCGGCAGTCTCAGGGGTCGGGGAATAAAGACCAACAGACCGGCAGTCTCAGGGGTCTGGGAATAAAGCCAACAGACCAGCAGTCTCATGGGTCTGGGAATAAAGGCCAACAGACCGGCAGTCTCAGGGGTCGGGGAATAAAGACCAACAGACCAGCAGTCTCAGGGGTCTGGGAATAAAGATCAACAGACCAGCAGTCTCAGGGGTCTGGGAATAAAGACCAACAGACCAGCAGTCTCAAGGGTCTGGGAATAAAGACCAACAGGCCAGCAGTCTCAGGGGTCTGGGAATAAAGACCAACAGACCAGCAGTCTCAAGGGTCTGGGAATAAAGACCAAGAGACCAGCAGTCTCAGGGGTCTGGGAATAAAGACCAACAGACCAGCAGTCTCAGGGGTCTGGGAATAAAGACCAACAGACCAGCAGTCTCAGGGGTCTGGGAATAAAGACCAACAGCCCAGCAGTCTCAAGGGTCTGGGAATAAAGACCAACAGACCAGCAGTCTCAGGGGTCTGGGAATAAAGACCAACAGCCCAGCAGTATCAGGGGTCTGGGGAATCAGACCAACAGACCAGCAGTCTCAGGGGTCTGGGAATAAAGACCAGCAGACCAGCAGTCTCAGGGGTCCGGGAATAAAGACCAACAGACCAGCAGTCTCAGGGGTCTGGGAATAAAGACCAACAGACCAGCAGTCTCAGGGGTCTGGGAATAAAGATCAACAGACAAGCAGTCTCAGGGGTCTGGGAATAAAGACCAACAGACCAGCAGTCTCAGGGATCTGGGGATTCAGACCAACAGATCAGCAGTCTCAGGAGTCTGAGAATAAAGACCAACAGACCAGCAGTCTCAGGGGTCTGGGAATAAAGACCAACAAACCAGCAGTCTCAGGGGTCTGGGAATGGGAATAAAGACCAACAGACCAGCAGTCTCAGGGGTCTGGGAATAAAGACCAACAGACCAGCAGTCTCAGGGGTGTGGGAATAAAGATCAACAGAACAGTAACCCCTTGGGTTGGTATTAAGACCAACAGACTGTAGTGTAGCTCCTATTTCCCTTATAGGCTCTGCGCATTGGAATAATATATCCTATAGGTTTGACATAGGACTAAGGTCGGTATGTCCCTATCGAGTATATTAAACTTAATTACTTGTGCCAGCTAGCTCAGAGGCCACTAGAAACTTCTTGACGACAAGAAGGGATTAGTTTCTGGCTGCCGCAAAACATGACCACTGTGTTTCCCTTACAGAATCAGGATGTGTCCCAGAGTCGTAGAAACAATAGATAACTATTTCACTCAGCTCAGTCGTGCATGTTTCAGTTATTCTCAGAGTTACACAGAAATAACAGACGGGCGTTTCAATAAAGGATTTATTGAACAGTCTTGTTTCTGTTGTAAGTTATATGTGCTGTTATGATCACAAGACAGTATGCAAGATAAATAATGTACAAGGTGAGCAGTAAAAATAAATAATACTGCGTCAGCATTATCTTTTTAGCATGTATGCATTTACATAAAATGACACAACCTAAAAATGCGAGTACTCATACGATGCGTTTCTAGCCTAGTTCTACCCAGTGTACCTAACCTGTCCTAGGTGTAGGGAGAAGTAGAAGTAGGTGCTGTATTCCTGACTAGAGTATACCAAGAGTATGTTACGCCTAGTATGCCAAGAGTCTAGTATGCCAAGAGTCCCTCTAGGTTCTAGTCTGCCCCATACCTGAAGAATGAGAGAGGTAGGAATCTCTATCCGGACTCGAACTCCAACACCCCGCAAGGGAAGTTAGATCACTGGAAGCTGGACTCTCTGCGTGCAGGAAGGGCAGCGTCTTCTCAGTGCGTCTGGCCGGGAATCGGGCTCCTCTGAAGTCGAGGTCTCCTCTGATTTACAGGGGTTTGGGAAGGTATATTTATACCTGAAAATGTTAGCATTGACGTGAGTTGGGTAGCGAAAGACGTCATGAATGAATCCCTTAAGGAATAGAGGTTCATGCATAATGTATGAGTCCTTGAAGAAATCAATAGTCCTGGGCAAGGGAAACTCCCGCAGCCTGAGGGTCTGTTTTTTCATGGACTCGTTGAGACGCTAGGGTGGACGGATGTCGGAATCCATGCCTGTATTTGGTATGCATGGTTTATGCCTAAATAAGGTCTGGGATTTTATGCCTATATAAGGGCAGGTTGGATTGTGCCTATATATGGACATGATTCTAGAAAGCCCGTTTATGGACACCCTATGAAGTATACAATACCCACTCCTCTTTTGTGTATACAACAATACTAAAATGCTAAACATTTAAAATGCTAAACATTAAAATGTAGTACCGCATATTAAAACATATCCTAAGAAAGCTTTAAAAGATACATTAAAATGCAAAGGATTCTGTACATCATTAAGCAATGCTTTTCATTTCCTGCATAAAGTGTGAAATAAATGCATTTGGAACGAAATATAAAAGCAATATTTACATATGACGAGAATGAATGTAAGGTCGTTTCAAAACAAAATCATTCCCTGTCATGAAATTCAAATGAACTGATTTAGACACACAAGATGACTAAGTGTCCCTGGAAGTACTGCCAAGTCTGTATTATAAGGCTAGTTTTACTTTAAGCAGATTGGAGTGCCATTTTCATTCGAAAAATGGGAAAAAGTTCAAATTTGGTAATGTTCCAAGTCTTTGAAAAATGAAGGCCAAATTGTTGCTGTAGTACTGGAACAGAATATGCCAAACAGAGTCAGTGTTACGGGTCTGGTGTAAACATTAGATCATCTATTTCAATAGACAAAACATCTTCCACTGTCGTCGGCGTAAGTTGGAACACCTCGTGTAAAAGATTGACCGCACAAAGATGGGAAACATCGCTCTCAGCAATGTTTGCGTTCGTTGTTACCTGTGTGCCTGGAGTTGTTTCCCGTACCTCAGCAGCAGCAGGAGGCGTCTGTGAGATCTCAATGAATGCTGACATCAGTATTGGGAGCCTCTGGGGACAATACAAAGCATGGGCCGTTATCGGGTCCAGCAAAGTATCGACATCCTTTGGCGCAGCTGATGGGTATGTTAGACAAGCGTCCAACACGCATTCTTCACCGCATAGCAGGCAGCGTAGAACAGGTAAGATGCAATCTTGCCAGATTGGTCGGAATGACAGGATCCACGTGGTATTAACGTCCCGTAGACGAGTCATGCCCAATAGCTGTACTATTCGCTCACGGCACTTTCTTTCAAGGAGAGCTTTCTCCAGTTCGCTCGGAGTTATTTCTGCGAAGTGGCTGGCCATAGCGCAATAGCAGACAGATGAATAGAATTCCCACAACAAGTGCTAGAATTAATGGTATGCCACCAAACACCGAATGTGCAAAGTTCGGAATGATTCCAAGTATTGCCTGGAACGGTGCTAAGAGACCGGTGCAAATGCTCTTAAATACATGTACAATTCCTGTTGTATCTGACATGTTGAAGATACGTGATAACATTTCTACGAAATGTTTTGGGCAGTTTGTACGTATTAAAGTCTGTATCTCAGCCGAAGTCCTTGCAAGTTGTAGATCATAGGTTTCTTTGGCCGAGGTCAAAGGCACTGTTTGTTGCAAAAGCATGGCTTTCATTCTGCTTAAAGTATCAAATCTTATAAAAGAGACGTTAAGTGAAGGCCACAAAGGCGACTCCCTGACGGTGTCTATTGGGGAAACAATACTTGCATACAGCAAGTGACCCTGGAGTTGACCGTTACTAGATATGGGATGCCTGGCAACATTCCACAGCAGCTCTGATCATTCAACATGAGGTAACTCCCATTCGAAAGTTGTCCAAACGTTGGATTAATCACAGCAGCTGGAGAACCGTGCTGATGGCAAGACAGGTTTGCCACAGAACCATTACAAGCTCCGTGCAAAATAGTGTCCTGACATATGAGTGAACCGGTCAGTGCATGTTTACAGTTAGTACCGCTAAGAAACACTTCACGATCCCCACTCCAACATTTATGTGTATACGGTAAATTCCAAGATGTCTTAATGTATTCCTTACCCAACCTTTCATATTTGCCTGCTTGCATCTGTCTGAGGCAATACTGAAACTGAAAAGTTGTCACAGGTAATGTTATTTTGCCATGAATAACCCATTCTGTAGCTGGTTTTTCTGCCACTGTAAATGGTAATTTCTCCATTTTTTCAATGCTCAGCACTGTATACCTCGCTCCTCTTTGTGCCAATTCGATCTGTTTATCAGTTAGATTGTATTCTGCAAACAGAGACGACGTGTTGATGAAACGCCAAGGCACATAGCCCGCTCGCAAAGACTGCAGCGTCCATGTCAATAACACAATAGAACGTAATTGAGACTGACCTTGTTGTAACATAGCCAAATCTTGTTCTAGAATGTCGATAGCAGAGGATATAATGCCATCCAATGAATAAATCCTGGAGGACAAAGTTGTTAACCCATTGTCGACTACAGAGAGTGTTTTCTCTAAATTAATACGATCAAGTTCACGTATTCGTTCTGCAGCCTCTATCTGTGACACTTTCCATGCTTCGTTATAAACAGGGTAGATGCCGGCATTTATGAAACGTTTTTGACGCGGTTTTCTTGGTCCAAGCAAGAATTCCCTAAGATCTGCGTCGTGTGCAAGTAAGGTTAAGTGTTGCTTCACATCCTGTAGTGTAGATTTATGCAGCCAATCGAGGCATAATTTTCCTACACTATATGTTGTTACTACCCCCGGATGTTGTCTTTGGACATATCTTGGGTCTGGCCTACGAATAGTAAAGCCCTGAGTTTTGTTCAAGAACCTTTCCTGACAGTTGTTTGTGTCTGTGGGCCAGATCAACCATTTCTTCCAATTTGGATGAGTTCTGTTGAGTTGTAGTATAGTGTCAACTGTCACCACTGCCTTTGTATTATTATCACTGGCAGGTGTTGGCACAGAAGGTGTTTTCATCTCTTTGATCTTGGCTAATCCAAGACAAGATGTCTGTTGGACGGTGTCATTCAAAAACAGTATTTGTTCAGGGATTATACAGGCTCTAAATAAAGCTTCTATACCCTGTACTTGCCAATCTTTACTACCCCAGACAGTTTTTGTCTCAATTGTGTCTTTCCATAAGTCGAAACCCTGTGTAGACAGTTGGGCAATAAATGCTTCAGAGTAAATCTGTTTTGTATTTGTTAACATAATTTTCAGTCCTGTTTTGTTCACATTTTTATAGTAAAACGTTTCTGGATCAGATGTATTATAACCTGAAAAATATGGAAATTTACTAGCAAAAGTTTTTGAACTACCTTGTGGTGGTGTAGGACAATGTTCCCATTGATTATACATAAATATATTTCTTGGATATGCAGTTTTGTGCAAATAATGATGACCATAGTGGTTATAACAATACATTTTCTCATAATCATTTGTACCCTCTAAATATTCATTTTTAGAAAATGCAGCAGATTTTTCTAGATCAAACATTATATCTTGAACAGTCTCTAAGTCCCAATCATCTGAATAGGTACTGGACGTTATCAAATCGCTTAGTGAAATTTTAAACAAATGTGGAATGTTCAATTGTTCACTTGGGCCGAATATTTCATAATCTGTTTTGTCCCACACTATACCATCCTGTATAGGAACAGCTGTGATATTCACTGATGACAAGTCTCTTGCTTCACGATGGGAAGATTTATGTGGTTTCAAAAGCACGTTAATGTCCTTTCCTTCAATGTTCACATGGATGTATCTGCCATTTATAAGCATGCTTACTGTTGTTACCAAAGCTAGCCAGAGCAGAAAAACAAAAAGTCCAGATGTAATCCAGAGTTCAATCCATGGAGAAACCAGATAAGTCTTTTTCAGAAAGTGAATAAAGTCTTGTACTTGCTGCTTGAGTTTGAATGATGCTGGCGTCGTTTCAGGTTCGCTTGGATCCTCTGAGAACGTATCAAAGTCAATGAAATAGCCAGAAGCAGTTCTGTCAATTGTTGGAATTGCATCAGGATTTGTTGAAATCACAGGAACCAGTTCTTCACGAGTCACGTTGGTGTAGACAGGTGTATTTGGATGAACTGTTATTTGGTTGTCAAGAGGGATGAGTTCCATAGCTGGGTTGCTTAGTCCTTCATTTGTTACAGCTGAATTCTCGATCGTGATCAGTCTTTCAGTCTGAACCTCTTGAATAGTAGCGAGAGGAGTGCGTCTGCTACTAGGTCGGAGTCCACGAGGCCTACTGCTTAGTATCGGCCACATGTTGTGGTTTGATTAGGTCGATGGACACAAATCTTTTCTCCTTTCTTCCAGCAAGGGGCGGCAGAAGTACTGTCCTTGTTCCTTGAACAGCTAGAACAGGTACCGGTTGTCTGTAAGAAGGTCCAAATTCCTTCTTGTCCGCGATTTTTTCTCTGACTAGATCCCCAACTTTTGGAATCCAGACAGGCCTTGCTGGGACCGCCGATTTTTCCCAAGTGGTGGTTGGCTGTAAGGATACGTTGCTTTGTTTCGTTCTTAATCTGTTAAGTTCCTGTAAAACAGCCAAACGATCTTTGATATCAAATTCTTTTTTGTCCACCACTGTGCCTACGTGTTCTAAGTCTGGAACCCACATTCTTGTCCCAAATAGGACCTCATATGGAGTGACTCCCCTAGAGAACTTCTTGGCAAATTATTGATAGAGCGCTGGACGCTATTTAGGTGTTTGACCCACCCATCACCCGAGCCTAATACCCTAGCTGTTATAGACTGCTTTATGTCCCGGTTTTTCCTTTCCACAACAGAATTTCCCTCAGGATGGAATGGAGAGGAGTACCGCAATGCAACGCCCAGACTGGCCATGGCCTCCTTGTAAGCCCTAGAGCTAAACGCAGGACCCTGGTCAGAATGAAACGTGCCTATTGCGTATGTGCCGATAAAGACTCGCAAATCTTTTATAACAGTTCGAGCGTCAGCTGAGCGCTGAGGCCATAACCATAGGAACCTAGATTTAGTATTTGCGGGAATGCCTTTGTCCAGTAGGACGCTGGCGATTAGATAGCCTAATGCTGTCTAACAGTGGTGTCTGCACTGGGCTGCCGCATTCGCTGCATGGTGTCTGGTGGCTCTCTCGCTGTAATTTACAGTCTAAGCAGTTGTTGATGAATATGTGAATGTGTGTATTCATTCCAGGCCACCAGTACATCTCTTTTAATTTCAGAATTGTTTTAGAGATCCCTTGATGTGACAGACCCTCCCCCAAATGTGTTTCATAAATCAAGGCTGCTCTTCGTTCCATGTTTGGAATTACCCTATCCCCCACTCCAGGGATTCGAGCAAAAGGAACGTTATTCGCATCAATTACATAAGAGTACTTGAGTGGAAACTTTTTTGGTAACGCTGCACTGCTGCCTTTGCTTGAAGCATTGACAGCTAACATTATCTCACCGTCTATTTTTGTTTTTGAACGAGTGATCGCAGCTACGGAAGCCGTCTGAACAGCCCCCTTCGCGGCTTCGTCAGCCAATGAATTCCCTGCAACGTGAACGCCATCACGCTGATGACTCAGTGTGTGAATCACGTGAGCCTTTGGTAGTTCGTTTTTCAACAGAACTACTTGTTCCCAAAGCAGTTTGTGCTTAATTGTGCCACCTTTTGCATCCTTAAAACCATTTTCAAGCCAGGTTCGTATATCATTATTATACGACTGAACACAGTAAAAGGAATCGCACACTATCAGTGTGAGGAATTCTCGATCCGTACTTTCAAGTGCCAGTTTGAATGCCTGTAGTTCAGCTCGCTGAGCTGTACAATCACCTAGTGACTGAGTTTTTGTGACCATAGGTCTGAAGATGCCATTTCGTATGCGACCTTTAACGATAGCACACGCTGCACTGTAAGCTTGCTTACTCCCTGTTGCGGGCTGTGCGGATCCGTCAGTGTAAATTACGAATTCATACTGATCGAGAGGCAGAATCTCAGTGGGCAGAGGACATTCTTGTTCATATTGGAGAAATGCCTGTGTTTTTAAATCTGGATCAAAAACATATTCAACATCAGTTGCAGCAAGAGAATTAACCCATTGTATCCATCTCGGATGTAAAGCTTTAGCATTGGGAATGCTCGCTTTTGTGACCGCTTCTAAAGCTGGTACCGGGGTAACGACAATTATGCGTTTCCCTTGGGCTAAGGCTCTTTCTTTTGCTACAGCTGTTTGAACTGCTGTCAGAATTTTTTCAGTTGAACTGAAACGCATTTCCGCCTGTGTGTACAAATGTGATTTGTATGCAATTGGTACTTTCTCACCCTCATTAAAGGTTAAGTAAGTGAATCCACATTGACCCGAAATTATTCGAATCACCAAATTTCTTTGACTTACGCGTGTTTGTAAGTGATTTGTTGCTAACATGTTAGCTTGGAGTGAACGCAAAGTTTCTGTGTGTTCCTGTGTCCAGTTTTTGAATGAAAAATCAGGTTTGATTAGTGCGTAGAGAGGTTTAACCCTCTCTGCGTAGTTTAGAATGTATGTTCTACCAAAATTGAGGAAACCCAGGATTGATTGTAAGTTTTTTAGCGTCTTAGGAGGTTGGATCAGCGCACACTTCTCTAGAAAGTTAGCTGCCAAGCTCTTGCCTTCACTTGAGAGCTCATATCCCAAAAATAGGACATTGAGATGGGCAATTCGGGACTTTTTAAAGTTGAACTTATAGCCCTCAGAGGCGAATCCCAGTATAATGGTGCTCACCCTGTTCAAGTGTTTTTCTAAGTCATCGTCTGTCAGATAAATATCATCGACATAGGACAATGCCTCGTTGTCATAAATTTGTAGTAACTCCGTTACTCTCGCTGAGAATAAACCGGGGCTGTTCTTGAACCCTTGTGGGAGTCGACAAAAGTGACGCTGGGTCCCCATTATGGAGAATGCCGTTAAGTACCTACTTTCAGGTGCTATATTTTGACAAAAGAATCCATTTGAGATGTCTAATGTGGTTTTGTATTTTTTGCGCACAATGTTATTCATTAATGCTGTGCTATGTGCATTTTGCACTGCAAAAGTTTTAGAACAAGTGTTTAAATGTCTGTAGTCCAAAACTAGACGATATGTATTGTCTGGTTTGGAGACAGGAAACAAAGGATTGTTCATAGATGAGGTGCTAGTTTCAATCACCCCTTGGTACTCAAGTTGATTTAAAATCTCCCTGACCTGTTTTTTAGCTTCTTGCTTAATAGGATACTGCCTCTGAGCAGTAGGTTCATGTTTCAGATTTATTTTATGGTGAGGTGAGTCCTCATCCCATCCTACATGATTTTTATATAATGCTGGAGCCTGGGCAACTGCCCATTTTCTGGCATATGTATATTTTAAGTGAATTGGTATGTGATTGGAGAAGGCAGGCATAATCATGTCCTCGCCGTGTGGGCACTCCCTGACAAATTGTGGTGGCCAGTCTTTTTCTGCTAGAAGTATGTCATAACCCTTTGATAGTTTTTCCCAAAAAAGTGCTTTAACCTGTCTAGGTTTGTCTCCCTCCATCCGGAGTGTTATGTCATATAACTTTTGTGGAGTACTAACCCTGGTGTCTACAGTCTCTACTGTAATGTACTCATTCAAGTCCACTATCTCCAGAAGTTCCATCAGGTTCTGGCGAGCTATTGTGACTTCTGCTGCACTGTCCAGCATTGTCTGAGCCCATTCTCCGTTCTTGAGTTGCGATCTCAGTATTCTCGGCATGTCTTATTTTTAGACCTGCTACTTTCTTTTTGGAGAATTGAGGTTTAGCTTTAATTTTTGTTGCGTGCTTGTCGTCTTTCGATTTCACGCGTTCTTCTCTATGTTCTGTTCGTCCTCTTCTTTCCGAAGTCTGTGATGAGACCTGAAAGGGACGAGAGGAACGTGTATCAGTATCTTGATACCTATCAGGTTTTCTTAAATTATCCCTATTCCTGAGGTTATACCTCCTTTCAGAGGGCTCCTTTTGAGGAGACCTACCTCGGGATTGAGAACCTTTCTCGTTTGAATTTTGTTTGTTAGATTCCCACTTCTTTTTAGAAGATGTAGGAGTTTGTTTAATTGAGTCCTTCTCAGGACTTTCAGATAGTTTTGGTTTAACTGGTCTCCCACCCAAACTATCTCTGCCTAATTCTGCATAGGATTGTTCTATAATTCTGGGTAGCTCTGTTTGATGTTCTGTAACATCAAATTCCCTTAATTTTTGTCGGATCGCCACTGCTGCTGCCTCCCCTTTAATATTAGATAATATTATTGTTGAGACCTGTTCAAAAATTTTCAGTAATTTCATACCTAAATTTAAAGCAGGCTCTGCTCCATATTCGTTTTGAATTTGTTTTAGGACATCTGGTATTACCGCAATTGACGGAATGCCGTGTGTTTTAGTGTAGATGGCAGCAAAGACTGAGCCCCAAGTGGTGCAGTCTTCCAGTTGTGGTGTGATCCCCATTGGTAAACTAATGGTTAGGATTCTGTGTTTCTCATATGGGCTAGTATTTGGAAATACTGCTTCAATTTGAGTAATTTTTTGAGCTATCCAAAATGGAATTTGCTCCCGCTTAGTGGGCATTTTACCCATGACTGCGTATAGAGTCTGTGGTGTAATTTTTAGTGTACTCCCCTGTGGAGGAGCTTGATTTGGAAGTGTTAATGGTTGTTGGACTGTGAAAGTCCTCATGACATATTGAACCAATTGTCTGTAGATTTTTATTAACTCTGTGAGTTGATTAAGTAGTTCCTCGTCTGACATTATTTCGATGTCTGGATGAGGTGTGTAGCCGGCTAGAATCGGCCATGTCGCTCCTGGTCTGCCTAGCGGACCGAGCCTGGTTATATTTCTGTGATGTTTTAGGGCGCCTTTAAACCAGAGCTGGTGCTCCTGGTATGTTAATGGAATTTCAATATCCTCGAAAGGAATGTATTCCTCTGGTTGTTCATCTTCTTTGTAGAAGTTAAACAAGTGAGTTACTGGATTAGATTCAGGAAGAATTACCCATGAATAGAATACCTCTGTCTGAAAGGATTCGTGTGCCTCAATCACGAAAACTGCTCTACCTCCTCTCGGAGATAGGCCATGTTTTATAAGTTTTAGAGTAATGGCTCTTCTTAAGTTAGGAGGAATGTCTATGACACCCTCTTCGGCTTCATTTAAACCGGTGTTGTTAAATAACGCTGGTTGGGCTGGATCAGCCGCAGCTACACCGTTTCCGGCGGCATTGTCCCGTGCCTAGGACATTTTTCTGTTATGAAAATATGTAGCACAAGTTTCAAGGAAACAAAGATAAGGTGCACAATATTGTGGAACACTGTATCCTTCAACGTTGAAGCAAACCAAACAGCTAATATATAGGGTACTTCCCTATGTAGCCGTGGCGGATATTAACCCTGCCCACTCCAGACGTCTTTTGGAGTATATGGGGTAGGGGTCTCTGAGAGAAAAATAAAAGTGCACAGCTGAGTTACTCAGTATCTAACGTTGAATTACTGCCTTACCAAACGTTGGGCGCCATGTAGTGTAGCTCCTATTTCCCTTATAGGCTCTGCGCATTGGAATAATATATCCTATAGGTTTGACATAGGACTAAGGTCGGTATGTCCCTATCGAGTATATTAAACTTAATTACTTGTGCCAGCTAGCTCAGAGGCCACTAGAAACTTCTTGACGACAAGAAGGGATTAGTTTCTGGCTGCCGCAAAACATGACCACTGTGTTTCCCTTACAGAATCAGGATGTGTCCCAGAGTCGTAGAAACAATAGATAACTATTTCACTCAGCTCAGTCGTGCATGTTTCAGTTATTCTCAGAGTTACACAGAAATAACAGACGGGCGTTTCAATAAAGGATTTATTGAACAGTCTTGTTTCTGTTGTAAGTTATATGTGCTGTTATGATCACAAGACAGTATGCGAGATAAATAATGTACAAGGTGAGCAGTAAAAATAAATAATACTGCGTCAGCATTATCTTTTTAGCATGTATGCATTTACATAAAATGACACAACCTAAAAATGCGAGTACTCATACGATGCGTTTCTAGCCTAGTTCTACCCAGTGTACCTAACCTGTCCTAGGTGTAGGAGAAGTAGAAGTAGGTGCTGTATTCCTGACTAGAGTATACCAAGAGTATGTTACGCCTAGTATGCCAAGAGTCTAGTATGCCAAGAGTCCCTCTAGGTTCTAGTCTGCTCCATACCTGAAGAATGAGAGAGGTAGGAATCTCTATCCGGACTCGAACTCCAACACCCCGCAAGGGAAGTTAGATCACTGGAAGCTGGACTCTCTGCGTGCAGGAAGGGCAGCGTCTTCTCAGTGCGTCTGGCCGGGAATCGGGCTCCTCTGAAGTCGAGGTCTCCTCTGATTTACAGGGGTTTGGGAAGGTATATTTATACCTGAAAATGTTAGCATTGACGTGAGTTGGGTAGCGAAAGACGTCATGAATGAATCCCTTAAGGAATAGAGGTTCATGCATAATGTATGAGTCCTTGAAGAAATCAATAGTCCTGGGCAAGGGAAACTCCCGCAGCCTGAGGGTCTGTTTTTTCATGGACTCGTTGAGACGCTAGGGTGGACGGATGTCGGAATCCATGCCTGTATTTGGTATGCATGGTTTATGCCTAAATAAGGTCTGGGATTTTATGCCTATATAAGGGCAGGTTGGATTGTGCCTATATATGGACATGATTCTAGAAAGCCCGTTTATGGACACCCTATGAAGTATACAACAAGACCAGCAGTCTCGGGGTCTGAGGTTAAAGACCACCAGATCCGCAGTCTCCAAGGTCTTGTCCCCCAGGCATCCTTCCAGCTTCTGGTCTGGCAGTTCATGGCGGGCCTCCAGGCATAAAAAGGATCAGTGTGGCAGCACACATTCTCCTATGGATGGATTGTGGGTAGCAGGAGAAGTTGGGTACAAGGCTCTCTATGCTTTCCTCTCTGCATGAAGACTGCCAGAGGTACAAAAACTCCACAAAAAAGTTTGCCTTTGCTGTCCAATAAAGTTGTTATCCACCATCTCAGGGAGCTCATCTCCACCCCAAACCCAGTCCCCCTCACCCTCAAGGTTGAGAGTTGTTGATTCTTATTTGGATGTTGGGGGGTTCATTCCTGCTATATCAAATACATCATGATTGATTTTTTTTATTATTAGAGCTGCAGAACAAGGACCAACGTGCTGTGCGGAATCAGATATGGTCCTTATTTTTAACTGGGGCCTTATTTACAAGTAATTAACGCAGCGCAGTGCCGCAAGCTATTTGGCTGAGCCCCGCTGCGGTAATTCTTAAGCAAAAGGATGCGTCATATCTACAACGATATGACGGATCCCTTTGCTCTCCCCTGTGCTGGCGCACAATTAGCTGCCATGCGCCGACGCATACACCTTTGCAACATGGTGCAAGGGTGCCTGCGTCATGGGGATGATTGTTTTTGTGCAGGAAGGGATACCTTCCTGCACAAAAACAATCACAAGAGGTGATTTCCTCTTTCAATGTGTGCTGCAGAATGCAGCATACATAGAAAGAGGAAAAAAATGAGGAGAACTTAAAACATTTCTCCTTTTGCGCCTCCCTACGCCTCGAGGCGTAGCATTCGGACGCATTTCCAGGTTTATTATTTCTCGTAAATCTGGAAATGCGACAGAAGCCATGGGTGTTGCATGGGAACACCCACAGCAACACCCATGGCACGCCCCTTTCACGCAAAGTGTTGCGTGTAAAGGGCCATATTTACAAGGACACGAAAAGCCTCGCAGGGGGGCTTTACGTGTCCTTAAAAATATGGGGCAGCAGGTTGCGCCGCTGGTGCGTCACAAATGTGATGCAGCGTAAGGGGCTTTTAAATAAGTCCCCTGGTATTTATTTATAGCAACAGAATAAACATTTTCAAAATGCAGGGATTTTACTTTGGATTATGTTTGGACAGCCCTAAAGTTGATGCCTGTCCAGTATGGAATAGCTTTCATCCTCGAACTAATTGCAGATAGTATTTTGCCTGTTTGTATGCTGTGCTGTGTCTGCCTTATTTGCAGTGCCTCTCAATTCTTTCAAGTTTCCTTGCTATAATGCTCCAATGCAATTGTTTCCTCAGGACACCATTGATGGTCATAAGGCTTCTTAGCAGGCATTTCAGTATGGCTGTGGCTTTAGCCGGGGTGCCTGAGGCTTGATTGGCCTCAGGTAAATGTTCATCTCCATTCATTAAATGAGCTACAGCTGGTCCATTAGGCACTCACCGAATGCTCACAAGTGTTTACATGTTTGTTGACAAATCAATTTGCAAATGTTCTGAAATACTTCCCTTCAGGGCCTGAACTTAACAGCCACTGGGCTACCTGCAACTTCCTGCAATGCTTGGCTTGAATATCTGCCTGCCCATGAGCATTTTTAATGTAATAAGCAAACAGAGTATGACCCTGGTATGAATTCGAAAAGAGTCCACCTACGCGGATTGCATGCAGCCAAATGTAACCTTCCGGCAGAAATCTAAATTGAAATCTTAGTAATATTCTTGGAAATTAGCAAGAGAACAAGCGAATATATGTTCGCTGACATCCTTGCATAGAAGTACAAATCTAGCTATCAGAGTTTCAATTTTGTTGGTGCTAAAGTGTGTAAAGTAGAACTAAAAGTATTCGCATTTTGTATTCTGCATTTTCAGTGTATTTTGTGTATTTTTTAGGAATAGCAAAATACTGAATGAGAAAGAAGCCAGATTCATTCATGTACACGCAGTTCTCTCATGCCTGTACTCACCACCCCGGCACTACTATGTAACTCTCCTCCATCAACCTGCCATCATGAGACTCCCCCATGGTTTATCCTCTGCTCAAGCACCCCTAAAATAGTGTATTCCTTAAAGTCTGCACTGATATAACCAGAGCTGTCCTCAAAATCTACATCCTCAAGTTTCACATCTTACTATAATGAAATCCACAAATATATCCAGAAGAAAAAACATTAAAAACAGAACAAATGGAGACTCCCCATTCACACGTTATATTCTGCAGAGCATCCAGTAAATGCCACTCTTTTCAGTAAACCCCCAATTCAAGATTACACACGCCCCAGGCACTCAAGCCCAGTCTATTCCCACTAGAGACTGTGGGCCTGAGTCACAAAGAAATGTCTTTGTCTATGTCAGACTTACATCTGCAAATGGGTCCATTTACGCTTGTAAGTAATGTACAAAATGTAACATCGTAAAACTATTTACCTATATGCAACATCACCCCAAGATGGCCTACGTGTGCATGTGAGTGAATCTCACTCTTGGGATGAAGAGTACATTTTCCAGGGCATTTTACATGAGTGCACATCACAGACTCACGAGTCTGTGACTATTGACAAACCATTTTCTGATGCCTTTAAACCTTGGAAATGGTTGGAGGTTTCTGCCTGTCAAAGGTGGGAAGTAGAAAGGGATACCTCCAAAAGTGGCGCAGGTGTTTCTTCACAGCAAAACATATTCTCCTTATGGAGAAGAAAATAAATGTATAAAAAGTATAAGCGTAGACCAGTGCTTTTCAAGCTTGTTAATTCCGAGCAGCCCCTTGCACAAGACGATGTGTTTGCCCACTTCCAATTGTAGTCATAATTGTAAAGTAAAATGTTAGCCGATGCAATGGGGGTAAAACAGTGTAGTGGGGCTTCATGGCACATCCTTTAAGAAGTAAAGAAGCGACTGATATTCCATAGTGCTCTTGAGTTCACAACAATGAATTTATGTAGTAAAAGATATAGCAAGTTAGGTCAATATTTCCAGTGAGATCGGGGCAGGGTGGACGCTATGGTCTGCCATCTGGTCTGGAGGGCCATTTGTGACACTTGCCAGGTATCCAGGTTATATCAATATACTCAGTTGGGTAACGATCCCACGTTTCCATCTTCTTTTCATGACAGATTCCTTAAATGTTGGCGTTTAGGTCACATTCAACATCTGGGCCGGTTTTCTAAGGATGGTATCTCTCTATCATATGATGATATGAGTAGGGACTATCGCCTCCCAAAGATGGGGGTGTTTTGCTTTCTGCAATTAAGAGAATTTATACAGTATCTCTCTAATAGTGAAACTGATATGAATCGGAATTAAGTGTTGTTTAAGTTCAAATTAATCATTCTGGTTTTATACATACTCTCTATGTGATGTTGGGTCATCAGGGTAAAGTGTGTAATAAATTTGAGATTCTTGCTGATAAGTGGACACAGAGCTTGCAATGTAAAGGATTGGTGTCAGAAATGCCCAGTGACGTAGCTAGGGGGAGCAGGGGGCGGTCTGCCCCGGGCGGCACTCTTTTTGGGGGCGGAGGAGGTGAGCAAGTTGTGTCTGTCGACTACCACCATCCTCCGCGAACAAGTCGTCCGTCTGCCGCCTCCCTCCCAACAAGTCGTCCATCGGCCGCCCCCGTAGCTCCCCGCTCTTGCACCGGGCGGCAAACTTAGGGTGGCAGTAGGTCTAGCTATGCCACTGGAAATACGTCAAGCCAACATGCTGGTCCAGGGTGCTCTCAACATTTCCGGGCTCAAGGCACACTCTTTTAAGCTCTCAAATGATCTATATTATACACCATCTAGGCTGTACAAGTGGGGCCTGAGGGAAACATTGTGCTGTTTTCGTTGTGCTGCACCAGTTGCAGATGCAGTTCTTATTTTTGTAACATGTGGCTCTATCGTACCATTTTGGCATAAAGTGTTTACATTGATAAATCAACTTTGCAAATCTGATGTCACTTTGGATGCAAAGACTGTTCTGTTCGGACATGCCCCTGATGGTCCGGCCGAGGTTGCTGGGGTTTTCTATTGTGCAGTGACCTCTGCGAGACTTATGATTGTTGGAGCCTGGTTGCAAAAGGAAGCACCGGATTCGGTATCGTGATGGTAATTTATTTTTCTCTGTGGGCTGGAGTTTGCAATAATTAAAGACACTCAAACCGACTTAAGTTAAGGAGAATGTGGGAACCAGTTAAGGGGGACGTCGGATCTTTTACCCGGGTGCGACATGATAATTTGATACAACTGTATAGTTTGAAGATTTATTGATTGTTGTTCTTAGGTATTCGTGATGGCTCTGTATTTTTTTTGTTTTTTGTTTATTGTGTATTAGAGCTACTTTGGTATGTGTATTCCTGCTTTGTGACTGCAATAAACTGATACTTCTCAATAAAAAAAAATGTAAAAAGAGATCTGGGCAGGGTGTAACCAATTTAAAATAATAGTGCAAAGTCACTTAACTTTGCTACCTCCCTTTGTGGCAGATAACTTTAGAATATTCTTAGACGCCAGAATGGATCTGGGGAATCTTACAACAATGCCCCTGTGCCTATAGATGGCAGCCTGTGGCTCCGCGGTGACTCCATACTAGCCCAGACGTGACAGAGCAGACCTGCAAATAAGGGCCACCCCTGCATGCTGACATCAGTTTTGTAATCTTTCATCTCCCGCACCCTCAGACTTGGAACCTTACCATGATGTTCAGGAGTCCACTCCTCAGAACAGGGAGCAGGGAGTGTAGTGAGGAATCTGTGGTTAGCAAGAATATCCACCAGAAAGAGCATTACTGAAAGTAAGTAACTTGTTCTTATAATAGATAATTCCAATTGCAGATTCCACTCCTCAAACCTTCAAAAGGTGGAGGGTTTGAGGAGTGGAATCAGATTACGTAGTTTGCAGGACCGAGTGATCAAACCATGCCGCAACCTGGAAGATGTCTAGTACTGGCCCCTTCTCTTGGCAATGCCATCTATCAGCTCTGGCTTGAGTGGACTGAGCCCACAGGCATTCAGGGGGTTGCTTCTTGGACAGCGCATTGTAGATTTTAATGCAGAGGATTGTCATCATTGACAGGGTTATTTTCTGCACCGCCTTCACCAGAGAATTCCACAAAGAGCTGATTATCCACAAGATGTTTTTTGTGCAGTCAGTGTGTTGAAACTCAAAGCCCTTTTAGGGTTGAGCCAGTAGAGCCTCTCTTCCTGTTTCGAAGGGTGAGGTGGTGCTAAAAAAGATGCTGGTCTAATAGATAGGCTGATATGAAAGGCAGCTCAGGTTCTCAGCACTAATTTGTCTGGGAAGAAAGTGGTGTAGGGCTTTGCACCAAGACTGACTGCAGTTTACTCATGCAGCACTCGACTACGGAAAATGACTCTATGCTGGAATCCCCAAACAGCTCCTAAACAGACTCTAAACCATTGAGAACGCAGCAGTAAACTCGTCCTCAACCTACCTCACCGCTGCCATATCCAGTGGCAGTTGGCATGTCCAGAGGGTGGTGGGTGGGGGGCACAGAAAAAATAAATAAAAGGCACTTACCTTTTCTAAAGCGCAACATCCTCCTCGATCCATCTCTCCTGAAGGCAGGCAGGGTCCCGACTCCTAAGCCAATCCTGGCGCTGCTCTCATGCAGCATGAGAGCAGAGCTAGGATTGGTGGGAGCATCCTCTATCAGTGCTCACAAGAGCACTGGAGGCCTTTGCTTTCTGTAACTCAGCTGTCTTTAGACAGCTGGGTTTGGGAAGTTTAAAATGCATATACCTGGCTGGCCATCGCAAGACGGCCAGCTAAAGAGACATGCACATTTTAAACTAGAGAGTACAAAGCTCCCTGCTGCCACTCAGCAGCAATGGCCCCGCCACGTCCTGACGCTCAGTTCGGGATGGGTCAGTTGCTGAAAAATAAAAAGGTAATAAATAAAGTTTGTTACCATTTTGTTTTTCAGCTCTGGCCTCGGGCTTTGTTTGTGGGGAGATGCTCCTCCACTCAAACGGAGGAGCCGCCCCTGCCCATATCTCACCTCACCTTACAGAACTCCACTGGCTCCCCATACACAAACACGCCCAATTCAAACTCATCACCCACATGTACAAAACACTACATAATATGGCCCGCATACCTCAACAGCCGCATACATTTCCACCAACCCTCCAGACACCTTCGCTCGGCCGGACTATCACTTGCACACATACCCTGCCTACAGAGTAGCAGAGCAGGAGATCTTTCCTTTTCGTACATCTCCTGCATAGCATGGAACGACCTCCCACAGAACATGAGAGACTCTTCCTCGCTTCTTGAGTTCCGGAAGAAGCTGAAGACTGTACTTTTCGAATAACCTTCAGGGAGTCCTCTACCTGCCCTCCTGCTAAGAGTCTACATACCCTCACAGGTGTTTACTATACAAATCGGCATAACATACATAACATGAAGAGGTGATGGCAATCAGGAAAAGTATCTTGAGCATCAGTAGTCACTGTGACTAGCTGTGCATAGACTAAAGGCCATGCACATATGAAATGTCAACACTAAATTCAAATCCCGTTATGGCATGCAGAAATCCATTGGGGAAAACACGTGAATCAGATGAAAAAGGCAATTTAAACAGAGAGGGCTGATCAGGCAGGCACAAAAAGACCGAAATAGATAGAACAAACAATAATACATCCAAAAGTTTGTCCTGCAAAAG
Organism: Calotriton arnoldi; assembly: GCA_963921515.1. NCBI lineage: Eukaryota > Metazoa > Chordata > Amphibia > Caudata > Salamandridae > Calotriton > Calotriton arnoldi. Next base: position 25,751 of record CAWUFW010010578.1, read on the forward strand.
GTCAGTATGCCGAACACCACAGCAGGCAACGAATTACTTGCTGCCTCCAGCATAGATGGACTTTATCAAGGGGTGTCTGCTGTAAGGATAACATAGATTATTGTGGCTGGCAAATCGAACATACTTAACAGCCGCTGCTCAATTTCGATGCATGAAGGTATAGGTTGCAGAGACTTCGGTGCAGGTCTCTTCCCTGTTGCTTAGACAAGGGGTCCTTCCAAAGTGGTAGCCCCATCGGAGACCAAATGCTCATGCTCAGAAGCTCCATGTACCATACTGCCCTGGCCCAGTCTGGAACTACTAAGATGACTTGGGCCTGGTCTTGATTTTTCTCACAACTCAAGGAATGAGAGGCAGTGATGGGAATGCGTACAGGAGACCTGTTTCCCATTGCAGTCAGAATGCGACTCCCAGTGACTTTCCTACAGGAAACTCCAGTGTACAGCAGTTTTGACACTACTTGTTCTCAATCGTGGCAAACAGATTTAACCAGGGAGTACCCCATTGGTCAAATAATCCTCTTGCCACCTCAGGGTGGGGTTTCCACTCGTGATCTGCCAGTCAACATCTGCTCAGCTTGCTAATCCGGCATTCTAGCACCCTGCCACATGGTTGAGATGGTTAACTACCAGAAAGATGCTCTGCTGGTCCACCCACTTCCATAGGCATAGGGCCTTGTGGCACAGGACCCAAGACCGTTCTCTCCTCCTCTTGTTGCACTACCACATGGTGGTTGAGCTGTCCATGAGGACCTGCATCACGACTGATGGGAGGCAGGAAGCATTTAAAGTTCACCAAAACTCCAAAAGTCTGATGTGGAGCTGGCTCTCCACAAGAGAGAATAAGTTTGTGATTTCCACCTCTCCCTGGTGACCCTCAGCCACCACCACAGTGATGTGTCTGTCACAACTCCGAAGTCTTGGTGGGGAAGCCACTAGCCTGCTGCTAGTTAGGTTGGCATTTGTCTGCCACCACAGAAAATCCTGAGCAGACTCCTGTGAGCTCTGGAAGGAGTTCAAGAGGCAGACCTGATAGTGGGCCCACTAAAACCTATGCCATCTGGTGTTTGGTTCGAGGAGGATGCACAAAGTCCAGTAAGCCTCAAAGCTGTCCTCACCAAGACCCATGATTGGGCCAGAAATATCAGGATCATATCCTGACTATCCCAAACTCGCAGCACAAGAGGAAAGGCATTGAACACAACCCTATCCAGGGCAACCCCAGTAAAATGAAATCAACTGTGTGGGGCACAAGTGGGACTTTGGCTCATTGATGGAAAACGCTAACGATGTATAGAGTTGGGCCCTTGTCTGTAGGTGGTCTATGACCTACTGCAATGAGCCCGCCTTGAGCAGCCAGTTATCTAGGTACAAGAAGACATGCATCCCTGACCTACAAAGGTAGACAGTGAATACCATCACTTTCATGAATACTCGAGGGGCTGAGACAAGGTCAAAGGGAAGCTTATGAAACTGTAAGTGTTCTGAGCCCAACATGAACTGCAGATAATGCCTGTGGGACTGCTAGTCGACCATATGAAAATACACATCCTGCAAGTTTCAGAGCAGAAAGAATCTGGGACAGGGTGAGCATCCTGAATTTGTCTTTCCACAGAAAGGCATTTAGTGGACGGAGGTCCAGTACAGGCATGAAGCCTCTGCCCTCCTTTGATGCAAGGATGTAACATGAATAGCACCCTTCTCTCTTTGAATCTGGCACCCTTGGGCAGCAGAACGTCAACGTCTTGCAGTAAGATTGTGGAATGATCCACTGACAATCACTCTGTGGGGAGACAACAGGGCAGGGAGAAAATGAATGATTTGTAAGAACCATCTGTCTGGTGTAATGGTTCTCAAGCCAGGGAAGAAATGTCATATGCTCTCTCCTTCCGGCTGAGCATGTGAAAGTGAGTGGAAGTTAAAGCAGATTGACACTCACAGCAGAAGGAGGGGAAGAGGTAAAGGAGAACTGTCCCTCCAGGAGAGACCTGCCTCCAATGCAGCCATGACCTCCTCTGCTCGTAAAGGACAGGGCCTGCTGCTGTTGCACAGGTTGCAAAGGCTAGCTTTGCCTGTAGGCTATCCCCCTGAAATAATCGTAAACTTTGTGTACTGTTGCTGGAACTGCTTAGAGGGAGACAAGAGTCCCAAGAATACTGCTGTGGCATGATTGTCCTTAAATCATTCAAGCACCAAATCATCTTTCTCCCCAAACAATCTTGAACCATCAAAGGGCATGTCCATAAGGAACAACTGAACATCCCCTGAAAATCTGATTGATTGCATCCAGGCGTGCCTTTTATGAATTTCACAAATACCAATATAGGTGCCACACAGTCTGTGGTGTCCAAACAAGCATGCAGGAAAACACTGCGCTGCGTCCTGGCTATCATGTATCGTTTGAGCCAGCAAGGCCATGAGGTCTTCTGGGACAGCTGGCAAGATTTTGTTGACCATATCCTGTAAATCCTGAATATAGCTGACCAGAAGGCACATTGCATTTAAGGATCTTATGGGCAAACTGGCCGAAGAGACCAATCTCTTTTTGAATTCATCAATATGTTTTGACTCTCTATCCGGAGGATTGGTCAGAAAAGCTTTAGGGGTGACTTTACTTATCGACGCCTGTCCCACAAGGCTTTCAGACATAGGGTGCCTTGTTAGAAAATCAAGATCTCCGGGGGAAGGCAGATGCTGCCTGGCAACTAGTGGACTGAGCAGACGGCCTGAGCACGGCTTGTACCAAGAGGCGATAAAGATGTCTATACAAGTCTTGTTGTATGGCAGCGGCGGCTAAGAACTTGGACCTGACTGAAGCATCACAGTTAACAAGTTTGCCTTGGTTTCAACAATAGGAATCATAAAAGAAGCACTTCTACTGTCGTTTGTATAACTAGTGTGAAAGAGGTTGTTTCTACCATTGGTGCCCCGGATAGCTAGTCTAGCTCAATCTAGGCCAGTGGAATTTTGTAAATCTAGTTATGACTCATTAATAGTATAGTAAAAGGGAGCAGGTTGTCTCGTCATCATCAGTGTTGTGGGGGGACATTTTGTACATCCTAAACCAGGTTCAGATCCAAATGAGGCCTCCAGTCTCTGGTAGTACTGGCATCGAGGCTGAGTATTAGAGTTTGGTTGCGCATTTGCGATCTCATAGCGTGACATAAGCCTAAGCAAGCCAATGACAGCTCAGTGCCGAATACTAGTGTCAGAATAGGATCTGGGGCCGGCCTGCTAGATTCGCATTGGTACATAAGGGTTAAATATATTAATAGACCCAGAGCACTACAAAAAGTCGTTTGTTGGTCTGCTGTTGAAACAGTTGAAATGTTATTGCTGAAGAGATCAAACGTCCTGCAGTGGGAACAATCTTTGTACATAAGAAGCCAGTCGACACGTGTTTCGTCTTAGACGACTTTTTCAAGGCTGATAATGTAGCCAACGGTAGAAATCCAATCAAACCATGAAGGTCCGAGGGACAGATTTGAACACTAATACTGAATGAATTAACAATACCCGTAAGTCTTCACTGTGCAGTACTGGAAGGTTTGAAACTGCTGAAGTAAACAATATGTTCCTGGATCGTTTCTATATTGCCTGCGTGCACACGTCACACACTGACATACACGCCGGCGCTGTACTTAGGGGTACCATGCAGGGCACGAGTCGGGGGTACACGCGGGTGGACGGCGTCCACCCACTTTTTTCACAGGGTGGACACCGTCCACCCTGCCAAGAAGTTGAGCCCCACTGATAAAGATGCTGAATTCGTCCCGGTGTAATTTCCGAACACCGGGACACTTTCAGCAGCGCCTGCACGTTGTTGTCTGCTTTCGATCGGGAACAACGTGCAGGCGGGGGACGGGATGGGGCTCTCTTATTTCTGACTCCTGCTGGCCCTTAACAAAGGGCGAGTCTGGGGGGTCATCAGGCCTCCTTTTGTTCGAGTCTCCTGGCAGCAATCAGGAGCCTCACACCTAGAAGCAAATGCAGCAGAGGGGAAACAAAGGCTCACACCTTGTTAGTACTTCACACATACTTAAGAGAGGCCGCTTTTCACTTTGTTCAGGCTCTGTTTAGGAGATATGCATGCACTGTAAGAATGTCAGATGTGTTGATCTTTCCCAGTATTTGCACAAAATAAATAGCATTTATATAGTGCTTACTACCCCTGAGGAGGCGTTGTAATAATTTAAATATCACTATTTTTTCTTTTAAAGCACTATGGCTAGAGGAAGCTTTACGCTGACAAAAGGCAACATTGTTTTATGTGTAGTGTAGCGTACAAAAGTGTGAATCTTCTGCCTAAATCAGGAGGGTTTGCAAGTATACTCGAAATGTGCTCAAATGTATTCATGATACACCTGCTAAACATGTATGTGAGGGCTTAAGATCTGATGTCACTTCTTGTGATGCCACTTCCTGTGATGTAATGCACGTCACGCGTGTCACGCGCCGCGATGTCACGCGGCGTGATGTCACGCGCTGTGATGCCACTTGCTTACTGATTAACTAGGTTAGTCCCCCCACTTCTTTTTTTAGAACTTGTGCCCTGGTACCATGGGGTATCATAGCCCTATAGAAACGATCCAGGAACATATTATTTACTTCAGCGGCTCCAAAACCTTCCAGTACTGCACGGTGAAGACTTAGGGGTCAACTTTAGCCCATTACTCAGGGGTTCTCGTATTGTTAATTCATTCAGTACCAGGGGTGAAATCTATCCCTCAGGCCTTCATGGTTTGATTGGATTTCTACAGTTAGCTACATTATCAGTCTCAAGGAATACAGCGATGTACCAAAGAACTCCATTGACCTATAGCCCTCAATCCGCAGACACGATTTATTGTGCCAAGAGTTCAAGGGGAGGGGGGACAGGCCTTGGGGAGGACTCAAGGGCATATCAAGGATGGCAGCGCTGAGTGCATGAGATGGCTCCATCACCCTGCCCTTCTCATGGCCTCCTCTTGCATCAAGCTACTTAGGGCTCTTCATCTGTGGTGCCCATATGTTAGTTGAGTGTCTGTTTGTCGGAAAATGGGTGTCTGTTGATGAAGTGGCCTCCTGCGTGCATGTGCTACATGTGTACGCGTATGATACGAATCTCTGTATGCATAAGTACGTTTTGTCAATGCTTGTTGAAGCGTAGAATTGCTTTTGCCAGCTCCTTGAAAATGCCCGTTCTTCCTTTGCAGAGTCTCGTACTGTGCCCTGCGCAGAGACAAGATGCACCTGTAAGCGGCGTACGCAGGGGCTGGTCCAGGCGTGCACCAAGAGATGGGATGATACTAGAACCACCAGACGTCACTGCCCCTCCCCCCTCCCGCCCACGCCGCCGTTTACGAACGCGTGTGCTATCCAATTAGACGCCTTTGTTCCACTCAACTACGACATTTTGTACGAAAGAGGAATAGGAGACGAGCTGTCACCGAAGAAATGGTTTCATGCACTGAAGATATAACATGAAATGAAGACACCACGCTTCGCGAGTACCTTGGATGCAACAAGGTCCATCAAGAGGCGCGTCTATGCGAGGAAACTAACAGACTCTATAACGCGAGTGTATAACTCCGGAGAATCAGAGCCGTCCTGGTGTACCGTATCCTGTTCTGACACGTTGATTTAGATGAGATTTATTCTATTAAAATTAATGTATTCTCAACAAGAGTTAAGCGAGATGCAGTACAGAAACACGTTTTTTTACAGATCAAGAGACAGGAAAAAAGTTAACTTTCATAAATAAATAAAATAAGATACCTACTCTCCGTCTTGGAATTCTATTTACCATCAGCCTCAGAGGCAGAGCGGGAAAAAGAGGCTGGATGGCCTATTTTATGTTCCAGCATAGGCCTAGACCTTTGTGCCCAGATGAAAATGAACGGGCATATTTACTAGAAGCTGGTAGAGCATGGAGATTTACTAGAAACTGGCGGAGCACGGAATTGTGCCAAAATTGGTAACACCGCGCTCCGTCAGTTTCAAAACGCAGGGATGCGCCATATTTACAAGAATGCGGCGCACCCTGCGTTATCCCTAGCGCTGGCGCTAAAGAAGTTGCCTAGCGCCAGGGCAGGCACCCTTGCGCCATGTTGTAAGGGTGCCTGCGCTGCAGGGATGATCGTTTATGTGCAGGAAGGGACACCTTCCGACACACAATCTTTACCGGCGATTTGCTGTTTCTATGTGGGCTGCAGAATACAATGTAATGTAAAGAGCAAAATACAAGGTGAAATAAAACATTTCTACTCGTATCACCTGCTTAAGACCAGGTATTCCCTGGCGATATTATTGGCACTGCCCCATACCTTGTAAATATGGGGCAGCATCAAAAAGCAATGAGTGTTGCGGCGGAACGCCCACTGCAACTCCCATTGCACGCCCCTTTCACGCTAAGTGCTGCGTGAATAGGGGCATTATTTACAAGTATGCGTTAAGATGCGTTAAGATACGTTAAGTGGCTTAACGCCGCCTTGTACATAAGGCGAAGGACTTAACGCCACTAGAGCATCAGAAAAAGTGACATTCTGGTGGCGATAAGCTCTTGTAAATATGCCTCTACGTTTGGGAATAATCTATTGGAAAATAAATATGGAGGTTGGGTTAGTGAATTCACTTTTTGGAACTCTAAAAATTGCACGCAGCCAAAGACACACCGCAAATCTCCTCACCAGTGGCAAATCTGTAGAGGGCCACTGGAATTATGTGACCGCTGCGTTTTTCGCATAATTATGTATCTGCTGCAATTGCCACATAATCCATCATCTGCTTCATAATCTACAGATTTTAACAAAAAAAAGAAAATTCTAGCTCAAACGGTTCAAAATCCCATCAACATGTGTTCCCGCGCAGTGGAAGGCCAATTTCAAAATTTGACTGGTCACCTTACTGTTGCTTATTGCTAGGTTTACGTTTTAAATGGGTACTAATGAGGTGTAACCTATGCCCAGGCAGTGTTAACAAGTGCAAAAATGACAAAATAATTAAATAAAACTATCGGAAAATGTGCCACATGATTTGCCTTTTCTTGCAGCATAATTTAGTCAGCCTTGCAGCATAATTTGGCCCTTTCTTGCTGCATAATTTCAATGGTCCTGATAGTAGCACAACTCCCAGGCCACATGGGCAGCCACAACTGATGACCACCAAGGTGCGGTTATCGTGTCATGGGACGCAGCGCGTAGCAGTGTGGTGGATGATGATTTTGTGACCTGAAGAGTGTTAAAAAGTAGCCAAGAACACGTTTATGGTTATTTATAATAAAATGCTTTTTTTTAAAAAAAGTTGTGACAACAATTATTATGCATTGGCATGTATGTATTTATAAGAATTACTTTGGAATATGGTTGATAAATTATTATAGTGACTTTTTGACAATGCCAATAGGTTTCTTTTACCTAGGTTGGTGTGCTGACCCCTTGTTATCCGTTTTTATTTGGTGTTCGGACCCTTTGACAAAGCCAGTAGGTCTGCCTTAATTAAAATGACTCTCTTTATATTGTTTCTTACGTTAAAAAACCTCAGAAATTCACTGAAAAAATAAAGGTTAGACTAACATTATAGTTACATAAAAATGTTAGTTAAAACGTAATGTTTTAAACTAGAAAAAAGACTGAAATTCACCAGTTATAGTTAACTGAAGTAATTATAAAAAATGCCATCACCATGCACTGCTTATGACCTCACATAGTACATCACTCATCATTCATGGCAATTTCTATGACATTTTCCATAACATCACTGATAATATCTGAAATTAAATCATTGACGACACCACTGTGCAAGGCAGGGGCGTTCATTATAGTTATTTCAGTTAACTATAACCAGTGAATTTCAGTATTTTTTTTTTTGAGAGTCTAAAATGTCACCTTTTAATCTTCACCTAACTAAACTTCACATATATATATATATATATATATATATATATATATATATATATATATATATATATAAAAACCACACTCTGATTGAATCCACTTTCTCTGGAAATCAGGTACGGACCACAACGTGCTCGGTGATGAAAAGTGCTTTATTGCAGACTCCACAGCATGACGCGTTTCGACCGGGTTTCCCCGGTCTTGATCACATGACGTGCCTGAACCATTCGCAATGTTATATAGTGACAACTTAATTGCTAGTATCCTCCCACTCCTATAATAGAGCTAAACAACAGACTACCTTATTCTGGACACTTACATGTAGTACATTATAAAGATTTGCAAAGATTAGTTGTGACAGAATTTCAACATATAGCCGAAATGAAACTCAGCGCTCAACCACATTAAAAACCAAGTATAATACCTATATAAAAACTTATCAATTCATAAATATTTCAATAAATATTTTAAATAATTTTAAATATTTTATATTTTAGGCCAAGTGGCCCAAACGTGATTGGGGCATGTATCGTTAATAACATGTCACAAAAATACAATGAGTAAATCAAACAAATATCCATGATGTCGTAAGCCGCTTTTAGTTCTGGGAGGGGAAAATTTGTGAAAAAACTGTGCAAAGTGCAAAGTGCTCGTAAAGTGCTTATAACATTAAAAACAACAGCTATTCATTTCAGCACAGCTGAATATTCAATATAAATATCTGGATAGCCATGCTATGCCTATACAATATCAAAAAAGTGCTTTACACTTAATGTAAAACCAACGGACATCAATTTCAAATGATATATATAATCACAAGTTGTCTCTTCGTTTGTACACAAGGGGAGACTACATATCCCAAATATTTCATAATTGTATGGGGTACAAGTAATGCGAACAAACAAACATCAGATCATTGAATTCATAGTGCAAACTACTGATACAGTACAAAAATAGATTAATAGATTGAGGGAGGTAGTTATGAATCATATTTAATAAAAACCGATCGAGATCACCCAATTAAAACCAAGTCAAAACCCAGTAAAAACCGATCAAAACCGATAGAACCGATTAAAATCAGGTAAAACTGGGCCAAAGACCAGGATAAAAACGGGCTAAAAATCAACCGGATAAAAAGGCCAATATGTGTAAATCACCTCTTTTTACACCATATAACTAATGTAAATAACTTAGTTATAAAAAATTATGTAAATCTTCTCCCGTATTGAGGCCATTCGGTATCTTAGTATCTAGTTGTAAAATGTACTGAGTTTCTAGCTGACGCAATTTCTTTTCTCTATTGCCGCCTCTTATTGACCTCGGTACTGCATCTATTACAAAGTATTTCAGCTCGTTTAGGTTGTTGTTGTGGACGAGCTTGAAATGCCGTGCAACAGGATAGCTAGGGTCAGAGTTAACTATTGCACGTAGGTGTTGTAAAATTCGATTAAACACCTGCAGCTTAGTGCAGCCTACGTACTGTAGCTGACAGGTACATTCTAAAACATATACTGCAAAATCAGTTCTGCAACTGAACATCACGTTGATCTTAGATGGAGTATGTCCAAATGCATCAGTATATTCCTGTTTATTGACCCCAAATTTACATGCACGGCATGTACTGCACTTGTAGAAACCAGTTCTATTGGATAGCCAATTAGTTGGAGCAAGTACCTCGGGGCTTGTTTTGACCAATCTATCCCTCATCGATGGTGCCCTTCTGAAGGTGATAGATGGTAATTCTGGCAAAATTGATGATAAGGTTATTTCAGTTTTTACTATTGGCCAGTTTTTATAGATAATGCTCCTAACCTGTTTCTCCTGCCGACTGTATGTAGTTATCAGTCTGACCGTATTGGTGTTATCTTGTCTATTGGTCGAAGTACCTGTCACATTAGAGGTTAAATTATCAATAGGACCGATCTTATTCTCGATGTTATTGGCTCTACATAGTGCACTGTTCAGGTCTCTCTTATCATAACCTCAAGCTAAAAATCTTTGTGTTGCTTCCGCTTGGCACTGAATAAGATCTGAGTTAGAACTGCATATTCTTTTTATTCTTAAAAATTCCCCATACGGAATGCTTTTTATTAAATGTCTCGGGTGGGAGCTATTTGCATGCAGTATTGAGTTTCCTGCTGTACTCTTTCCATGAAGTTTCGTTTGTATCATGTTATTATCAATGTACAATTCTACATCTAGAAACTCAACATGCTTATTACATATGCTGGCTGTAAACTCAAGATTCAAATTGTTAACATTGATAGCATCAACAAATTCCTGTGCAGATTCCCTTGAACCCTGCCAGATCACACAGATATCATCAATGAAACGCCACCATCTAAGTACATGGGTATCAAATATTACACGGTGAGTATGTCTGAGGACTTGTTCCTCCCACCAGCCTACGTGTAAACACGCATAGCTGGGAGAGAAGCAAGCCCCCATAGCTACCCCTCGCAACTGCTGGTAGATCTCTTTGTTGAACAAGAAATAATTGTTCAGCAAACACAGTTCAATCATTCTCAGTAACATGGTGTTGTGCTGAAAAAACCGTATGTTCCTTTTGTTTAAATAATATTTTATGGCTTCCAAACCATCAGTATGGTGGATGCTGGTGTATAAGGAACAGATATCCATGACAATGAAATGGCAATTTTCATTCCAGGTAACATCTTTCAATTTAGAGAGGAAATGCCCGGTGTCCTTGATAAAGGAAGGAAGGTTTTCCACAAATTCATGCAGGAAAAAGTCCACATATTTTGACATGGCTTCAAGGATGCTTTTCTGAGCCGAAATAATAGGTCTACCAGGTATGGGGGTAACCTTTTTGTGGACTTTAGGGATAAAATAAAGGGTTGGAGTGATAGGATGGTTATTTCTAAGGAAATTAAACAAATTTTTACTCAACAAACCCTCTCTTTTCCACTGGGCTAACTCCTCAAATACAAGATCTTTGATAGATTTTAGTTCCTGGAACGTGGCTTTTCTATAGCATGTTGTGTCATTTAGGTGTCGTTCTGCCTCATTCATATACAGGTTTCTGGGCCACAGCACTATATTCCCTCCCATATCCGCCTTGTTTACAATTACATTCCCATGATCATTTATTTTGCGCATCAATTTTGAATACTGTATTTCAGAAAAACTTCTTTGATGCCTTTTTTGCGTTATGCTATAATTCAATTTTTTGAGATCTTCAATTATACAATCACTGAATGTATCTATTGCGTCTCTTGGCATAAGGGGAATGAATGTGGAGGGAGGGCGAAAAGGACTGTTATCTGCACAATGACTTTGGATACCCAACTCCCGAAGTTCTTCCTGTGTACTAGATGCATTTTCATCATTTTCTTGAGCCAATGCGTGCATTGATCTCAATAAAGCGATGTCTGACACTTGGAGGGTCATACTGGGCTGATTGGATGCAATGATAGTTGATGCATTTTCATTGGCTTTATTTAATTTGAAATGTTTTAACAGTTTCAACTTTCGAATGAACTTGAACACACATATATATATATATATATATATATATATATATATATATATATCCACACACATATACATACATGTATGTCCAGAGCACAAAGTTCTCACCGCTACCAGCCCTGTGGCAATGGTGCGTGTAAGGGTGTAGGAGCGTGAGCAATATCCATCCTTGTTGAAAATAAATGTGCACTCCAAAGTTGCTGTTGTAACCGCTTTATTCCACCATATCGTGCAGCAACATCAGGGAAACCTGACATGTTTCAGCTGACAACCGCCTTCTTCACAGGTAAAGAGTGCAACTCTCACCACCATTCATAAATGTACCAAAAAGTGTCATGAAAATCAAAAAAAGGGCTCAGTGGAAACCGGCAAGAAAATAACAGATGCATAAATGGTGGCCATTTTGAAATGTACACTCCATACAGTAGCACCAAGGTATAAACTGGGAGGACACAGACATTTCAGCATGAAACAGTATCTGTTATTCAAAAAAAGTATTAAAAATACAGCAAACTAATCATCATTTCTAACTTAAAGCAACATACGCTTTGCAAAGTAAAGGAAATTGTCCATCAATCTGTCCATTTCCGTTACATTTTATCAGTTGCCTCAGATGTATAAATACCAAAATCTAGTGAATACAAATGCACAAAATAATACATAAATAGAAAAGATGGAGCAAAAATTGAAACAGAAGTATGAAGTTCACATATCAGTGTCCTATCACGACACAAAATAATGTCTTCTTATTCAAAATATACATCAGATGACTGCACGTCAAAAAGGGGAAAAAGATCCCAACCCAGATAACTTCAAATGATGCCCAAATGGGCGAATGAGCATAGATAAATATACATAAGCTGCTAATTCTGCCCATCGGGCACCTGTGCTTTACTAAAGGCAAGCTAAAGGGGTTCAGCAGGTGAGGCTGTAGAGGGCAGCGGACTGACTGGCACGGTATCCCTGACAATGAACTGGTGAGTGCCACGGCCACGAAAGGGCGGGGCAACGTGCTGAGGTTGAAGCAGTTGCCTGTACGGGGTTCCTCAGCCAAAGCCGCGAAAGAAACAAAAAAGCTGATTTGATTGGCGTGGCTCAGCAGGCAGGCACATGGAGCAGGTTGTGGCCCTGCTCTCTTTTAAGCGTTCAATGGCAGAATGAGCTTTGTCCCTAAAAAAAGACAGTTCCCATGAAAGGGTATGTCCATAAGGGACAATTGGACATTTCCCGAAAAACCTGTTGACCTCAGCCAGGTATGGCGATGGATTACAACAATAGTGCCAATTGCCCATCCGATACAGCCTGTGGTGTCCAGCCCCCTGTGAATCACAAATTTGACAGTGTCATGGCCATCCTGAAGGGCCTAGGTTAGTATTGGCGAAGGTATTTGGTATACCAGGGAGGATCTGAGCAACTGAATCCAAGAGGGGGTAGGAGTATTGGCCCAGCAGGCCACTAGTATTAACAGACTGGAGGGCATAACTTACAGAGGAAAATAGCCTCTTCCTGAAGGTATGTACTTGGTTGGACTACCTATCTGGGGGAGAAGTCAAAAAAGTGTTAAGATTTATCCGACTAGTAGAAGCTTGCACAACTAAACTTTCAGAAGAGGGTTTACGGAGACAAAAATGTGGTGTCACCTGGGGCAGAGCGTTGGTGCCTCGCAATTTGATGATTTACTTGGAGGACAGAACAAGGTTAGGTTCGGCACAGGCCCCTGAGAGGTGTTGGTCAGTGCCTCATTGAAAGGCAGTGGTGGCTCAGTATTGGCCTGCCCCACCCGGAGGACTTCTGTTAGGACATTAGATTTGACCTCTAAAATTTGTAGCTGTAGGTCAAGAACTTTGGCTGCCCTACACATGACTATAGCAAAGGATGCAGCTTTCTCAGTGGCAGAGCCTAGGGGAGATAGGAGGCCAGAATCCGAAGGAGAGTCAATGGCCTCCAAGAGGTCATCGTACCAGTTTTCCTTGTGGTAGGGTTGGCTAATTTCATCACCTGCATCATAGTCGTTATCTAAATCTGTTACAAACTGGGAATGCAGCGTGTGGGTCTTGCCTTGTGGAGCTAGACAATAAGCGGTTCCAAGGCAGAAGGCTATGGTTCAGCAGAATGCCAGTGCAGCTTTCGTTGAGCTCATAGTGGCAGCGACTCTGAGTCAGAGAGCAGCATGGGCACCTCCTCCTATGGTGTTGATGGAATTGGCATCAGCAATGACGTTCCAGGAACTGGAGTGGGTCGTGGAGGTGGAGTCAGTACGGGTGCTGAAAGAGGCCCAATGATAGGTTCGGGAGTCCAACTGGTGCCAAGAGTGTACCTGCTGGCGGTATGCCTGATGGAGGGCCTCTCGGCATCATGAGGACCATAAGCACACCAGAGGGAGTCGTACCTCCACGTGGGAGGAATTGCCCCCAAGCCACTGACCTCGTGGCTGGAATCTGCCCGGGCGGCCACCGCCGCGTGTGGAGAGCTGTGGAGGCGAGCGTGGCCTCTCTGAGGCCTTGGTGGTGAGGTGCGCCGTCCGCGCCCTCACCGAAGCCTGAGAAGCTGCCCCAAAGGTCACCGCCGGGCCCGGGAGCCCCGCCGAAGAAGTTGCGGGCTGGAAATCACCGCCGCGGCCCAGGAGGAGGATCGAGGCCTCAGCCCCCACCGACGCCGTCGCTACGCGACCGGGGACGCCGACCGCGTCATCGGCCGCGCCCCCGGGAAAGGCCGCACTGTGATTGGGCGCCGGCTTCCGACGCGCCCCCAACACCGACGGAGGCCGGAGAAGAGCGCCGCGTAGGCAGAGGGAGGCGGGAAGCCGGCCGGAGAGGTCTGCCGGCTCCCGCTCCCTTCCCCGCATTACCCTGCTGATCACGGGGGCCGGAGGAGAGTGATACCGGCCCCCCAACGTCCCGCAATTCCGGCCGGAAGGCCATAGAACCCAGTCCGGGCCCAGCCCTGCCAAACACGGGCCGGCCCGGGAAGAAACCAGTCGCTGCGAGGAGCGACCAACGAAACGTGCACAGGTGAGCCCAGGAGGCCCCTAGGGCCATAGAAACGCCCCTGGGGGCCGGGGGCCAACAGTGACTCGCTCTTTGGAAAGGGGGAAGCCCCCAGTAATTATACTCACGAGGCGAGGCCCCGGAGAGGAGTGGGCCTAGCCTGATTTAACCCCTAAGCAGCCCCTGAGAACACAGAAGCCCTAATTGACAGGGAAGCCCCAGAGAGAAGGACATGTTGAGGGGTTCCCTAAAAGCTGTTCACTAGCCTAATTGTTACGCCTGCTTTAATCACTGTTTAGGCCTAATGCAGATCAGCGCTAATGAAATGTCTTTGCCTAGTGTAAAGGTGCTTAACTGAATTGAGCTGAAGTGTACACCGCCAAGAGTTGAAGTGTTTTTATGTTGCAGGTGTACCGGAGTTGCGACGCCCACTGTACTGAATGTGGGTGCGCCTAGATTAACGCAGGCCCTGTTTGAAATGTAATGTAAAATGCCTATTTACAAGTGATTGAATATTCATGAGGTGAACTGCATGTTTTAGGCCCATGTTTTATTCTTGCACCCTGTGATCATTATTGGTGCTACGTTTAGGAGATGATTCCTGCGGCCTTTTAGTGGCCTACAATGTTGATGAGCTATGGTGCTTTAATGAAATTACGCACCAGTTGAGTACTGCAATGAATTTAAATGTTGACCTGAATTAATCTGCCTCATCTGATGCTGCATTGATTTATATAAAAGATCTTGTTTTTAATACACAAGCCTGGTGTGGTGTCACGTTATTGCGTCCGCATTCCTGAGTCAAAGTGAGTGTGTGATGCACAACTGCCTTACACATTGCCTTCGGGTGCTTTCCCGCCTCGCGCCATGCTACCGTGCCGGACTCGGTAACCCCGTTTCCAACATTGGTGTTCAGCGGTGGGATAAGGACTGGTGTTTGTGCAGCACCCCACAGGGACTCAGTGTGCGCCGCAATTGGACACCTATTGAAATGCAAGTGCTAAGAATTCTTTTGTGATTGCCTGATTGTGTACATTCCTGCGTTAGAACTGCTACCTACAGTCTAGAACCCTTTCTCTAAATTGTCTGGGGCCCCACCTAGCAGGATGGAGTTTGAGTTGGCCAACCTAGAAAGATATACGGTGACACAGCTCAAGGAGTTCTGTCTAGAGAGGGGGGTGTCCGTCAAGCGAGGCGCCAGGAAAGAGGTGCTTCAGAAAGCTTTGAGGGCATGGGTAATGGCCCACCCGGGGGAAGAGGGGACGAGGAGCAGAGGGAGGCAGACGACCCAGGAGAACTGGACCTACTGCACATTGACGTTAGCGAGAATGTGTTGCCAGGAAGACGTTCCAGGGCAGGCAGTAGTGCGTCAGGGGGAGTTTGTCTGCAGAGGAATTTGAGGACAGGAGGGAGGAGAGGCAATTGACGTTAGAACTTGCTAGGATGGATAGGGAGCGAGAACAGGCAAGGCTAGCCATGGAAGAAAGGAAGCTTGCGCATGAGCTTAGCCTCAAAGAATTAGAGCTCCGAGCCTTGCAGATGGAGATGCAGGGCAACTTGAATGGTGGCAGCGTACCTGCTAGGGTTCCCCAGGAGCCCAAGTTCTAACTACCTAGAGAGGTGATAACCAGTTTTAGTGTGGGAGATGACATCGATAAGTGGTTGGCGGCGTACGAGGTGTCTTTGGTGGCCCGTAGGGTTCCTGAGAGCTACTGGGGGGGAGGTCTCTACAGGTACAAACCTCCACTAGTAAGGGACACACTTTTGACCTTGGACAAGGGGGATCAGACGAACTACCCTATCATGAAGGAGGCCCTGCTTAAGAAGTTTGGCCTCACCCCAGAGAAGTACCGCCAAAAGTTCCGCAACAGCCACAAGCTTCCCACACAGAACTGGGTGGATTTTTTGATTATGCCCGGAAGACATTGGAGGGTTGGGTGCGTGGCAGCAACATTGATGATTACAAAGGGCTGTACGACCTGTTCTTGAGAGAGCACCTCCTAGAGAAATGTTTTCCGGAGCTGCGCCAGTACTTGGTGGACCGCAAGCTGACCAATCCACGGGAGCTTGCAGAGGAGGCAGACACGTGGGTCAGCACTCGGGTGTCCCACAAGGGAGCCGGGGCGGACCCCCCGAAAGGTGGACAGGGGTTCCCCCAGAAGAAAGAGGGGGAGATAAAAGGAGGGAGTTCTTTAAAGGCCCCCAAAATAGACCGCCTGGGAGAGGGGTAGGTTCCCCATCCCAATCTGGATTCCAGAAACCCACTTACCCTGACAGGAGTCAGCAGCCCAGAACTGTCCGGTGCTACGAGTGCGGGGAGGTTGGACACTACAAGGGGGATCCCCAGTGCCGCAAGAGAACCCCAGCCCCCACAGGAGGTAAGAGCCCCGGGGTGGCCAGTGTAGCGCTTGGGGAGGAGTTGTCCCTAGGTAGGGGAGGTGAGTGGACAGGCTTGACCTTAGTTTCCCTGGGGGATAGAGAGATCATCCCACGGGTTATGGTACCCTCGAACACTGCCAAGTATCGGCAGAGGGTCCTGGTGAACGGGGAGGAGGTGGAGGCTCTGAGGGACACAGGTGCCAGCATGACGATGGTAAGACGTCAGCTGGTGTCCCCAGAGCAGGTGATTCCTGAGGTATTCCACCCGGTTGTTATGGCTGATAATAGCCTGGGTCATTACCCCGTGGCCCAAGTTCCCTTTGAGTGGGGAGGAGTCTCAGGCCTGTTGAAGGTTGCGGTGAGCCCTGCCATGCCAGTTGACTGTCTGCTTGGGAACGACTTGGAACATACTGCCTGGAGGGAGGTAGAGTTCAATTCCCATGCTGAGATGTTGGGATTACCAGGATGGACTTGCGTCGTCACGCGGTCCATGGCTGCCCGACAAGGAACTCAGCCCGGGTTGGAGCCTGAAATAATGGCCCAGCCCACTGCTGGACGAGGAGATGTCCAGGAGGAAACACCCGGTGAGATGGATGGGGAGCCCTGGGAGGTGACCCCGGAGTCCGCTGAGGTGGATGGTGTTCCCGAGGGGGACCTGCCGACCCCTGCAGAGTGGCAGGTGGAAGGAGGGCCTACCCGGGAGGAATTCTGCCGGGCACAGAAGGAGTGCCCTACGCTTGAAGACATGCGGCAGCAGGCCGAAGCCCAAGCAACTGGAACAGAGACTGGTAACTACCATGTCTACTGGGAGGATGGTCTCCTCTACAGTGAGCCTAAGGCTCTGGTGCATGGGTCATCAAGGGCCGTAGTGGTCCCCCAATGCTACCGAGCCTTTCTGCTAGAGTTGGCACACGAGATACCCCTAGCAGGACACCTGGGCCAGGACAAGACGTTTGCACGTTTGGTCCCACATTTTTACTGGCCCAGGATGCGCGTCACCTCTGACACTTTCTGCAAGACCTGCACCACTTGCCAGGCGAGCGGCAAGACAGGTACTAAAGTGAAGGTCCCTCTGGAACCTCTCCCGGTTGTCGGTACCCCTTTTGAGCGGGTAGGGATTGACATTGTCGGGCCGTTGGACCCGCCGACTTCTGCGGGACACAGGTTCATCTTGGTGCTGGTGGACTACGCCACCTGGTACCCAGAGGCAATCCCTCTGAGGACCATCACTGCACCGGTGGTGGCGCGGGCCCTGATGGGGATTTTTACCCGAGTGGGATTCCCCAAGGTCGTGGTGTCAGATAGGGGCACAAATTTCATGTCGGCCTACATGCAGGCCATGTGGAAGGAGTGTGGAGTGACCTACCGGTTCTCCACTCCTTACCACCCCCAGACGAACGGGCTCGTGGAGCGTTTCAATAAGACCTTGAAGGGGATGATCCGGAGCCTACCCGAGGACTTGAGAAGGAAGTGGGACGTCCTCTTACCCTGTCTGCTCTTCTCCTACCGAGAGGTGCCGAAGAAGGGGGTCGGTTTCAGCCCCTTTGAGCTGCTCTATGGCCCCCCCGTTCGGGGGCCCCTCAGTCTTGTCAAGGAGGGGTGGGAGAAGTCTTCCTCGAAGCTTCCCCGTGATGTGGTCAGCTATATGCTGGCATTCCGCAGCCAAGTGGCCAAGCTGTGGAAGGAAGCCTCAGACAACCTAGAGGCTAGTCAGGCCGTCATGAAGAAATGGTATGACCGGAATGCTCGGACGGTAGAGTTGGACGCTGGACAGAAGGTGTGGGTCATGGAGCCAGGAGAGCTTAGCGCCCTCCAGGACAGGTGGACTGGACCGTTTGAGATCTTGGAAAGGAAAGGCCAGACCACTTATGTCGTCGATGTGAAGACCCCCCGTCAATCCCACAGGGTGTTCCACGTCAACCGCCTGAAGCCACACCAGGAGCGTTCAGAGCTCACTCTCCTGATGATAACAGATGGAAGTGAGGAGGAGGAGAGTGAGCCTCTTCCAGACCTTCTGGCGGCCCATGAGAAGGATGGCTCGGTAGAGGAGTGGTCCTCGCCCCATCCTTGACCCCAGAGCAACAGAGGGACTGCCGCCAGGTCTTGGGGCAGTACGCCTCGTTGTTCTCCCTCACGCCTGGGATCACGCACCTGTGTACCCATGATGTGGACACAGGGGACAGTCCACCAGTAAAAACCAAGTCTTACCGGCTGTCCGATAAGGTCAAGGCTAGTATCCAGGGTGAGGTTACCAAGATGCTAGAACTGGGGGTGATTGAGCCTTCCAGTAGCCCTTGGGCTAGTCCGGTGGTGTTGGTGCCGAAAGCGGCCCCACCGGGCACCATACCAGAACTTCGGTTCTGTGTGGATTACCACGGACTCAACTCAGTAACAAAGACCGACGCTCACCCGATCCCTCGGGCAGATGAGCTCATTGACCGGCTGGGAGCAGCCCGGTATCTGAGTACCATCGATTTGACGTCAGGCTATTGGCAGATCGCCATGGCGGAAGGAGCAAGGGAGAAGACTGCGTTCTCCACCCCCGAGGGCCACTTTCAATTTCGGGTGATGCCCTTCGGGTTGAAAAATGCTCCAGCCACTTTCCAGCGGTTGGTGAACCAGGTGCTGTCTGGCCTAGAGGCCTTCTCTGCTGCCTACCTGGATGACATAGCTGTCTTCAGTAGCAGCTGGGAGGACCATCTGGAGATCTCAGGAGGTGCTACAGGCTCTGCAACGGGCTGGTCTAACCATCAAGGCCAGCAAGTGCCAGATTGGACAGGGATCTGTCGTGTACCTGGGACATCTGGTGGGCGGGGGTAAGGTGCAACCCCTCCAAGCCAAGATCGAGACCATCTTGGCCTGGGAGCCCCCAAGACCCAAACAGAGGTCCGGGCTTTTCTCGGCCTCACGGGATACTACCGCCGGTTCGTCAAGGGATATGGAACCATTGTGGGCCCTTTGACGGAGTTGACTTCGAAGAAGCAGCCACGCAGAGTCATCTGGACGGCTGCCTGCCAGGAAGCCTTTGAGACCCTCAAACGTGCGATGTGCACCGCACCGGTGCTCAGGACTCCAGACTTTGGACGGGAATTTATCGTGCAGACAGACGCTTCTGAGCATGGCATAGGAGCTGTGCTCTCGCAGCTGAATGACGATGGCCAAGACCAGCCAGTGGCCTTCATTTCCCGAAGACTACTCCCCGGGAACAGCGGTGGAGTACCATCGAAAGAGAAGCCTTTGCCGTGGTTTGGGCTGTAAAGAAGTTGAGACCATACCTTTTTGGTTGTCACTTCCTGATCCAGACCGACCACAGACCCCTTCGCTGGCTCATGCAGATGAGAGGCGAAAACCCCAAATTGTTGAGGTGGTCCATTTCCCTCCAGGGGATGGACTTTCGGGTGGAACATCGACCCGGTGTAGACCACGCCAACGCTGACGGTCTCTCCCGGTTTTCCGCCTTAGCGATGAGAACTCCCTAGAGGTTGGGAAGCTCTCCCCTCTTTCGGCTGGGGGGACGCGTGTTAGACCTGTCAGCCCTAGGGTGGTCTTACCCTGTTTTTTTCCCTTTTGCGCCTCCATTTTGCCACAGTATTTTTACTGGACCTAGGTCTCCGGGCGCCTTACCACTGCCAACCAGTGCTGAGGTGCAGGTGCTCTCTCACCCAAGATGGCTGCCACAGGCCCCTGCTACTGCAGAGTGGCCTTGCACACATACACATACTAGTAGCCAGGGTCAGGCTGGGACATAGGGATACAGTATCCATCCCGTCCCGCCTCTGGGCCACATAGCCAGACATGGTGGAAGGTTCCAGAACCTTCCGGGCTGTGGGAGGAGTTATGTTTTGCCGCCTTTAGGAGGGTCACCTGACCTAGGGGTATAAGAGGTTTGGAGGGAAATCTTTTAGTCAGTTGGGGCACCACTGATCCTGGGAGAACCTCTGCCGGAGTACAGGCTGTAGGGCCTGGGGGGAGACCTACACTACTGCTACTGACAGGGCTAAGGCACTGCTGTAATAAGTTAGCTGAGGAACGCCCACCACCCACTGACCTTGCCCAGCGTGAGGGGACCCAGGGAACCATCTTCAGCGTGCTGGGAAGTACCCTCCAGCACCCCAAGAACCACCAACTCATTCCCTCCCCCATAAGGAGAAACCCCCAAGAAGCAACCAACCAAGAACTGCCGCAAGTAACCTGCAATTACAAGGCCTGACAGACCAGCAAGGCCAGAAACCTGAACTGCCAAACTGGGGATCACCAGGTAAAGCGCCATGCCCTGAAGCGCTAGACCTTCACCCCCATCCACTCCTAGCTGCTGCTGGGCTGCCCAAAGCCCTTCTGTGTCAGCCCCCCTGCCAGCCTGCTGCCAGCGCGCCCCGCGCTGTACCTCCACGTGGGAGGAATTGCCCCCAAGCCACTGACCTCGTGGCTGGAATCTGCCCGGGCGGCCGCCGCCGCGTGTGGAGAGCTGTGGAGGCGAGCGTGGCCTCTCCGAGGCCTTGGTGGTGAGGTGCGCCGTCCGCGCCCTCACCGAAGCCTGAGAAGCTGCCCCAAAGGTCTCCGCCGGGCCCGGGAGCCCCGCCGAAGAAGTTGCGGCCTGGAAATCACCGCCGCGGCCCAGGAGGAGGATCGAGGCCTCAGCCCCCACTGACGCCGTCGCTACGCGACCGGGAACGCCGACCGCGTCATCGGCCGCGCCCCCGGGAAAGGCCGCACTGTGATTGGGCGCCGGCTTCCGACGCGCCCCCAACGCCGACGGAGGCCGGAGAAGAGCGCCGCGTAGGCAGAGGGAGGCGGGAAGCCGGCCGGAGAGGACTGCCGGCTCCCGCTCCCTTCCCCGCATTACCCTGCTGATCACGGGGGCCGGAGGAGAGTGATACCGGCCCCCCAACGTCCCGCAATTCCGGCCGGAAGGCCGTAGAACCCAGTCCGGGCCCAGCCCTGCCAAACACGGGCCGGCCCGGGAAGAAACCCGTCGCTGCGAGGAGCGACCAACGAAACGTGCACAGGTGAGCCCAGGAGGCCCCTAGGGCCATAGAAACGCCCCTGGGGGCCGGGGGCCAACAGTGACTCGCTCTTTGGAAAGGGGAAGCCCCCAGTAATTATACTCACGAGGCGAGGCCCCGGAGAGGAGTGGGCCTAGCCTGATTTAACCCCTAAGCAGCCCCTGAGAACACAGAAGCCCTAATTGACAGGGAAGCCCCAGAGAGAAGGACATGTTGAGGGGTTCCCTAAAAGCTGTTCACTAGCCTAATTGTTACGCCTGCTTTAATGACTGTTTAGGCCTAATGCAGATCAGCGCTAATGAAATGTCTTTGCCTAGTGTAAAGGTGCTTAACTGAATTGAGCTGAAGTGTACACCGCCAAGAGTTGAAGTGTTTTATGTTGCAGGTGTACCGGAGTTGCGACGCCCACTGTACTGAATGTGGGTGCGCCTAGATTAACGCAGGCCCTGTTTGAAATGTAATGTAAAATGCCTATTTACAAGTGATTGAATATTCATGAGGTGAACTGCATGTTTTAGGCCCATGTTTTATTCTTGCACCCTGTGATCATTATTGGTGCTACGTTTAGGAGATGATTCCTGCGGCCTTTTAGTGGCCTACAATGTTGATGAGCTATGGTGCTTTAATGAAATTACGCACCAGTTGAGTACTGCAATGAATTTAAATGTTGACCTGAATTAATCTGCCTCATCTGATGCTGCATTGATTTATATAAAAGATCTTGTTTTTAATACACAAGCCTGGTGTGGTGTCACGTTATTGCGTCCGCATTCCTGAGTCAAAGTGAGTGTGTGCTGCACAACTGCCTTACACATTGCCTTCGGGTGCTTTCCCGCCTCGCGCCATGCTACCTTGCAGAACTCTTGGAGCTGCCTCAGTTTCACAGTCGGCCATGCAATGACACGTTGAGGGATTAGCTTTAACTTCGGGAGCCAGACCGAAAGGCATTCAAGAGATTTAAGAGTGGCGGAAAGGAGCCAAGTACCGTTTTAATTTTATAGGGTGTTTTCTTTGACTTATGCAAAGATTTGGAGCACAAAGTTGATCGACCATGGGATCTACTCCTGCAGCTCCAACAACAGGAATGGGACTGAGACCAACCTTTGTATTTGGACTGATCATGACGCAGAGTCTTCTGATGCCTCGTGACATATAACTTTGCCTCGCAGCCTCGTCTGGCATTCAAGTTCATCGACGTATAGTCACTAGAGGCTTTAGAGTTGTGGCTCTACCTCAGGTAAACCTGATGAAGATCTGCCACAGACATATCCTTATGACAACCCCTACAGGGTTTGAATCCTGTTGTCTTGGAAGCAGACATTTTCCTTGCACACTATAAAAGTTTGGCTGAAAACTGTCTCAAAGAGACAAGAATGGTAGCTCTGGATCTGCGTTGGTTGAGCAGAAAGAAAGTATCTGACATCAGCACGCTGGAAAGGCGCATATATTGGGCCCCCGCACATCGCTTCAGGAGTGGAACAGTGTCAGCGCGGAGCCACACAGTACCACCTACCAGCAAATAGAGGTACTGCTCAAAAGTTTCCACATCCAGTCTGACGCTTGGTAATCTGAGGTTAGAAGTCTCTATCAGAAAGTAATTTTATTTTTAAATGATTGTTTGAAAAATATTTACAAACTAAGGGCCCGATTATGAGTTTGGCGGTTTGATGGACCGCCAAACCCACGGTGGTGGTGCAGCAACTGCCGCACTGGCGGTCCGACCGCCGTATTATGACTTTGGCGGTCGGACCGCCATAGGACCGCTGCTACTGCCAGGGACCTTTGAGCCCTGGCGGTCTTTCAGCAGTCTGAGTCCACATTATGCTGGTGGTGCAGCTGCTGCACCGCCAAGCATGTTATGAGTTTCCTCACTGCCCTCCTTTTCATGTCGGGGAGCCCGCCATGGAAAGGAAGGCCGTGAGGAACCTGGTGCCTCGGTGCACGGGGGAGCATGCTGGGGGGCACATGGTGTGCCCCCTGTCTTTCTGCACCTCCAGTTCCTGCACGGCATAGACTTTACAGTTCATGCCATGCTGGAACCCACTGTGGCGGTCCCACGGCGCTACCTTTCTAAGGCTCTCCTACGAGCCTTTGAAAGGCAGCACGTGGGCCAGCGGCCGCAGGACCGCCCGCCCATATTACAACTTGTAATCCGGCGGGCGGGCAACGGTGGAGTTTGGCGGTGTGGGAGCGGGGCTGTGGCGTGCCGCCCTGCTCTCACACCGCCAAACTCATAATCAGGCCCTTAATTTATATATTTAAATTCTTTTATAATTTAATAAAACATTTGGAGGAGGTAATTTAGTAGTCGTTTATTATTCTATTTGCTCCATGTTAATATCAATTATTTTACATTTATTTTTTAAATAAACTTCATTAAATTTCTCTTTATTTTCCTATAGGGAGAGCTTCCGTCCCGGTGGTGGTAATCTCTACCAATCAGTGGAAAGTTACTGACAGTAACTTTACACTTGTAAATTCAGTCATAAGGGACTTCACCCACCCTCATTCATTCAAGGGGATGGGAACATGTAAGTCTACACCTAGGTGTAAATCTCAACTCAGAAATGATGAATAGCAAAAAGTGGAGAGGTTCACCTAGGTATAGCAGTAGATCTGCATGTGTGTAGATCTACATATGTAAATTTACCTTGGTTTAAAAAAAAAACGGAAATGCCCTAAAAACTCCCTGGCGGCATTTTACCACTGGGTGGGTCAATGAGACAGCCAAGACACTTATATTTTCACATTGCCATAAATGACGTTCACCTGGCCATGGAAGCCTATCTGATGACAATTGTAGCATGGATTGCTATCAAGTTCCTGCAGCATGAGGATATCATAAACAGAACTGCCAAGCCTTAACACCAAACTCCTCTGTTACTACCCTGAGACCACTTCATGTCCTATAACGATTCATTACCTCAAAGAGTAAAGCCACATTCCTGTGGTCCATAGGCTCAGCCATGACATACCACAAAAACCCTGATGCGCTGACTCTGCTTTGGACATCCTGCTTGAATATCACTTCTCTGGGCAGGCTGCCTGGTGTAAATCCAGCGACCAGATTTCCTGTATCTTAAAAATACTACACTAGGGAATGTACAGTGGCTCCAAAAGAATATTGATCTTTATTCCCAAACAATAGTAATTCTATAGTATATCATATGGGCGTTCTGAGGAATGCAGAGCACTCGTGGATATTGACACGTAGTATAGAGAATCAATATTACTAATAGAGCTTTTCTACAATGTGAGGCAAGCCCGTCTGTGCCCTTCCATGCCTAGAACGTGCCCAACGCCCCGGGCCCTGCTCAGTCCCGACCGCCACCACTATACCTCTGCCGAGTTGCTAGCGCTCAACACCGGACGCTGACACGAGTGCTGCCCCTGCATCACACAGTCTTGCTCTCACTGCCGCTTCTCCTGCAGCATCTCCCCCACGCCACCCTCTGCACACACCTCACCCCATATCGCCTATATTCTCTCATCTACACCAGATCTCTGTGCAAACATACCACCGAGGTCTGGAACCTCATCATAAAACACTCCCCCGACATCCTCTTTCTCACCAAAACGTGGCTCAGCCGAGCCACCATCCCTGCCATGGCAGTGGCCATCCCCCCCGGCTACATGATCATCTGCAGTGACAGGCTCCATATACCTGGAGGAGGTCTCCCAATCATCCACAAAGACAACATCACCTTCACTACCTCAGCAGACATACTAACCATGCTGATGGAACACTTACACTTCCAACTGTATCTCAGCCACTCCACAAACATGCCAGGCACCCTCACTTACTGACTGCCAGGATCCCGCACCATCTTCGGCAATCTTCTCACTGACTTAATCATTTGCTTTGCCATTAGATCCAATGACTTCCTGCTGCTCGGTGACCTCAACATTACATCTCGATGTCCTAACGGACTGCAACACCACCAACCTCTTAGAGAGCCTTGAAAACATCGAACTCACGCAGCTAGTACATGGCCCGACTCGTTTCGCCGGATTACTTTGTCTTCCCAGCCACCTCTCCCTGCTCACATGGACAGACCACTCCATCGTACACTTCTACATCACTGCACCAGCAAGCCAACACCAATTATCAACTTCAGCCACAGCTGGACAACATAACAGAAGCAGAATGGACCCACACCCTCAGATCCAATCAGTCTACCCTTACAGGCAACCCATAGAACAACCTACCCACTTTCAATAATTGGATCACAGACTGCGGCAACACCCTGGCCCCCAAGTAGAAGATCAAACATACAAGAACTTATGCTCAAGCATGCTGGTACACAGAAGTCCTAAGAGTTTCCAAACACTATTGTAAACAACTGTTAAGAAGATGGAGAATCCAGCAAGACAACACCTCCAGAGACTCCTACAAATCCACAGTCAGAAGGTACAACACACAGATCAAAGAAGTCAAGGAAGCGGCCCTCAGGGTCAGACACGATTCCTTCTCCAACTCCAGCAAAGAGCTCTTCAACATCGTCAAAAAATTCACCAACTCAACAGCAGCCTCCAATACCATCATCCACTCACAGACCCTCTGCGACGACCTTTCTTTTTCCACAACACAATACTCAAGATCTATACCAACTTCGCACCCGAACCCACTGTAGAAGATATCATCAAGCAAGCCACCACCACGAGGATCACCCACCCCCTAACTAACTGGTGCCCCCTGACTACAGAAGACACCCACCGCAAGAATCATACAGACCATCCACTCAGAATCGCCCATGAAGCCCTGCCATCAGCATATTTACATCGTGGGAAGCACACCGATCAGCGCCAACCTCACCTCCATCATCAACTCCTCCATCCTCAGAGGGAACTTCCCGGACAGCTGGAAACACGCCGAGGTCACAGATCTCCTGAAGAAACCATTGGCCAACCCAAAAAATCTCAGCAACTACAGGCCCATCTCGCTCCTGCCCTTCAAGGCCAAACACCTGGAGAAAGAGATCAACAAGCAGCTCCCCGCCTATCTGGAACAGCACCACCCCCTGGACCCCACCCAGTCAGGTTTCCGCAGCAACGACACCATGGAAACCACCCTCCTGGTAGCAACAGACGACATCCAGTCAATCATGGATAGAGAAACCTCCTCTCTCATCCTGCTCTGCCTCTCTGTGGCATTCGACGCCATCTCCCATGGAAGCCTCATTGCCAGATTTCAGGACTAAGGTATCCATGGGCCCGCCCTGAATTGGATCGCCTCCTTCCTCCCCAACAGGACACAATGAGTCAGACTCTCCACTTTCACTTTCAAACACAAGAAGCTCATCTGCGGATTACCCAAGGGCTCCTTCCTCAGCCCAACCCTGCTGAATGTGTACATGCAACCTCTCGCCTACATCCTTAGAACCCACGGCATCAACATGGTCTCATACACCGATAACACTCAGCTCATCCTCTCTCTCACCGACACGAACAACACTACCAGGAGCAATTTCACCACCTGCTTGTCCAACGTGGCCTACTGGATGCGAAAGAACTGCCTCAAACTCAACATGGACAAAAAGGAGATCCTGATCTTCGGAAGTAACAGCTCCCCCTGGGACTCCTGCTGATGGTCACCCAACCTGGGTACCACGCCCACCCCCCACAGACCACGCCCGACAATTCAGCATCATCCTTGATGACAAACTCACGATGAACAAACAGGTCAATGTCGTGATCGCATCCTGCTGCCACATCCTCAGAATGCTTCACAAGATCTTCAATTTGCTCCCAACTCACACAAGACACACAGTCACCCAGGCCCTCACCACCAGCAGACTCGACTATGGCAACGCACTCTACATCGGCACCTCCAACTAAATCAGGCAAAGACTCCAGACCACCCAAAATACCACCGCCAGACTCATCCTAGACATTCCCAGAGGCACCCTCCAGAAAGCTAAACTCCACCTCTCTCTCGCGCAAATCCCCCACATCCACAGAAGACATGAGGGCGCTGTCTCCTTCATCGCCGCCAAAACCTGGAACAAACTCCCTCTACACATCAGAACTGCCACCCCACTACTTAAAAGAAATCGAAGACCTGGCTGTTCAACTAGGAGCACCGCCGGGACTACGTTCCTGCACTTGGATACCCTCACAGGTGATAAGCTGCGCCATACAAATCTACATACCATAGCATGGCAACGTAAATTTCTCTTTCTGATCTCAGTAACACTCGTGAAGTCCTCATATGTAGGTGCATAAATGGTATTAATAAAAAACACATAGGATAGTGATGATATTTCCATTCTACAAAGGCTCTCCTGATTTCATTCAGTGGTGAGCCCGCCAATACAAATGTAACATGACACTGACTTGGTCGACTCACTTATACACATTGTTAGACCTGTCATCCTTAGGGGGGTCTTCCCCCAAATGTTTTGCCTTCACTCCTCCTATTTTTCTGATTTCGTTTTAGGACTCTGTGCACTTTACCACTGCTAACCAGTGCTAATGTGCTTGTGTTCTCTCCTTTAAACATGGCGGAATTGGCTAACACCCATTTGGCACATTTAATTTAATTGTAAGTTCCTAGTAAAGTGGCACTACATGTACCCAGGGACTATAAATTAAATGCTACTAGTGGGCACTGCAGCAATAATTGTGCCACCCACTTAAGTAGCCCTTTGAACATGTCTCAGGCCTGCCATTGTAACCTGTATGGGCAATAGTTAACTTCCATTTTGACCTGGCAAAATAAACCTCTTGCTAGGTTTAAAGTTTCCTTTATAATATATATGTCACTCCGAAGGTAAGTCCTAACTAGCCCATAGGGCAGAGAGCATTGTATTTAAAATGTAGGACGTGTGTTTTTTTAAGCTTTACATATTGTGGTAGTGAAAAACTCTTAAATTCGTTTTTCACTGTTGCAAGTCTAGGATAGGACTAGGTGACCTTATTACATTTAATAAGTGATACCTTTTATTTAGGAGCAGATAAGAATGTCATGTTTAGTGTCTGAGGAATTGAAATTTAAAGTGCTATTTAAGGGTTAAGTCGGATTTTAAGTCACAAATTTGAAAATGCCACTTTTAGAAAGTTGGAGTTTTTCTAGTCCTAACCATTTGGTGCCTGCAGCCTGTTCCTGGGTCACATGACTATGTGCAGTTAGCAGCTGGCCTTTGTGTTTTCCTCCCAGACAGCATCACAGTAGAGGGTCTGGATGTTGGCAGGATGGGCTATCCAGGCTTGATGAGGGGAGGGGGCAGAGCTGTCACCTACCACGTGTTCACTTTAAACGCAGTGGCCCAGCTCACACAGAAAGGACTTCACACTAGCCTATATTGCCCCCAGACAGACTGGGACCAGGGCAGGGATGCAGGAAATTCCAGGCACTCCTGTGGGGTGAAAACACCAGACGCTTCTCCCACTTCATAAGGGACACCAAGTATAAAGATGGGACCTCAAACCCACTTTTCACCACACTCCTGGACCTCTAGATAATAAGAAAGGACGCCCTGCTGCCATGCTGCCTGAGGCCTGCCCTGCTTGCTAAGAAGGAACACTGGACCTGCTCTCTTCATCCCAGGCTGAAGTGATTCCAAGGGTCAGCTGACCGACCTCCTATTCTGAGCTACAGGGATACAACAAGCTCCAGAGGACTCTCTGCAACTGTGCAACTGGACCTGCAACTGAATCTGTCTAAACCCTGCTGGCCTTTGCTGGAGTGAGTTCCTGCTCCATAAGAGGTCTCCCTCAGGTCCTGGTCCCTTGGTGTGGCATCAGTTGAACTACTCATTTTTTTAAAAATGAGAAACACTGGTGTTTTGGGCTCTTTCCCGACCACGAACGGGCCCGTTTGCACCAAGATCTTGCAGCCCGTGCCAATCGCCAAAGAGAAGCTCCAGTGCACCTGACCCTTGACCTTGCCAGGTAGGTCGCTCCCCCACCACACAGCTCCGCCAGTGTTGTCCGCCCGCTGCTGCTGCTGGTAAGCTCGCCCCTCCGCTTGTGGCCTCGGTGCCCGTATTTCTTGCTTTCTGTCTCTCCATTTTTCCTTCTGTGCCCCTCGCTGCCCCATTGTACTGTGCCCGTATTTCTCTGTTTGCTGTCTCTCCATTTTTCCTTCTGTGCCCCTCGCTGCCCCATTGTACTGTGCCCGTATTTCTCTGTTTGCTTTCTCTCCTTTTTTTCCTTCTGTGCCCTCGCTGCCCCATTGTACTGTGCCCGTATTTCTCTGTTTGCTTTCTCCCCATTTTTCCTTCTGTGCCCCTCGCTGCCCCATTGTACTGTGCCCGTATTTCTCTGTTTGCTTTCTCTCCTTTTTTCCTTCTGTGCCCCTCGCTGCCCCATTGTACTGTGCCCGTATTTCTCTTTTGCTTTCTCCCCATTTTTCCTTCTGTGCCCCTCGCTGCCCCATTGTACTGTGCCCGTATTTCTCTGTTTGCTTTCTCTCCTTTTTTCCTTCTGTGCCCCTCGCTGCCCCATTGTACTGTGCCCGTATTTCTCTGTTTGCTTTCTCTCCTTTTTTCCTTCTGTGCCCCTCGCTGCCCCATTGTACTGTGCCCGTATTTCTCTGTTTGCTTTCTCTCCTTTTTTCCTTCTGTGCCCTCGCTGCCCCATTGTACTGTGCCCGTATTTCTCTGTTTGCTTTCTCTCCTTTTTTCCTTCTGTGCCCCTCGCTGCCCCATTGTACTGTGCCCGTATTTCTCTGTTTGCTTTCTCTCCTTTTTCCTTCTGTACCCCTCGCTGCCCCATTGTACTGTGCCCGTATTTCTCTGTTTGCTTTCTCCCCATTTTTCCTTCTGTGCCCCCGCTGCCTCTCTCCATTCCCGCCGCTGCGTCCCCTGCGGCCCCGCCCCCTTGACTGACCATTCGCTGCCCCTGCCTCCCGCCTCCCAGCTGCTCCTCCCTCCCACCTCCCCATATATGGCGGCCGCTGCGCGGTGAGGAGAGCGACCCTTGACCTTGCCAGGTAGGTCGCTCCCCCACCACACAGCTCCGCCTGTGTTGTCCGCCCGCTGCTGCTGCTGGTGAGCTCGCCCCTCCGCTTGTGGCCTCGGTGCCCGTATTTCTTGCTTTCTGTCTCTCCATTTTTCCTTCTGTGCCCCTCGCTGCCCCATTGTACTGTGCCCGTATTTCTCTGTTTGCTTTCTCTCCTTTTTTCCTTCTCTGCCCCTCGCTGCCCCATTGTACTGTGCCCGTATTTCTCTGTTTGCTTTCTCCCCATTTTTCCTTCTGTGCCCCTCGCTGCCCCATTGTACTGTGCCCGTATTTCTCTGTTTGCTTTCTCTCCTTTTTTCCTTCTGTGCCCCTCGCTGCCCCATTGTACTGTGCCCGTATTTCTCTGTTTGCTTTCTCACCATTTTTCCTTCTGTGCCCCTCGCTGCCCCATTGTACTGTGCCCGTATTTCTCTGTTTGCTTTCTCTCCTTTTTTCCTTCTGTGCCCCTCACTGCCCCATTGTACTGTGCCCGTATTTCTCTGTTTGCTTTCTCTCCTTTTTTCCTTCTGTGCCCCTCGCTGCCCCATTGTACTGTGCCCGTATTTCTCTGTTTGCTTTCTCTCCTTTTTCCTTCTGTACCCCTCGCTGCCCCATTGTACTGTGCCCGTATTTCTCTGTTTGCTTTCTCTCCTTTTTTCCTTCTGTGCCCCTCGCTGCCCCATTGTACTGTGCCCGTATTTCTCTGTTTGCTTTCTCTCCTTTTTTCCTTCTGTGCCCCTCGCTGCCCCATTGTACTGTGCCCGTATTTCTCTGTTTGCTTTCTCTCCTTTTTTCCTTCTGTGCCCCTCGCTGCCCCATTGTACTGTGCCCGTATTTCTCTGTTTGCTTTCTCTCCTTTTTTTCCTTCTGTGCCCCTCGCTGCCCCATTGTACTGTGCCCGTATTTCTCTGTTTGCTTTCTCTCCTTTTTTCCTTCTGTGCCCCTCGCTGCCCCATTGTACTGTGCCCGTATTTCTCTGTTTGCTTTCTCTCCTTTTTTCCTTCTGTGCCCCTCGCTGCCCCATTGTACTGTGCCCGTATTTATGTGTTTGCTTTCTCTCCTTTTTTCCTTCTGTACCCCTCGCTGCCCCATTGTACTGTGCCCGTATTTCTCTGTTTGCTTTCTCCCCATTTTTCCTTCTGTGCCCCTCGCTGCCCCATTGTACTGTGCCCGTATTTCTCTGTTTGCTTTCTCCCCATTTTTCCTTCTGTGCCCCCGCTGCCTCTCTCCATTCCCGCCGCTGCGTCCCCTGCGGCCCCGCCCCCTTGACTGACCATTCGCTGCCCCTGCCTCCCGCCTCCCAGCTGCTCCTCCCTCCCACTCCCCATATATGGCGGCTGCTGCGCGGCCGCGCCGCTGGCGCGCCAAAGGCGCGCCTAAGGCAAGTCCGTCTGCGCCCGTCCGCGACTGGACCGCGCCCAGCGCCAGAACCCCTGGACCGCGCGCCCCCCGCTCCAGCCTCGAGGACCGACGCCGATACGATGCCACCACACTCCACGCCCTCAACCCCGGACGGACGCACAACTGCTTCAAGGCCGCCCCGAAACGCACCCATGGTCCTTTCAGCTGCCGGAACTGCAGCTACACCAGCCTCAGAGCCACCGAGGCGCCCGCCAAGAAGGACCTCAACCACCTCCGGTGCATCCTACTGAACACCCGCTCCGCACGCAAACACGCCGTCGAGCTCTGGGACCTGCTCGACACATCATCACCAGACGTCGCCTTCCTGACAGAGACCTGGATGAACGACTCCTCCGCCCCCGACATCGCCATAGCCATCCCAGACGGCTATAAGATCACCCGCAGAGACCGCGTCAACGCAGTAGGAGGAGGAATCGCCATCGTCCACAAGAACACCATCAGGGTCTCGACCAGCACCGACGACACTCTCAGCACCGCCGAACACATGCACTTCCAGATCCACACGGACCCCAACACCACCCTTAGAGGCACCCTTGTCTACAGACCCCCTGGGCCCCGACCCCAGTTCAGCGACTCCATCGCCGACTTCATCAGCACGCACGCCCTGACCTCTACCGACTACATCCTCCTCGGAGACCTGAACTTTCACCTGGAGAACAACAACGACAGCAACTCCACCACCCTGATCGACAGCCTCGCCAACCTCGGCCTGAGCCAGCTCGTCACAACACCGACCCACTCCGCCGGCCACACGCTTGACCCCATCTTCTCCTCAAGCTCCCACGTCTCCTTCAGCCACACCACGGAACTCCTCTGGACCGACCACCGCTGCATCCATTTCACCTTCCAGAAACCCACCACACACCACCGCACCCAACAGATCCCACGCCGCTGCTGGAGCAAAGTCACCGAAGACCAACTCCGGGCAACCCTCGCTCTCAGCCCTCCCTCCGACCCATCCAACACCGACGACGCTGCCTGCAACCTCAGACGATGGATGGACGACTGCGCCAACACCCTCGCCCCGCTGAAAAAGCTCACCTACAGCGACACCACCAAAAGAGCCAGCTGGTTCACCTCGGAACTCCTAGCTTCCAAGCGTACCTGCCGGAAACTAGAGAAGAAATGGCACAGCGATAAGACACCGGACAGCCACACAGCCCACAAAGACGCCATCCGTAACCACCACCACCTCATCAGGTCCGCCAAGAGAATCTCCTTCAAAGACCGCCTCGACAACAACGCACACAACAGCAAGGAGCTTTTCAACATCGTGAAGGAACTCTCCAATCCCAGCTCCAACACCAACGACATCCCGCCGTCGCAACCCCTGTGCGATTCCCTCGCCACCTTCTTTCACCGCAAGATCGCCGACATCCACGACAGCTTCAACACCCAGACAACCCCAACTAAGATCGATACACCAGACCCGCCACACACCATCGACCACGACCCCCTGCCAGCCTGGGCCAGCGTGAACATCGAGGACACCATCAAGACCATGAGCACAATACACTCCGGCTCCCCGTCAGACCCTTTCCCGTACCACATCTTCAACAAAGCCAGCAGCTCCATCGCACCCCACCTGTGCAACATCATCAACCTCTCCTTCGAGACCGCGACCTTCCCAGAGAGCTGGAAACACGCAGAGATCAACGCCCTACTCAAAAAACCCAAGGCGGACCCGAGAGACCTCAAGAACTTCCGGCCCATCTCTCTGCTTCCGTTCCCAGCCAAGGTCATCGAGAAGATCGTCAACAAACAGCTAACCCGATACCTCGAAGAAAACAGCATCCTGGACCCATCCCAATCAGGGTTTTGCAGCAACCACAGCACTGAGACTGCCCTCATCGCCGCCACCGACGACATCAGGATCCTGCTGGACAATGGTGAGACCGCAGCCCTCATCCTGCTGGACCTCTCCGCCGCCTTTGACACTGTCTGCCACCGCACTCTACGCGCACGCCTCCACGACGCAGGGATCCGAGACAAGGCCCTGGAATGGACCACCTCCTTCCTCGACGGCAGAACCCAGAGAGTCCGCCTCCCACCTTTCCGATCCGAAGCCTCCGAGATCATCTGCGGCGTACCCCAGGGATCGTCCCTCAGCCCAACACTGTTCAACATCTACATGGCCCCGCTCGCACGCATCGCCAGACAACACGACCTCAACATTATCTCCTACGCCGACGACACTCAACTGATCCTCTCCCTCACCAAGGACCCCCTCGCCGCCAAAGCCAAACTCCATGACGGAATGAAGGCCGTCGCCGATTGGATGAAGATCAGCCGACTAAAGCTGAACACGGACAAAACGGAGGTCCTCATCCTCGGCTCCAACCCCTCAGCCTGGGACGACTCCTAGTGGCCAACGACGCTGGGAGCAGCCCCGACACCCACCGACCACGCACGCAACCTGGGAGTCATCCTCGACTCAACGCTCTCCATGACCAAGCAAGTCAACGCAGTCTCCTCCTCCTGCTTCAACACACTCTGCATGCTTCGCAAGATCTACAGGTGGATCCCGACAGACACAAGAAGAACAGTCACCCAGGCCCTCGTCAGTAGCAGACTAGACTATGGGAACGCCCTCTACGCGGGAGCCCCGGCCAAGCTCATCAAGCGACTGCAACGCATACAAAACGCCTCCGCACGACTGATCCTCGACGTACCACGCCACAGCCACATCACCCCCCACTTGAGGAACCTGCACTGGCTCCCCGTCGACAGGAGGATCACCTTCAAACTCCTCACCCACGCACACAAGGCACTCCACAAAACTGGCCCAGCCTACCTCAACAGACGACTCTTCTTCTACGTCCCCAACCGCCAGCTCCGCTCCGCCGACCTCTCCCTCGCCACCGTCCCCCGCATTCGAAGAACAACCACCGGCGGCAGATCCTTCTCACACCTCGCCGCCAAGACCTGGAACACCCTTCCACTAAGCCTACGAAAGACCCAAGACCTGCTGACCTTCAGGAGGCTACTCAAGACCTGGCTGTTCGACCAGTAGCAGCATCCCCCCCTTCCCTCCCCCCAGCGCCTTGAGACCCTCGCGGGTAAGTAGTGCGCTCTACAAATTCTGTGATTGATTGATTGATTGACTCTTTGCACTACAGTGACTGCTAGCGATGACCGGCAACACAAAATCTGCAGTTTGAGCTTCAACATTGACAGCCCACGGTGACCGCCAATGTGAATCTTCAGTAACGACTGGCCGTGACGCCCGACAGGATCTTTGCGCTACAGTGTTCATAGTCCACAACGTACGACCTGCTCTTTGCGCTACAGCGACGACCATCCACAGCGCTCTCCATGCTCCACGCGGCTTCGTCCACTGTGAACAGAACTCTTCGCACCGGACTTTAGAAGTTAACTCTTTCAGCGGGCCTAACCAGGCCCCGGTATCCAGCCAGCACTCCATAGTGGTTGGCCTGAACTTGTGAATCTCTGCCGGTCTCGCACAACCATATAGCCGTGAGTAGTGCTTGGTGCTTTTAAGCAGTATACTTACCTTAAATCTTTAAAATTGCATATCTCCGGTTCTGATGATTGGATTTCCATTGTTCTGGTATCAAATAATCTTTTTAATTTTATTCTATTTTTCTAAATTGGCGTGGGATTTTTCCTGTGTTGTGTTTTTACTTTGTTACTGTTTAAGTGTTGCATAAATACTTTAAACATTTCCTCTAAGTTAAGCTTGACAGCTTTTGTGCCAAGCTCCCAGAGGGTTAAGCACAGGTTATTTTTGTGACTTTTTCAGTTTCATCCTGACAAGGATTGTGACTGTTGCTTGAGTGGGGTTTCACCCCCTCAACCCAATTTCTCACACACATCAATGGTGTAAGTTGATTTTATGAAGAGCATATCTAGTAGTGATCTAACCAGAGATGCTGTTGTTGAGTCCATAACTAGAGGTCATCAGTAAAACTATTAATGATGGCAAGTGTGATTTTAGGTAATGTGATGCGCCATACCATCAACATTCCTTTAGAAGTGGGAATTAAAAATGTGTGGCTTCTTACTGAGGTTGCAGGTTCATAATATTGTGGTTGAAATATTGACCTCCACGTGTATTGTGACCATAATGTTATCTACCAGGATATCATCAATGTTAGTGTAGATTTACTATTATTAACGCTGCCCTGCAATATTTTTGCATCTATATAATGGTCATGATATATCTATAGACCAATATTTCGACATCTATATAGTGGTACAACGCCCTTATGCCCTGTTGTTGACCACCTTCTTGCATTCAAGTGGAAACCCTACATTATCTTCAACTGGAAGTTGTTTTAATTCAAACCTGCATTGTCACCAAAGGACTGACTTTAACCTTAATTTTACATCTTTTTACGATTTTGCAATGAACATTACCGATATTCTTGAGATGTATGTGACATTTAAGCAATAAC
The DNA here is from genome assembly GCA_963921515.1 of Calotriton arnoldi. NCBI lineage: Eukaryota > Metazoa > Chordata > Amphibia > Caudata > Salamandridae > Calotriton > Calotriton arnoldi. The sequence continues at coordinate 62,268 of CAWUFW010010578.1, forward strand.
AAGTCTGATTTCATTGAATTAAAGTTGGTATTTATTTTTTTCCAAAATGTTGCTTACAAAGTGTACCTAGAAATAACAATACTTAAAATGTGTAAGGTTAAGACTGCAAATTACTTGATTGTCAAGTGGGTATTTTTTTTAGCGTAATCACTTAATCCCTTGAATAATCCTGTTTTTGTCACCTGAAGGGAAACATGAAGATTTAGTATTCTGTGCACGAGCACCTCTATCTATCACAGATCACTGTGGTCTTTTCAGCCTGGAGACTACGCGTGCCATAGGGTTCAACTTTTAACGCTCATGCAGAACATGCATGCACGAAACATATGCAATAACATCTGGAAAATACATTTTCTAAAACTAAACGCATGTCAGGGGCGGCTCCTACGCAATGGCAGAGCAGCGTCGCCCCACTGGCTCAGAGCCAGCAGGTGAAAAATAAAACGATATTCTATCATCGTTTTATCTTTCACCTACTGGCTGAGCAAGCGTGTGTGGGGAGGGGCGGGCCATGGGAGAGGGGAGGACGACTGGTTGGGGCACTTCCAAGTGCTCATGTGTGTTTGGCTGGCCATCTTAGGCCCGCCAAACACACATGCGCACTTAGATTTCTCCAACCGGGCTGTATTGAACAGCCGGGTTGGAGAAACAGCACAGACTTCCTGTCCTGAGCCCAGCGTCAAACTAGCCCGCTCAGGCCAATCCCTGCGCTGGTCTCATAGCATGAGAGCAGCGCGGGGATTGCACAGAGAGTCTGTGATGCTGTCTCAGTACCTGTTGGGACAAGGAAGAAGGAAGAACACCGAGACGCGATGCGACACGGGAGGCGGCCGGCAGCATCAGGTAAGTTCCTTTTTAAAAATAATATTATTAACCCACCCTGCGCTCTCCCACCAGCGATCCCCCCGCACCACATCCACCCCCCCACTTTTTGTTTGTGGCGGCCGCCACTGCGCATGTGCCATTTATTACCTTTCATTAAATAAAGGTTCTGTATTATTTATATAATTCTGGTGCTTTGTAAAGTGTTAAATTGATGCTTTGCAAGAATTCAAATCTATGAGTCACAAGGGAGATTGATAGGGCACTATACAATTAACATTTGTTCCAGTTTATTATCCACAGTGTTGCTACAGGTTCATAGAATGTGGTTATGGGAGGTGTGGTGTAGCTTATGTGACAACAGAAGAAGATCTGAAGCTGCCTGATGAGCATAGATGGTGTCTGGACTGGAAGTCACGGGCATCCTCTGTCCGGTTTTCTTGTATTGGTACAACCTGCACCAGCTGCAGTTACTCTCAGGACATCAGAAGTCCAAACCACAGACGTCAATAAGCCAAAAAGGTTAGAAAAATTGGTATCTAGCAGCGCTTCAGCCCCACTAACAACACAGGGTTGAGCCCTTGTTCCACCTTGCCCCTCACAGCAGACGACACGCAACTCATACTCTCCCTCTCAAACAAGACCCCCAAAACAAGAAGCAAGTTTACTGCCTGCATGACCAAAGTTGCTAACTGGATTAAAGCCAACTGTCTCAAGCTCAACACCGACAAGACAGAAGTAGTGATCTATGGAAAGAACACTTCACATTGGGACTCCAACTGGTGGCCGGCCGTACTTGGATGCAAACCCAGAACCCACGCTGGGAACCTCAGTAAAATGATTGACAGCAAACTGAACATGACCGCACACGTCAACTCCGTCATTGCAAACTGCTTCCACACCATGAAGATTCGGAGTAAGATCTTCAACTCACACACATCTCATGCATACACAGAACCAGTTCAGGAGGACAAGCCTTCCCTTACATCACTTCTAAGAAGTGGAACGGCCTCTCACTCCACATCAGAGCCCCCTCCTCTCTTCTTGAATTTCGCAAGAAGCTGAAGACCTGGCCTACCATAGGCAGGGCTAGGAACACACACATGCTCAGTGTCAGGATACACTTGAGGGTCATAGTGCACTTAACAAATAATCGCAGCAAGGAAGACTATTTTAAGAGTTAATAAGCTCTTGTGCGCTTCAAAATAATAAAAACCAAATTAAGGTACGAGTGCAGCATAATAATAAGTTAAAGAGGAAATATGCTAAGCTCTTTAAAAACCACCACAATGGGTGATTTGAATAGGGAGGGGTGATTAAACAAGTATGCAAAGGCTGAAAGAGCTGACAAGTAACTTGTAATAGTGCCCACACCAAAGCCTTGCGGGCCAGAGGTCAAACTAATAAAAGGACATGAGACACTTTGGCTTGAAGAGCAAACTGTTGGCTCTCACACCAACCACATTTAGCCCAATGGCCAGAGTAGACAGACTTGGTAGACGGATGGCGAGCGGTCCAAATCGCTTCCAGTGATGGCTTATTTAAATCACAAGCTTTCTAGTCCTGCTTTACAGAGGTCAACCACGACAGGGTGTGCTTTAAAATGCCCATACTCCCAATTACAAGAACAAGAACTAATTTTTTCATATCTTTTGCATGGGGCCAAAACACATTCCTGAAGATGTACTAATTCTGGGCAAAGCATCTACTTGGGATGTAAAGGCAAGATCCCTGTAGAATTTTGGCTTTTACTATCGACCTGCACAAAGCAGGTAAGGGAGATGCGGTCCTACACTCTCTTCTCCTTTCACGACTTACCAGGATAGGTGTGTCGGGTACTGCCTGGAAATGGCTTAGGTCCTTTCTCGAGGGTCGGGCCCAGCAGATTTGGATTCCTCCGTCCTCCTCTTCTCTACAGTCTGTGACTACGGGAGTTCCTCAGGGGTCCTCCCTTAGCCCCCTTCTCTTTAACGTCTATATGACACCCTTAGTCTATCTGGCCGAGAGCCTGGGAGCCAAGGTGATGGCCTACGCCGATGACACCCAGTTGCTCTTCACTTGGGACAATGACGATAACTCTGTCTCCTCGGCTCACCATTGTCTCTCCTCCATTTTTAAATGGTTAGCGGCTGCACAATTAAAATGTAATGAGGAGAAGTCAGAGATTCTCCTGTATGGAAAATTCCCTCCCAATTTCCGGGAATCTCTCTGGCCACCTGAGTTCCCCCTGCCCACTTCTGTAGGGAAGCAGGCCAAGAATTTGGGGGTATGGTTTGACGAGAGCCTCTCCTTCTCATTCCACATCAAGAAGTTGGCCGGCAATTGCTTTGGTCTCCTCAAGACTCTAAGAAAGTTCTTTCCTCTCCTGCCCCAAGCAGCAAGAGAAACGGTCACCTGTGCTCTCATCCTGTCCTGGCTAGATTATGCCAACGCGCTCTACATTGGCATCCCTGGCTACCTGATAAAAAAGCTCCAGGTGGTCCAGAATACGGCAGCTAGACTTCTTCTGGGCATCTCCGCCAGGCACAGCGTGCGTCATCACCTGCATTCCCTTCACTGGCTTCCCGTAGCTGAACGGGTGAAGTACAAATCGCTGGTCCTAGCCCATCGCGCCCTTCATGGCCTTGGACCATCTTATCTTCAAAAGCGGTTCGCCTTCTATGTGCCATCGAGACAGTTACGATCTGCATCCCATCGCCTCGCACTGGTTCCTCGTTTTAAGTACCAGAGGCTTGGTGGTAGCTCACTGACACGGAAGGCCGCGGTTGCTTGGAACGCACTTCCCCTGGCATTACGCAATATCGAAGACCTGATAGTATTCAATAAAAATTTGAAAACTCACCTTTTCGTTTGATAGTCTCCTCTTTCCCCTTTAGACATCGCGCCGGGACACTCGTGAGTAGCCGTGCGCGTTAAAAATCCAAATAACATAACATAACTTCAATCACATCCTCATAGCGAATCGGGTATGCAGCACCGCAGTGGGATGTCTCACACTCTTGCTGTGACATCGATTCTCTGACGCACAGGGAAGGCAATTTTGCCCTATCCTGCAGGACTTCCTGGGTATAACACTACATTGTTGTCGTTATTTCTTTGGTATGGTTCAAAAGATGAGGAATCTGTTGGTGGAAGTATCCATCAGAAGAATAAGTTACGCACCTTCGGAAATACTTTTTTCTGGTGGATACTCTATTGAAAGCAGATTTGTCACCATCCGCCCGCTTCCCTGTTCTGTAGAATAGTCTTTCTGTGATTAATAAGGTCCCAGGTTAGGTACTGCACACTGTTTACTTCCTCAGTTGTCAGCCACCCTGCATTTGAGGTTGACTGCATGAAAGTCCCTGTCCTCACATCTGGAGGCAGTGTGGAGTTGATGCAGAGGCTGACAGCGCCACCTGTCAGCGTGCAGGAGCTACTGCAAAAGGTTCCCTATTCAATATGGCTCTTGGGAGGATTCAAAATGTCAATGTCTAGGGGTAGACAGAGTAGCCACCAAAAAGAACAACATTAAAGGTTAGTAGTTTGTTCACTTATTATTAGAAGTATTGAATATTATGCTGTCGCTATTTATCTTAAAAGAATTAACAAGCTGGATGCCAGAATCTCAAATTTTTTGTGCAAGCCCAAATATGCAATTACGTATCCAGTGCAAACAATAACACATGCAAAATTCACTGAATTCACAAAGGAACAGCATAAAACACCAGTCAGCCATCCATGGAATAATCAAGAGTCTGACTCACACCAGGTACCTGCAGTTGCTTTGGTCCTGCTTAAGTGCGGTTATCCATCAACTTTGATGGTAGATAAAAACCACTCCACTAGTTCTGCTCACTCTTCAGTTGGAAACTGAAGGTGTCATTGTGAAGGTTCAGATGCAGAGCTCTGCCCTGCTGCTGGAAAAGTAGGGCTTTCGAAAGTGGTAGCTGGAATAATAATAAATAAATCCGTATTTGTAAAGCGCGAACTACTTACCCTTACGTGTCTCAAGGCGCTGGGGGCCGTCGTGGAAATTAAGTGAGCTTTTGCCCAGAGTCACATGGTGCTGAGCTGAGCTGCCGCCGGAGCCGGGGATCAAACCCTGAGCCCTGTGCTCCGAAGTCAGCTGCCCTGGCCGCTGCACCACACCTCTCCACTATGGAGGGCTTATGCTCAGAGTCAGAGTGCCAGACACTCCAGACCCAATTAGGGGCTATCAACATGAGCTGCACTCGGTCTCTCTTGACCTTTCACAGGATATGTGGGATGAAAGGCGGCTGCGAAAACATGAAGAGTAGCTCAAGTCCCACTGAAGGCATCTCCTAGGAAACCTCAAGGAGAAACCTTCAAGACTCATAAGGTCAGAGTGAAAAAGCGAGCAGATTAACCACAGCACGCCCCACTGACTGAAGACAGCCTGTGCCACCTCTGGATGCAGATGCTATTTACAGTTGGCAAGATGATGCCTGCTGAGTGAGCCCATCCAGATGTTGAGAGAGCCAGGCATGAGGAACCAGCACCACTACTGCTGCAGAGGCTCCAGATAGAGATAACCAGACCCCACACCACTCTGCTTGTTGCAGTACCACACAGTGGTTGTGCTGTCCATTAGGACCAGGACAGACCTGCCCTTGCTGGAAGGCAGAAGGGTCTTGAGGAACAGCCAGATGCCAGCCTGCTCCAGAATATTGATATACTACCACTGATCCATCAGAGACTAGCGTCCTCTGATCTCCATGTTGTCCAGGTGTGCCCACCCAGCCCAGGGTTGCCATGTTGTCCAGGTGCGCCCTACCACCCCAGGGTTGATGCATCAATTAAAACCATAAGCACTGGATGAGTAAGGAGAACGGTCCAGATCCGGGCCACTACCCACTGTGGAGCTTGCATGTACTATAGGGCATGAGGCACCAGCAGGATAAACAAGGCCTATAGACCAAGAAGCCTGAGTACCACGTGGGCTGGAACAAAGGTGTATGCCTGAAACACTGGGATGATGATAGCCTGAATGCCCAGACACTCTGTAGGGCTGGGAAGACCTTCACCGTCACTGTGTCCAGAATGGCCCCAATTAGAGCAATCTGCTGCGTGGGCCAAAGATGGTATTTTGATTCAGTGATGGAGAACTATAGGGTGGATAGCAAGAAAACCATTGCTGCAGATGGTCTGAAACTAGCTGAGATTATGTTGCTTTCAAGAGCCATCTATTGAGGTACGGAAATATATGGATTCCCAACGTGCGAAAATGGGCTGCGAACACTGACATCACTTTCGTGAACATCCAGAGGGGCTGAGGTAAGGGCAAAGGGCAGGACAGTGAACTGGTAATGCTCCACCCAGACCACAAACTTTAGGTAACACCTGTGGGACTGCAGGACTGGCAAATGAAAGTACATCTCCTGCAAGTCTATAAACACCCTTCAGTCTCTGGGATCCAATGCCAACAGAACCTGAGTCAGTATCATCATTTTGAATTTGTCCTTTCTCAGAAAGGTGTTCAGAAGACTGAGGTCCAAATTCAGCACCAACCCCCACCCCCTCTCCTTCTCCTTCTCAAGACCCAGAAGATATCATATGCTTAGGTTAAACACACTTGGAGAGGGACCTTTCCCGGGAGAAGAGCAACACGCACCAGTGATGTAGAAATACGATCTATGGCCTGAGGTATGGGGTCTGCTGACAAAACCCAGAGATCTTCTATTATATAATAATACTTCTTCTTACCAAGGGGAGGGAGCATAGGTACTGTAGTCCTTTCTCCATAGTCTTTGTATAATGACATCTCCCTTTATGATATATGGCCTTACTGCGATACTAACGATACTGGTGTTATGCATTTTTATGCTTGTTGTGGAATGTATACTGCATTTTAGAGCACGTTAGTTAAAATAAATATTTTAAACTACCTTCGTGGCTCTGTCGAATCTTATTGTGGACAAGTATGAGAGAGTGAGCGAAAAGGTGTGTCTTGTTACCGTGATTCCTGAGAGATCTGGGAGTGTTGTGTTCTGGGGTGTCTAATCATTTGTTTCTCCGTTTGTGAGTAGGAGAGCGAGTGAAATACTATAGCTAGTCGGTCCTGGGCTCGTGGGCACTAAGGCGGTAGGAAGGCATAGCTCCTATACACTGAGGTCCCATAATCCTGCGCATAGTTCTGTGTATGTGCAGAATCCCTGCAACACAATGTCCTAACCAATTTGAATAACCTGAAGGACCACCTAGTACGAAGTAACTCCACACCAGTCGGGCAAACAAAATTGGATTCTGCCCCATAGTGGCCCCAAGTAAGCACTGCAGGGAAAACAAAAAAGGCTTGATGATAGGCACAGCAGGAGGGGAGAGGAGAGAAAGGAATACTGGGTTTGCTGGTGACCACAACCTCTGCCACCCCCCTACCTTTGAAGCCATGAAGAGCCTGAAAAGGCTTCTTTGCCTTTCTTGATCGACAATGCCTCTTAAATTGTCCTGGAACTTCTGGTACTGCTGGTGAAACTGATGAGAGGAGGAAAACAGCCCCAGAAAGTGCGCCGTAGTCCTGCTGTCTTTAAAGTGCTCTAGAGAAGAGAACACCTTTTCACCAAACAGCCTGGCTCCATCAAATGCCTATCCATTAAAAAAGCTTGAACATCACTAGAAAAGCTGGCGCCGTGCATTCAGGCGTGGCAACCAATACCATGCTGGTGCCTATAGCGCAAACTACACAATCCGGGGTGTCCAAACTGGACCAAAGTACATGTCTGGCTGCATTCTGGACTCGTGCACCATCTGTGGGAAGAAATTTCTGAAAACCTGAAGAAGGGCAAGCAAAATCTCAGAATCTATCTTAAAGTGCTCGAGTATAACGGTTCGAGACACACACCTCGTTAAAGAACTGGAGGACCAGACTGGAAGACACAAACCCACGTTTGCTCAAAAAATCAGTCTTTGATTCCCTGTTGGAGGAGCTGTGGGCAAGACATATGGATTAACGTTGCTAGTGGAAGCTTGCACCGCAAGACTTTCTGGAGTCAGGTGTTCATTCATGGATGCGGGTCCCCTGGGAACAGGCCATTGGTGTTGTGCAGTGAGGCAGCTCACCAGGGCACCAGAATAAGGTATGGATTATGTCACAGAAACTCGGGGTGCATCATTTCTAGAACCAGAACCCAGACAGAAGATGGAGTTAGAGTCGCATTTGAGCAGTGACTGCTCAACTTCCCTGTGGAACCACAATGAGAGAAAAGGGTCAAACTCTGCTTCAATTCTCATCCTTACGCCTCAACTTGTCTATTGACCTCAGCGTAGTTACTGGAGGATGGCTAATGGGACTGGGACCAAGACCGAAAGCGATCCTAGGACTTCCAGTGGGACCCACCTCTTTCCTTGTGCTTGGTGAAAAGTTTGGCTTTAGCTCCCTTCTGCCCTTCAGGGGCATCAGGCTGCATTTGTCACTGGACTTCATGGTTCTGAGGCACCAAAGGCAAACATTGTGTGGATCTGTGACTGACATCTGCTTCCTGCAGTCGTGTCATGGCTTGAAACCTGCAGCCTTCAGAGAGGAGTCACCTTAAACACACTGAAAAGTTTAAGAGAAAAAAGACAAGAACTGAAATTTGGAGCAGAGCTCTGGATCTGCGTCAAGGAGCACAGAAAAAGAGGAACGGATGTCAGCAGGTGGGGGCGACGCCTTATATGTAGCTCTGTGTTGTCATAAATGGAGGTAGTTCAGAGTCAGCATGCAGAAGTAATGTTGACGCTTCCAGATCCATGGTGGAGCAAGGATTCAAAAGGCCAAGAATCTGTGGTAAGAAGTATCAATAAGAAACTACAATCTTAAAATGCTGCAGGTAGTTTTAGTTTTATATTTCTCCATTTCGTTCCCAATTAGTTAATTATAAAGACTCTGCAATTTACACCATGTAGGCACCCGTGGAAAGATCTTAAGATGAAGTCTGATGCTGAAGCGGCAGAGATGAAAGGGCAAAGGCACAGCAAATGCATGCACCAAAGTTGCTTCCAGCATGGAAGGAGTAACTCTTTCCAAGATGGTGCCAGGGCCCAAAGTTAAGTCCGAGAAAACCAATCACAGTAGCATGGATGTGCCCTACCTCAGCTATGATCCAAGTCGAATGCGAAATACTCACATCGAAACGTTTTAGGACAGAAGTGGATTAGCTGAGGAGTGTGACCGAACTACATGGGTCTAAGAAAGATGCCATGCAATGATCCCATTTATAAGCCTTGAATTTGTGGTGAAAGGGTGACAAAAGTCTATTTTATTTTGCCTCTACTGTTGTACATCAGAAGTATGCATTAGAAATTACGCAATGAGAGTTCTAAATTAGATAAGATAGAGAATTTACATTTGATGAAGCATTTTAGCCAACAATCCTGTTAGAATGATGAGCTTTCAGAACGTTCCCGCAAACAGAAGAGTGGTTCATCACACCTCTAAGATTTGCTTAGAGACCATCTAGACAGGACAACCCTACCTCTCTTGCTGTAGGCCTTGAGTGGACGCAGCAGAGAATCAAGGTATTGCTCAACCAGCACAAGCACATCAGTGGATTGGAATGGCCATCTTCTCTAGCTGAGAGTACCTTTGGTCTGTGAGAGTGAGGGCTCGACTAGCATAGGTGACAGGGGCCCACGCTCCACACTTTTACTTCTGGAACAGTACAGCTTTCATCTCCATGGAACTGGCGTCCACTAGGGTCGTAGTTGCAGAAAGAGCCTCTTTAGTCTTTTAGAAAGCCTGCTCATGAGTACTACCCCAGACCGAGGGTTGAAAATCTTCATAAGTTCCCGAAGTGGAGCAGTTAGGGATGTCAAGTCTTTAATGAAACGTCCACAATGGGCAACCTTTCCCAAGAAGCTCCTCAATTCTGTAACAGATGTTGGAGATGGAGCTGACTTGATGTCAGTAACTTTGGCAGGGTCCAGAGTCACCCCTTCTGCTGAAAAACAGTATCAAAAGAAACTGATCTGTGTCTGTAAAAATTCACACTTGTCTCAGTGTAGCGTGAGGCCATAGTCTCTTGACCTCTGTGGTACTTTCAGGAGCTTGTCATAATAATACTCGAGGGATGATGCATATACCAGGCTGTCATCTATGACATTGATGATTCCTCTCAGGCCAAGTAATAACTGTTAAACGGCATTTGAAACACCGCCGCCGCCGCACTAGATATCCCAAAGTTACGATGCTTACAGTGGCAGAGGCCCAGATGCATTGAGAAGGTGGTTATATATTTGGACCTTTGTTCGAGCACGAGCTGGTGATATCCAGACCGGTGATCCATTTTTGAGAATAAGCCTGCCCCACTCAACTCACTCACAATGTTGTTGACTGTTGGGGTGAGGAGTCTTTATCTATTGATCAGAAATTCAGGAGGCACATGTCGATGCACAGCCTCACCTGCCCTGGCTGTTTGGTTTTTCAGTCATGACAACTGAGACACCCACAGGGTGCGCCCTTCCATCTTCTCAATGATGCCCGCCTACTCTGGTTTCTTTAGTTCAGCCTCAACTTTTGGGTGCTGGTGGAATGCTACTCTTCAGTGATGCCGGGCGACAGGCTAGATGGAGTACTCAAAATGTAACTTTATCAGTTTTCCTTTTAGACACCTCATTCCCTGGAAAGGTCCCCCGAATTCCTCAGTAAGCTGTACAATTCAGTGACATGTACCTAGAAGACACACTGCATCAACTGGAGGTCCTTTGTTGTATGGCAGCTCAGCGGCATTCCCACTCTACCCCACCCTGGGTGACATAGATGTTATCGGGAACAGTAATTTAATTGTCAGTGATGTTCGCACCAACATACCAGGCAGGGGTTGAGAATGGCCAGACGTGTATACCTGGACGTTCGCCGATCTGAAGGCTGGCTGAGTGTCTCGTGGGGTTTCCTGGCCATCACATGAATAGGCACTCATGTATCGATGATGGCAGTGACTGAGTTATCCCCAATCAACCCTTGACATTTCCGATGTGGGTGTCGATTTGACTGAACCTGGTCAACTTCAAATACGCTATGGACAGTACACACTTCATCATTATCCGAGCCCACCTCCTCAGCCATGCTCTGGGAGGTGGTGACGAGATTTACCTTCTTCACTGTTGTTAGCTTGGGGTTTCGGCTGGATTGGCAGACTCTTGCAAAATGGTTCACTTTTATGCACAACACACACCTTTTCCCAGTAGCTGGCCAGTCACTTTGACTATGAGATTAGCCCCTGCAATACCCACAAGATTTACTTCTGGCCAATGGTTATATCTCTCTCTCAGCAGGTCTAGGTTGTGAAAATCTGGCTGCCTGGCTCAGTTTTCACAGTCTGGGCAGGATGGCTTCCTTGTGGGAGGCACAAGCCTTTGCCATTTTTTTTCCATCTCCCCAGGTCAGTATGTTTTGTAATTGTTTCCCTGGCTCTTGAAGTATTTGCTCTCCCAGGTTTGTCGAGGGGCAACCCTGAATGATTTGGGCTCTGTTTTCCTCCATTTCATCCAGAAATGTGCAGGTGCTAGCCAATTCCTTAAATTGGGTGTGGAAAATGTCTACATATTTTTCTGGTTCTTGCTGTGCCTGCCACAAGAGGAACCTCTCATAATCCATATTGGCCACTGGTTCATAGTGATTCCTGAGGGCTATGGTGATGGTGGCATAGGTCAACGGGGTCCTGCTTCCGGGAATGTACATGACAGTTTATATATCTCTTCCCCTGCCAGATGCAGTAACAGAGGGCACTTCCTGTTATCTTCCACAGCCGTAGCAGCAAAATACGTGCCCAAGCTCTCCACGCATAATTTTCACTCGGGAGCTTGTGCCGACGGTGACCATGAGAGTACAAATAGTCCAGTCCGGGGATGGGGCCCATCTTGCCAGCTCGTCTTATGCTCACCAGCGCTCTTTAGGTTCACACTACCCTCAGCACTATACTAGTATGACCCCTTGTTCCTCGGACGCTCTATGCGCTTTCCGGTGTTTGATGGCATTAATGCACATTACAGGCTGCTCTTTGGTAAGTGCCGGGGCCGAGCTCCTGGTCAATGGCCTTGAACCTCTTTTCTGTTTGTTGATAGTCCTCTGCCACCTCCACAGAAGAAGAAAAAAAACACTCACAGGAGATGGGCATCGCTGTTATGGGGGCGCTGCAGCAGGGCCGCAACCTCAGCTACCAGGCTCAGTGGAAGTGGCAGAATTTAAATTGCATTAATATAGCGCCTACTACCGCTGACGAGGCGTCGAAGTGCGGAACCCACTGGTGCCTCCCTGACCACCATGCATGCCATCCTTTTTAATTGGAGCACAGCACAGAACACGAGCTGGACGCTGCCTACCTGTGCTGGGATGAGGCAGGTGCCAGCCAGAGCACAGGGTGCACGTCGAGCCAGCTCACGCAGGTGTCCGTGGCCTCGGAGCACAGCCGTGCACGCAAGTGTCCGTGGCCTCGGAGCACAGCGATGCACGCTGACCCAGCGCCCACGCAGGTGTTCGAGGCCACGGGGCGCAGTGGTGCACGCAGGTGTCCCCGGCCTGGGAGCAGTCAGCTGGGCTGGGGACAGCAGTGCCACACCTGACCAAGAAGAGCTGTAAAAAGGCGCATGTTGCAACTAACAGGGAGGTAACCCTCGGGACCCAGCAGGGAAGGGGGTCACCGCCTCATGCCAGGATGCTTGTTTCTGGTCCAGGGAGGACCTGGCTTGGCAGTTCGGGCTGGACTGTTCCCACAAGGAACAGGGTCAAGACTGATTTGCATATGGCTGGGTCCAAACTGGGGTGGTGTGGTGAGCAAAAGAATGATGGATTTAACCCAGATCCTTGTGACTGGGGGTGAATGTTTGCATTGTCCAGCATTCCGTCCATCAATTGTTTCTTTTGCATTTGTCGCCCTAAGTGGGAAGGGTATGCCCAGACGTGGGTCCCGTGCTCACTACACCACTGGATTCAAGCTAGCCTGGCTGAAGAAGGGTGATGCCCTGAAACCGGTCCCAGGATGCTTGTTTCTGGTCCAGGGAGGACCTGGCTTGGCAGTTCGGGCTGGACTGTTCCCACAAGGAACAGGGTCAAGACTGATTTGCATATGGCTGGGTCCAAACTGGGGTGGTGTGGTGAGCAAAAGAATGATGGATTTAACCCAGATCCTTGTGACTGGGGGTGAATGTTTGCATTGTCCAGCATTCCGTCCATAAATTGTTTCTTTTGCATTTGTCGCCCTAAGTGGGAAGGGTATGCCCAGACGTGGGTCCCTTGCTCACTACACCACTGGATTCAAGCTAGCCTGGCTGAAGAAGGGTGATGCCCTGAAACCGGTCCCAGGATGCTTGTTTCTGGTCCAGGGAGGACCTGGCTTGGCAGTTCGGGCTGGACTGTTCCCACAAGGAACAGGGTCAAGACTGATTTGCATATGGCTGGGTCCAAACTGGGGTGGTGTGGTGAGCAAAAGAATGATGGATTTAACCCAGATCCTTGTGACTGGGGGTGAATGTTTGCATTGTCCAGCATTCCGTCCATCAATTGTTTCTTTTGCATTTGTCGCCCTAAGTGGGAAGGGTATGCCCAGACGTGGGTCCCGTGCTCACTACACCACTGGATTCAAGCTAGCCTGGCTGAAGAAGGGTGATGCCCTGAAACCGGTCCCAGGATGCTTGTTTCTGGTCCAGGGAGGACCTGGCTTGGCAGTTCGGGCTGGACTGTTCCCACAAGGAACAGGGTCAAGACTGATTTGCATATGGCTGGGTCCAAACTGGGGTGGTGTGGTGAGCAAAAGAATGATGGATTTAACCCAGATCCTTGTGATTGGGGGTGAATGTTTGCATTGTCCAGCATTCCGTCCATCAATTGTTTCTTTTGCAAGTGTTTGTGTTGAGGCCTATCCCTGAGCCGGCAGCAATGAAAAGGACACCGCTAGCGTGGGACATATCTGACCCTCGAGATGCATCTAAACACCAAAGATATCAGCACATCTGTGCAAGTGACGTAAATCAAACAAGCGCATGGATGCTCACCATCAAGGCACTCTAAACAGTACTTTTTGAGGTACGACTCAGAGAAATGTAATCAGACAGAGCCACATTCCTGGTAACCTTTGACCTGGAGCATAAGCCAGAATGTCAAGTACAAGTATACCTTCGTTTGATGAATCACTGAACAAAGGTCCACTGAAAAACTACAAACCACAGATCACTAAAAGCTGCCGTTCTTGGAATGAACGTGCTAGCGGGTACCAATTTGTCAATCGTGTTGAATTTCGAAGCATTCTGGGGCTGATACATTTTACAGAGTCTATAGAGTTAAGGAAGCAAATAATTTGTTGCCCAAATGCTTTGAAATTATTCTGCATCTAGCCAGAAGTGACACTTCCATATATACACAAACGAGGCATTCATCTAGGTGCCAATTTAAGTTTGAGGAAAAAAATATCTGAGTACAAATAATTACGAGGAAAATAACTAGAATACGCAAAGAATACGGATCTATCACAGATTACTCCTCTAAAAGAACAAGCTGTGGGGAAACACAACCGCACCATGTCTATTGCAACTTGTGCATGTGCCACATCTCTCACGTGGTGGAATTTGCAGATAGATGCTCCTGATAGGGAAGCTTGTCTCAACCTCACAGAGCAGCGTGTGTAGATCAAACTGAGAACATGACATATTAGGATGATAAACTGCCTTACGCATGACCTCTATCTTTAACTATCGGGAATGCACTTGTTGCATTACTATTCCCACGGTGTACACTCGTCAACAAAAGCTAGTTTAGCAGTTCAACCCTGGAACAACCGTCAACCCATGATCTGAATCCCCTTAACATACATGGTTTATTTTAACAATCTCATGAAGACGAGCTGGGACAAACTGCTCTGGAAACATAAGATAAAAGTAAATTTCTGTTCGCTTTGTCCACATGATCTTTCCGGTTCTAAAAATGTGTGTAGCTTGCCACCTGCTGGAGGGATCGGAAACTTCTTGTACAGTTATGTATTCTGTCTCTGCATGCCAATACTGCACCTGCACACATCATGTGCAGCCTCTCGCATACCTGTATATAGTGCAAAGATTCACCTTCCCAGTTCCAAGACCTGTTTATCTCAAGCGCAGTTAATTCATCTTCAGAATACTGGGCCCTGACCCCAAATATCACTCCATCTCTCTGTGGTTTTGGTTCTTTTTGAGATATCTTTCTTCCTCCCCTTGTTTCTTTAGCTCTGGTATACTATGCCATAAAGCATCAGCTCTAAGCTGGGCACGCCATGTTTCCTAACATTTGCAGCAGCTGACTAGCGACCCCCGGCATCAATGGATCACCTAGAGGGCTCTCCAGAATATTTACTGTTGTTGCTGCTGTAATGCTATGTCTAAAGGAGCAACTCTCCAACTACTTGCCTTAGGGGGGGCGCTAGACTTTGGAATAGTATCATTTACTATTACAACTCCACTCTACGCAACAGTAGGGAAGGTGTTCGACTTAAAATCCAACATCACTCCACCAATGCGACCCCTTAAGCAAGTCATTGTAATGATTTTGTGCTAAACGAATGCATGGTAACGACGCGTTCGTTCTATTGCCGTCGTAGTAAAGGCACAGCGTAATTCCGGCTGCGTAATAAAGGATGTTTCCCGTCTTCGTTGAATGGTATTCGAAAGCTGTATTACTGAGCCTGGAATGATACAAGTCCATGTTTACAAACGTTGCTAGAAAAACAAACATTTAAAGTGGGCAGGTCTAGAGGGGAGTAGGGGTTGTAGGTGATCTCCTCGAAAAAGATCAAATATCCACCTAAAGGCAGGGAACTAGCCATGGTTCCCTAACTGGTGTCTTGCCAAATTTATGGAGCACTGTTAGCTTCTGACACTTTGGTGTGATACCTATTGGATGGCCTCTTGTGCCAGGGGAAAGGAAGGTTTCTCTGATGGGCTCTAATTAGAGTGAAACCTGTGTCTGGAGCTTCATTGACCAATCAAAACTTGGAACACGGTGCGTGGGAGCCGAGTTAAACATTCGTAAGATCTGCATGACCTTCTCAAGGACGGTTCTGAGGAAGCATTAGTTCAGTGCATGGAATAGCTTGACCTAGTTTACTGAATGTAGTTCCAGGAATTTGTGAACAGAGTAGGGAAGGTGAGTATACACCATTCATTCAATCGTTCAAGGTGTATTCTGCAGACAACATGCAAGCCAAATGGTCTTATAAGGACATTTGGTTCAGTGAACCCATGTCTCATGAGGTTGTACACCACAATACCAAGTCAAGTATCAAGGAAAGAAATATGATCCTGCATAAATATTACCTTCAAAATATCAACTATGTTGTCAAGGTAAGTATATAATGCTAAGTGTAGGTTTAATATTCGTATCTTTGTATATCTTCAAGGTATGTAGATTATGGTGTTACGAAGATTAAAAAGTAAATCGAAGTACCTTAAAGATAGATTTATTTCTATATATATTCAAGATAGATAGATACAGGGTTAAGAATACCAAACTTACACTTACTTATATAGCCATACCTTGATGACCTAGCAGTGGTTGTATTCTAGAGTCGGTATTAATGCATGATGATATCAAAAGGTCAACATAGTAGACAACCTTCTTAGGGCCACTGCAATGAAGACGACTCCGAGCGACTTTAAGGTCTAATGCTAATAGCCCAGGGGGGCACCTTCTTCACACAGATTCTGTATGCAGGGGTAGGAGGGTACAGTGATAATTTG
Organism: Calotriton arnoldi; assembly: GCA_963921515.1. Taxonomy (NCBI): domain Eukaryota; kingdom Metazoa; phylum Chordata; class Amphibia; order Caudata; family Salamandridae; genus Calotriton; species Calotriton arnoldi. The sequence goes on from CAWUFW010010578.1 coordinate 78,768, forward strand.
AGGGAAATAACTGCATCACTTAGCTACTGATGTTGAAATGGTACATTTGTAGTAATAGAGGTACCTTCGCTGTAGTAATAGACAGGTGACAAAGCCTGTTCATCTCAGGGTGGTGAGTACAGTAGCATGGGTACCACATAGGCCACAGTAACACAGATTCACAGCGGATTCCTCCACCTACCTAATGCAGTATTTGCAGCTGACCCGACCAAGCACAAGCTCAGTCTGGGAACCTATGAACGAGGCCTTTTCAGTCAATTGGGCTTGCCGTGGATCTATTTGGCAGGTCCCTCACTAAGCCATGTATACTTATCCCAGTGACTGACGTACACAGATTTTGTAAGGGAAGCCTTTCCACCAAGAACATCGCTATCAATGACCTTAGGAGGAAGGTCAAATGAGGTCAGTTGTCAATCTACAAGCATGGAAATACAAATTGCACAGGCCTGAATACAGCATCTTGCCCTGCTGTGACACAGAATCCTCCAGAAGTGACAGCTTGATCATAAGACAGGTGCTTATGCCTGGAGCTCTGGGTGCCACACTCACCTGGCCAAATCCGGTGCCACTACGATGACTGGGAAGAAGAGGCAGTAACAGGAAGACATAAGGAGACATTGCTCATTCTCACCGCTGGTTCTCACCATTGATGGAAGATGCCCTACACCATCTCTGGGTGTAACTGCCATTCATGGCCCCTTAGACATCAGTGACCGAGTTCTTCCGCCCAGACATTGCACCAGGTGGTTCACCACCAGGGAACTCCCCTGGCGGTCTAGCCACTTCTGGAGGCACAAAGCCTCCTGGCACAGGGCCCAAGATTCCACCCTGCCCTGATTGTTGCAGTACCACATGGCAATGGTGTTGTCCAGGAGCACCTGCACCAGCATTCCACTGATGGTGGACAGGAAGGCTTTCAACACCAGGCGTTCGCCTTCAACTCCAACATATTGTCAAGCTTCCGTCGGAGACCATTGGCTTCTCATCTTGACCTCTCCCATTTGGCCTTCCCAACCCAGAAGCAATGCATCTGTCAATACTGGGTGGGGTAATGCAAAGAGTCTGCCACTGACCAAATCGCGATTCAGCAGCCACCACTAAAGGTCTTTTGCAGTCTCCTACAAAAGCTGGATACAATTTGACAGATTCCTCTGGTGTTGTGCCGACTGGGACTTCAGGTCCCACTGCACAGCCCGCATAAGCCACCTGGCATGTTTCACCAACAGTTCCAGAAGCCTCATTCATCCACAAGTAGTTCCAGGACAGAGGCTAAAACTTCAGGACTATAGCCCAAATGTCCTGGACTGTCCACTCTGGGGGAAAGGCACGAAACCATATTGTATACAGAATGGCTCAGATGAAAGGGAGCATCTGCAAAGGAGTTAGGTGTGGCATATAGATAGTGAACCCCAATGATATGAGGTGGTTCATCATCATCGAAAGGTCCTTTATGACTGCCTTGTTTGAGCCCACCTTCAACAGCAAGTTGTCGAGGTAGGGGAAGACAGGTACCCCACCCCTCCCCCCCAACCTTCGAAGGTGTGCTGTGACCACTGCATCACTTTCGTGAACACCCAAAGGGGCACTGGTGAAGCCAACACCGAGCACTGCAAACTGAAATGCTCCTGGCACACTGTGAACCACAGGTATTGCCTGAGGGCCTGCAGGACAGGTGTAGGGATGGAAATGTCCTCTTCATAGTAACGGATTTGCACCCTTGCCCTGAGTGCCCAAATCTACTGATGTCTGGATCCCTAATGCTGAATTTTGTTGTCATAGACAAACACAGATCATGCATGTGTGCCATGACATCAGCTTTGGAGTCTCTCCTGCTGTGACAGATGGCTTTTCAAGAGAAAAAGGGGGTGGAGGAATATGTACTCCAAAAGAAGCAGAACCCCAACATGAAACTCTGAAGACCCAGACCCTAAAAAACATTTGGTGCTTGGATATGGACAAGAAGGAGGGGGGGTTTGGAACACATAAATTGCCATCTGCAAAGTAGCCAGAAGGGCTGTGTGAGGAGGGAGAGCTATGCAATACTTCTGCCTGTGAGCAAGACTGGGGGCCAAGGCCTGCTCGTCTCCCTGCTGGGTGAGGGGACATCGCCTAGGGAATCCAAGAACACCTGCTCTGGAGCACCAGCTTCTGCCTGCCTGCCAAGACCAGTGTGCCCTATGAGGAAAAGGAGAGCGTTGGAGGGAGAAAGGTCCAGTGAGGAGCCCTGTCAAGTGGACTCCCGGTGCGAGGTGTGAGGAAAGGGCTGCTGCTCCGATTGGGTTGTCGCGCGTGTGCAGAACTGAGTTGGTGATCCCCGTATGCCAGGAGAGGGCTGACATGAAGATAGCCGTGGGAAATGATTGATGAGTGGTAAAGGGGGAAACCTGTGCAGTACCATTGCGGTGACCCTGTGTGCCAGGAGGGTCTGCCGTGGAAAAGACTGCCTTGCGGAGAAGGACCAAAGCCTGCACGACACCCTATGCCAGGAGGGGCAGCAGTTGTAAAGACTGCCATGTGATTAGGGCTGAAGCCCTGTGTGGCAACTGTGCGGCATGCCCATTTGGCAGGAGTAGCGGCCGGGAGTACTTGTGCTGTGTTGATCAGGCAAGAGCCTGTAAACTGTGAGCAATGGTGACCCATAGGTCACTGGGAGAAGTGAGGACTGTGACTGACCCGACCCCGTAGAATGAGTGAGGACGCAGAGGGAGCATCAGCACCCCTGCTCAGGTTCGGGGAAACGAGCATTTGGATAGCCCCCTGTAGTGAACTCCTTGGGGAAAGAATCCAGACGAGGCAAAGGTAACTCACAAGTTGAGGTTTTATTCACAGAAAGGACCCACGACCTCCAGCATTAACAACACAGCAATACTAACCACATAATTCTAACACTGGCATATTCATACATTCTACATTCTACTTCTACATTCTACATTTAAGGAACATGCCACTATAACCAGAAGTATAATTACACACTTACCATACTACACCCCCCCCTTCCTATATATAAAAAAACAAAGAGAAAAACAAAAACAAATATGTACATAAATAGATAATAGTATGAAAACAACTTATTCTAGTACTATACATCATCAATAATATACATAATCTTTGGAGTAACTGGGAGCTGACCTCAGTCTAGAACTGGACCTTGATACATTGTCACATCTAGCTCCTGAAATGGCTCTTGATTCTGAAGTGAAAGATGATCTCAGACTAGGACTGGACCTAGTCACATTATCACCCCCAGGACCAGAAATGACACCAGCACTACACCTTGGGCCCGCATCCAGACTATCCCCTCCACTTAAGTTACTCTGTGTCCATTGTTCTCCTCCGTTGTCCCTTACTTGTGTCAGAGTGACTAAATCGTACCAATCACGTCTCTCCTGCCCATTTCCTGAACCAATTCTTTGTAAAATAATCTTGGCCTGCTCCTTAGTGACTTTCACCAATGCATTCCTGTTCCACCATCCTTTTCCATGCAACAAAACAGCGGTATTGGTAATCTTTAAGACTTTCACTGGTTCAGAAAACTTCGATTGTCCCTTACACACTTTCTTGGGCTTTCTTACCAAAACCCAATCGCCAGTACTCAGCAATCCTTCTTTAACATGCATTCTTTTATCATAATTACATTTATATACCTCCTGTTTCTCTTTAACATGACTACGCACTTTTTGCAAATCTATGTTGTGGTGCAAATCAACTTTATCCAGTAACCACGTGGGACTAATTGCAGAAATCGGTTTCCGACCCCTCAACAGAACAAATGGAGCCACATCCGTAGTGCTTTGTGGAGTTATATTATAATTCCATACTTTAAAATGCAAATATTCTGCAATATCCAACTTATTAGCAATCGCTGTTTGAATACCTTCCTTCAATAATCTGTTTGCTCTTTCCACTAAACCATTAGACGCTGGACTATAAACCGGTACTCTATTATGTCTAACATCATGTTTGCTGAGAAATTTGCTAAACTCCTCTGAAACAAAATGAGATCCATTATCCGTAACAATTTCCTTCACTTTTCCTTCTATATTGAACAATTTTGCAAGAAATGCAATGACAGAACAAGAATCAGCACATTTCACAAAAGAAAAGTATATCCACTTCGAATAATAGTCAATGGCTACAATCAAAAATCTACTGTTCTCCCCTAATGCACTGAAAGGACCAGTAAAATCAAGCCCTAATTTCTCCCATGCATTGTTTGGCCACACCACGGGGTGTAAAGGTAAGGTACTAGTTTTCCAATGTTTGTCCGAACACAAACAATCAGCACAACTTTCCACAAATCTTCTAACTTGGCCATCTATACCAGGCCACCAGTACATCTGTTTAATCTTCTTGGAAGTGGCAGAAATACCTAGATGTCCCTCGTGAGCTAAGGAAACAATTTTGGACCTAAGACCACTAGGGGGAATAAATAAATCTTGTCTCAGTAATAAACCATTGACCACTGACAACTCAGAAGCAACCTGACAAAAATTTCTCAAATCTGAATTCAAGCTTCTATCGTTTGGCCAACCCTCAACTAGAAACTTCTTCACTAGTGCCATACACTCATCTTGATCACAACACTTCAACCATTCCTCTTCAGTTATTTTAAATATCTCATTAATATCGTTAACTGTGAACACATACTCCAAATCCTCCCTACTCTTCTCGCTGTCTCCAACAATATCCCCAATGACAGGTAAACGTGATAGACAGTCAGCCCTCACATTTTTGCCACCAGGAATGTACTTTATATCAAAATTAAATTCTTGTAATCGTGATAGGAGCCTAATGAGTCTTGAAGATGCCTTGTTGGAACAACTATCTCCTAACATGTATATTAATGGTTTGTGATCAGTGTGCAATTCATATTTGGTACCCCAAATGTACATTTTGAACTTCTCAGAGGCCCACGAACAAGCCAGTGCCTCACGCTCAATAGTACTGTAATTCTTTTCCGCATCGCTGAGAGTGCGTGATGCAAACGCTATGGTATACTCGCGACCATTTATTACTTGGCTTAAGACAGCACCCAAACCTTTAGCGCTAGCATCTACAGTAATTGTACACTTGGCACCCTGAGTAAAAGATCTTATAGCTGGAGCTGTAATGATTAACTTTTTAACTGTTTCAAATACCTCTTGGCACTCTTCGGACCACACAAACTTAATATTCTTTTTTAACAGATTTCTTAAAGGTTGCACAATAACGGCATAACCTTGTACAAATCTTGCGTAATACTCGCTAAGTCCCAGGAAGGCTCTAAGCGAGTCCTTGTCATTGGGAGCGGAAACCTCATTTATACCTTTTAATAAAGATAATTTAGGTTTAATACCATCCTTAGAGATATTATGTCCCAAATAATTCACATCCTGGGCAATAAACTTGCACTTGTCTATATTGATAGTCATACCCTGAGACCTCAACTTACTTAATACATCATCCAGTAATGCAAAATGTTGATCCAAAGTCTCAGTGTGAACTAAAATGTCATCCTGAAAAGCCTGTATACCCATTTGTTGACCAAACATCTGATCCATTAAGCGTTAAAAACACTAGCAGCGGATGCCAATCCAAACGGCATCCGCATATATTGGAAAACACCAAAAGGTGTTACAAACGTGGTTAGGTGTTGTGAATCTTCGGACAAAGGTATCTGATGATACGCAGAACGTAAATCTATAGTTGAAAAATACCTACTACCTCCTAACTTAGCCAATAATTCATGAATTCTTGGGAGGGGATGACAGTCTACTAGAATATTTCTGTTGAGAACTCTTAAGTCTGCACATAGACGTATAGACCCTGAGCTTTTCCGTGCGACAACGGCCGCCGAAACCCACTCTGAGGACTCTACCTGTTTGATAATTTCTTGAGCGCACATTTCATCAAGAAGCTTTTTGAGATCTTCCCTGGCAGAGAGTGGAACAGGTCTAACTTTTTGCATCACAGGAATGGCATTTTTTTTTAAAACAATAGTATGCTGAAAATTCTTAATCATCCCTATTTTGTTAGAAAATACCTCGGGAAATTTAATCTGTAAATTCTTAGTAATACTATCTATCTCATTGGTATCTTGAACAGCTAACACAGGTAAATCTCCTAAAACTACAGGTTCTGCATGTCCTGGTCTAAGGATTATACCAAGTTTGGCTTGGTCTTGCCACCCTAATATGTCACGTCCATTGACTGCAACATAAATTTTGGTGACAATACTCCTCCCCTTAAATACAATATAATCATCAAAATAACCCTTCATTATTATATCGTATTCGCCAAATGCTTTAGGGTTGATAGACGTAGACTTGAGTAATTTCTCAGTCCACAGTCTGTTAAACGTCTTTTCCGCTAAAATAGTAATAGGGGATCCCGAATCAGCCATAGTACCCAAATCAATAACACCAATTTGTACATTGCATATTGGACCTTTGCACCTTTTTTCTGATTCTCCTAAAGTATTGACCTCCACAGATAATGACACATTACTAATTTCTTCTGATAAAATATCTTTTTCAACGTCCAATTGATTGACTCTGACCTTCATTCTACTGGCATTACACACTGTATAAAAATGACCAATTTTTTTACAATAAGTGCACCGTTTCCCTTTTGCAGGACAATTAGGATAATTCCCCATGTGGAACTTAGAGCCACATCTGTAGCAGGTGCCTCCAACCTTTTTCTGAACGTTCTGCTTAAAAACATTCTTACTAGTAACCACATTAATAGCTGTATCATTCACGCTAGTTTTAGGTTTTGATTCTACTACAGCAATACCTATGTTGTCTGAAGATCTGGAGATTGAAGAATCAGTTATAATCTTTGATGAAACAACAGACCTTTCTATACTTCTTGCTATATCCATGACCTCATCAAGAGACGGATTTTTGCATGTCAAAATCCGTTCTTGTATTTTTTGTTGTAACAATTAAATACTAATTGATCCCTCAAAGCAGTGTCCAAGTAGTTCCCAAAAACACACTTAGAAGCTAAAACACGTAACACAGCTAAATAATCTTCAATAGATTCATCTACTAATTGTCTCCGTTTAAAGAATTTGTGTCTTTCTACCATCACGGATGGTTCGTCGACATACTGTTTTCCCAAACGTGCCAAAGCTTCTTTAAAAACATCTCATGATTCCTCGCCTACAGGTGCTTGAACAATGGGTAAATTGTCAAAAATCTCTTGTCCAGCATTCCCTAGATGGTTAAAAAGAAGCGCTCTTTTCCTTGATGCTGAATACTGACTGGCATCAATGGCCTCTAGATAATTCTCAAATACTCTAAACCATTTGTGCCAAGGTTTGTCTGGTTTACCAGAGGTTTCCAAGAATGGGGGAGGTTGCATTACGTTGTTGCTACTTGAAGCCATGCTGCTGTAGATTAAATGAGCAACAAAGAGATCAAAAAAAATTATGCTAAGTGTGTGTGAACAAAGTGTGGAAATACCGATGACTCCATATGACAATTTCCCTTGGAACGCTTTACTTCTAGACTTCGTACGATCTAGAACGATGCTTTACTTAGAGAAAATCTTGAAAGTGGCAACCTGAAGAGGAAGATGGAAAGCAGAGCGTAGTGAAAGAAGCTCTACGTGCTTTCCAAAGGAACTGGCACTTGTTTTGAGCACGTAGGTGAGCGTGGTGACGTCTCAGTTGCTCACGTGGTACAATACACTAGACGGGCAAAGGGAAATGGATTCTTTTGAAGACATCAGAGCGCTGCAGTTCCAGCTTCGACACGAGCGTGAAGCGTGCCTGAACAATGCCGACAGAATACACGAAGACAATGAAGAAGCCCTTGCCTCCACAGGACTCCGGTAAGCGCGTGATGAGTAATTCCAATGTTCAAATAATGCCTCGTTTAAAAAAAAACGTTGAAGCTGAAGAGACTTTCAATGGAAGATAAAGCCACAAAAATGCATAAAATGACGTTGGCGCTTAAGCGATGAGCGTTGCAAGCTGTAACTCGACAAAAGCTTGTATGGAAGCGGGAATCATAAACTTCAATTTAAAAAGTGCTGATAGTAACGATGGCGCTTATACGAAAAGCGATGCTGATACACAACGACAAAAGCTTCTTAAGTAGCGCGATAGGCAAAGAAAGAAAGGTACTTTACCAGTGGTTTCAGAAAAGGAAACAGCACAGTTCTTGAGATTGATGCGAGGCAGCACAGTTCTCGAAGTGGCTTTTAGGAATTTTAAAAGAAAGTCCTTTGAAGGAAGTAATGTACAATTACTTCTTGTCGGTGGGTCCTGTAGAATCGTCGCCAAATAATGTAGTGAACTCCTTGGGGAAAGAATCCAGACGAGGCAAAGGTAACTCCCAAGTTGAGGTTTTATTCACAGAAAGGACCCACGACCTCCAGCATTAACAACACAGCAATACTAACCACATAATTCTAACACTGGCATATTCATACATTCTACATTCTACTTCTACATTCTACATTAAAGGAACATGCCACTATAACCAGAAGTATAATTACACACTTACCATACTACACCCCCCACCCCCTCTTTTCGGGAGCATGGAAACTTACCTCACAAGAAGAGTGCAGGAAAACCTTCAATCTCTGCCGGAGTGTGACAGGGAGAGGGAGAGAGCCTGCTTCTGCCTAGTACTGCCACTGAGTCCGTGTGCAGCCAATTCACATGATCGGGACCCAAGCCTAAGGAATCTGCACCTAGAAGTCTATCAGAATAATATTTCCTGGAAGTGATCTAGTTGGTAAGCTACCAAGTGATAAGTGCAGCTGTAGATTTTACAGACTGTTGTATTCCTCTTAGGGTGTCCATAACGGGCTTTCCAATATCATGTCCTTACATAGGCACAATTCGCCCTGCCCTTATATAGGCATAGAATCCCAGGCCTTATATAGGCATTAAACCGTGCACTCCAAATACAGGCATGGTCTCTGACATCCGTCCACCCTAACGTCACAACGAGTTCATGAAGAACAGACCCTCCCTTAGGCTGCAGGACTTTCCCTAGCCCAGGACTATTGATTTCTTCAAGGCCTCATCTATTATGCATGTACCATTATTCCTTAGGGGTTCATTCATGACGTCTTTCGTTGTCCAATTCACGTCAATGCTAACATTCCTAAGGTACTCTCAGGTATAAATATACCTTCCCTAGCCCCTGTAAACCAGAGGAGACCTCGACTTCAGAGGAGCCCGTTTCCCGGCCTGACGCACTGAGAAGACGCTGCCATTCCCTGCATGCAGAGAGCCCAGATTCCAGTGATCTGACTTCCCTTGCGGGGTGTTGGAGTTCGAGTCTGGCAAAGAGATTCCAACCTCTCTCATTCTTCAGGTATGGAGCTGATAAGAACCTAGAGGGACTCTTGGCATACTAGGCATACTAGACTTAACATACTCTTAGTATACCATAGTAAGGAATACTTCACCTACTTCATACCTTGTCCTACACCTAGGTTAGGTACATCGGGGTAGAACTAGCTTAGCACCGCATCGTATGAGTACTCGCATTTTTAGTCTGTGTTATTTATGTAACAGCATTTGTACTAAAAGATAATGCTATCGCAGTATTATTTATTTCTACTGCTCACCCTGTATATTATTTATCTTGCATACTGTCTTGTGATCGTAACAGCACATTATACTTACACCAGAAACAAGACTGTTCAATAAATCTTTTATTGAAAACGCCCGTCTATTATTTCTGTGTAATTCTGAGGAAAACTAAGCATGCACCACTGAGTTGAGTGAAATAGTTATCTAGTGTTTCCACGACTCTGGGACACGTTCTGATTCTAAAAGGGAAACATATTGGTCATGTTTTGCGGCTGCCAGAAACTACTCCCTTTTTGTTGTCAAGGAGTTTCTAGTGGCCTCTGAGCTAGCTGGCACAAGTAATTAAGTTTAATATACTCGATAGGGACATACTGACCTTAGTCCTATGTCAAACCTATAGGATATATTATTCCAATGCGCAGAGCCTATTAGGGAAATAGGAGCTACACTACATGGCGCCCAACGGTTTGGTTAGGCAGTAATTCAACGTTAGATACTGAGTAACTCAGCAGTGCTATTTTCTCTCAAAGACCCCTACCCATATACTCCAAAAGACGTCTGGAGTGGGCAGGGTTAGGTATCCACCAAGGCTACATAGGGAAGCACCCTATATATTAGCTGTTTGGTTTGCTCAACGTTGAAGGATACAGTGTTCCAAAATATTGTGCACCTAATCTTTGTTTCCTTGAAACTTGTTCTACATTTTTCAAAAAACAAAATGACTGAAGACACCGGAAACGGTGGAGCTGCGGCTGATCCAGCCCAAGCAACAGTTTTTAACCTTACAGGTTTAAATGAAACTGAGGAGGGTGTGGTACACATCCCTCAAAACTTAAGAAGAGCCATAACTCTAAAACTTATAAAACATGGCCTATCGCCAAGAGGAGGTAGAGCAGTTTTCGTGATAGAGGCACATGAATCATTTCAGACAGAGGTATTCTAATCATGGGTACTACTTCCGGAATGCAATCCAACATCAAAAACATTTCACTTCTACAAAGAAGATGATCTACCAGAGGAATACATTCCTTTCGAGGATATTGAAATTCCATTAACATACCAAGAGCATCAGCTCTGGTTTAAAGGCGCCCTAAAACATCACAAAAACATTACCAGGCTCGGTCCACTAGGTAGACCAGGAGCAACATGGCCGATTTTAGCCGGCTACACACCTCATCCTGAACTGGATATAATGACAGATGAGGAATTACATACTCAAATAAAAGAGTTAATAAAAATCTACAGACAATTGGTCCAATATGTCATGCGGACTTTTACAGTCCGACCACCATTGACATATCCAAATCCAACTCCCCAACAGGGAATACACTAAAAATTACACCACAGACTCTCAACTCAGTCATGGGTAAAATGCCCACAAAACGTGAGCAAATTCCGTTTTGGATAGCTCAAAAAATTACTCAAATCGAAGCAGTATTTCCAAATACTAACCCGCATGAGAAACACAGAATCCTAACAATCAGTTTACCGATGGGGATCACACCACAACTGGAAGACTGTACCACTTGGGGCTCAGTCTTTGCTGCCATCTATACTAAAACACATGGTATTCCGTCAATTGCGGTAATACCCGATGTCCTAAAACAAATTCAAAATGAATATGAGGCAGAGCCTGCTCTAAATTTAGGTATGAAGTTACTGAAAAATTTCGAGCAGGTATCAACAATAATATTATCTAATATTAAAGGGGAGGCAGCAGCAGTGGCGATCCGCCAAAAATTGAGGGAATTCGATGTTACAGAACATCAAACTGAGCTACCCAGAATAATTGAACAAACTTATGCAGAATTAGGCAGAGATAGTTTGGGTGGAAGACCACTGAAGCCAAAACTATCTGGAAGTCCTGAGAAGGACTCAATAAAACAAACTCCTACATCTTCTAAAAAGAAGTGGGAGTCTACTAAACAAAAATCAAACGAGAAACGTTCTCAATCCCGAGGTAGGTCTCCTCAAAAGGAGCCCTCTGAAAGGAGGTATAACCTCAGGAATAGGGATAATTTGAGAAAACCTGATAGGTATCATGATACTGATACACGTTCCTCTCGTCCCTTTCAGATCTCACCACAGACTTCGGAAAGAAGAGGACGGACGGAACACAGAGAAGAACGCGTGACATCGAAAGACGACAAACACGCTCCAAAAACTAAAGTAAAACCTCAATTCTCCAAAAAGAAAGTAGCAGGTCTAAAGATAAGACATGCCGAGAATACTGAGAACGCAAGTCAAGAACGGAGAATGGGCTCAGACCATGCTGGACAGTGCAGCAGAAGTCACAATAGTTCGCCAGAACCCGAGGGAACTTCTGGAGATAGTGGACTTGAATGAGTACATCACAGTTGAGACTGTAGACACCAGGGTTAGTACTCCACACACTCCGGATGGAGGGAGACAAACCTAGACAGGTGAAAGCACTTTTTTGGGAAAAACTATCAAAGGGCTATGACATACTTCTAGCAGAAAAGGACTGGCCACCACAATTTGTCAGGGAGTGCCCACACGGCGAGGACATAATTATGCCTGCCTTCTCCAACCATATACCAATTCATCTAAGATATACATATGCCAGGAAATGGGCAGTGGCCCAGGCCCCAGCATTATATAAAAATCATGTAGGATGGGATGAGGATTCACCTCACCATAAAATACATCTGAAACATGAACCAACTGCACAACGACAGTATCCTATTAAGCAAGAAGCTAAAAAACAGGTCAGGGAGATCTTAGATCAACTTGAATACCAAGGGGTGATTGAAACATGCACCTCCTCAATGAACAATCCTTTGTTTCCTGTCTCCAAACCAGACAAAACATATCGTCTAGTTTTGGACTACAGACACCTAAACACTTGTTCTAAAACTTTTGCAGTGCAAAATGCACATAGCACAGCATTAATGAATAACATTGTGCGTAAAAAATATAAAACCACATTAGACATCTCAAATGGTTTCTTTTGTCAAAACATAGCACCTGAAAGCAGGTACTTAACAGCATTCTCCATAATGGGGACCCAGCGTCACTTTTGTCGACTCCCACAAGGGTTCAAGAATAGCCCAGGTTTATTCTCAGCGAGGGTAATGGAGTTACTACAAATTTATGACAATGAGGCATTGTCCTATGTCGATGACATATATCTGACAGACGATGACCTAATAAAACACTTGAACAGGGTGAGCACCATTATACTGGGATTCGCCTCTGAGGGTTACAAATTCAACTTTAAAAAGTCCAGAATTGCCCATCTCAATGTCCTATTTTTAGGATATGAGCTTTCAAGTGAAGGCAAGAGCTTGGCAGCTAACTTTTTAGAAAAGTGTGCGCTGCTCCAACCTCCAAAAACGCTAAAAAACTTACAATCAATCCTGGGTTTCTTAAATTTTGGAAGAACATACATTCTAAATTACGCAGAAAGGGTTAAACCTCTCTACGCATTAATCAAACCTGATTTTTCGATCAGAAACTGGACACAAGAACACACAGAAATCTTGCGTTCACTACAAGCTAACATGTTAGCAACAAATCACTTACAAACACGCGTAAGTCAACGCAACCTGGTGATCCGAATAATTTCGGGTCAATGTGGATTCACATACTTAACCTTCAATGAGGGTGAAAAAATACCAATAGCGTATAAATCACACTTGTACACACAAGCGGAAATGCGCTTCAGTTCTACTGAAAAAATTCTAACAGCAGTTCAAACCGCTGTAGCAAAAGAAAGCCTTAGCCCAAGGGAAACGCATTATTATCGTAACCCCAGTACCTGCTTTAGAAGCGGTTACAAAAGCAAGCATTCCAAATGCTAAGGCATTGCATCCAAGATGGATACAGTGGGTTAATTCTCTTGCTGCAACAGATGTTGAATATGTTTTTGATCCAGATTTGAAAACACAAGCATTCCTGCAGTATGAACATGAATGTCCTCTGCCTACTGAAATTCTGCCTCTCGATCAGTACGAATTCATAATTTACACTGACGGATCCGCACAACCCGCAATAGGGGGTAAGCAAGCTTACAGTGCAGCGTGTGCTATTGTTAAAGGTCGCATGCGAAATGGCGTCTTCAGACCTATGGTCACAAAAACGCAGTCTCTAGGAGACTGTACAGCTCAGCGAGCTAAACTACAAGCATTCAAACTGGCACTTGAAAGTACAGATCGAGAATTCCCCACACTAATCGTGTGCGATTCCTTTTACTGTGTGCAGTCGTATAATGAATATATACAAAACTGGCTTGAAAATGGTTTCAAAGATGCGAAAGGTGGCACAATAAAGCACAAATTGCTTTGGGAACAAGTAGTTCAGTTGAAAAACGAACTACCAAAGGCTCACGTGATCCACACACTGAGTCATCAACGTGATGGCGTTCACGTTGCAGGGAATTCATTGGCTGACGAAGCCGCAAAGGGGGCTGTGCAAACGGCTTCTGTAGCTGCGATCACTCGTTCAAAAACAAAAATAGACGGTGAGATAATGTTGGCTGTCAATGCTTCAAGCAAAGGCAGCAGTGCAGCGTTACCAAAAAAGTTTCCACTCAAGTACTCTTATGTAATTGATGCGAACAACGTTCCTTTTGCTCGAATCCCTGGAGTGGGGGATAGGGTAATACCAAACAAGGAACGCAGATTAGGACTAATCCTAGCAGCACACGAAGGGATAGCTTCTGCCCATGCAGGTAGTTTCTGCAACAATATCTTTACTCAAGCAAAGATATTGGTGGCCTGGCATTAGAAAACAAACAAAGAACTATGTTTTAGAATGTGATATATGCCAACAGATGAAAGTCTCCACAGTGAAACGTCCTGCGCAGACACCCCTGTTAATTTCAGATAAACCATTAGCTTGTGTTTACCTTGACCACTGCGGTCCCTTACACAGGGACGGTAATTATAAATATATCATGGTAGCAGTGGATTCATGCTCTAGGTTCCTATGGTTATGGCCTCAGCGCTCAGCTGACGCTCGAACTGTTATAAAAGATTTGCGAGTCTTTATCGGCATATACGCAATAGGCACGCTACATTCTGACCAAGGTCCTGCGTTTAGCTCTCGGGCTTACAAAGACGCCATGGCCAGTCGGGCGTTGCATTGCGGTACTCCTCTCCATTCCATCCTGAGGGAAATTCGGTTGTGGAAAGGAAAAACCGGGACATAAAGCAGTCTATAACAGCTAGAGTATTAGGTTCGGGTGACGGGTGGGTCAAACACCTTAGTGGAGTTCAACGTGCACTTAATAACCTGCCAAGAAGTTCTCTAGGAGGGGTCACTCCATATGAGGTTCTATTTGGGACAAGAATGTGGGTACCAGACTTAGAAAACATAGGCACAGTGGTGGAAAATAAACCCTTTGATATCAAAGATCGTTTGGCTGTTTTACAGGACTTAAACAAATTAAGAACGAAACAAAGCAACGTATTCCTACAGTCAACCACCACTGGGGATCAACCGGCTGTCCCAGCAAGGCCTGTCTGGATTCCTAAAGTTGGGGATCTAGTCAGAGAAAAAATTGCGGACAAGAAGGAATTTGGACCTTCTTACAGACAACCAGTACCTGTCCTAGCAGTTCAAGGAACAAGAACAGTACTTCTGCCGCCCCTTGCTGGAAGAAAGGAGAAAAGATTTGTGTCCATCGACCTCATCAAACCACAGTATGTGGCCAATACTAAATAGTAGGCCTCGTGGACTCCGACCTAGTAGCAAACGCACTCCTCTCGCTACTATCCAAGAGGTTCATACTGAAAGACTGATAACAATCGAGAATTCAGCTGAAACAAATGAAGGACTATGCAACAACGCTATGGAACTCATCCCTCTTGAAGAACAAGTAACAGTTCATCCAAATACACCTGTCTACACCAACGTAACAAGTGATGAACTGGTTCCAGTGATTTCTACAAATCCTGATGCAATTCAAACAATCGACAGAACTGCTTCTGGCTACTTCATAAACTTTGATACGTTCTCAGAAGATCCAAGTGAACCTGAAACAACGCCAGTGTCATTGAAATTCAAGCAGCAAGTACAAGACTTTCTTCACTTTCTGAAAAAGACTTATTTGGTTTCTCCATGGATTGAACTCTGGATTACATCTGGACTTTTTGTTTTCCTGCTCTGGCTAGCTTTGGTAACAACAGTAAGCGTGCTTATAAGTGGTAGATACATCCATGTGAACACTGAAGGAAAAGACGTAAACGTACTTTTGAAACCTCATAAATTTTCCCATCGTGAAGCAAGAGACTTGTCATCAGTGAACATCACAGCTGTTCCTATACACGATGGTATAGTGTGGGACAAAACAGATTTTGATATATTCGGTCCGACGGAAGAATTGAACATTCTACATTTGTTTAAAATTTCACTAAGTGATCTAATCACGTCCAGTACCTATTCTGATGATTGGGACTTTGAGACTGTGACTGATATTATGTTTGACCTAGAAAAATCTGCTGCATTTTCTAAAAATGAATATTTAGAAGGTTCATCAGACTATGAACAACTGTATTGTTATAATCACTATGGTCATCATTTTTTGCATAAATCTGCATATCCAAGAAATGTGTTTATGTTTAACCAATGGGAACATTGTCCTACACCACCTAAAAGTAGTTCAAAAACATTTGCCAGTAAATTTCCATATTTTTCAGGTTATAATACATCTGATCCAGAAATGTTTTACTATAAAAATGTAAACAAAACAGGACTGAAAATTAGGTTAACAAATACAAAACAGATTTATTCTGCAAAATTTAATGCCCAACTGTCTAGACAGGGTTTCGACTTTTGGAAAGACACAATAGACACAAAAACGTTGTGGGGTACTAAAGAATGGCAAGTACAGGGGATAGAAGCTTTATTTAGAGCCTGCATCATCCCTGAACAAATAATGTTTTTGAATGAAACTATCCAACAAACATCTTGTCTTGGATTAGCCAAGATCAAAGAGATGAACACACCTTCTGTACCAACTCCTGCAAAAAATAATGTAACACAGGCAGTTCTAATCCTGATTGGAAAAAATTGTTGATCTGGCCCACAGACACGAATAACTGTCAGGAAAGATTCCTGAATAAAACTCAGGGTTTTACCATTCATAGGCCAGACCCAAGATACGTCCAAAGACAACATCCGGGGGTAGTAACAACATATAGTGTAGGGAAGTTATGCCTCGATTGGCTGCATACATCTACACTACAGGATGTGAAACAACACTTATCCTTACTTGCAAAAGACGCAGATCTTAGGGATTTCTTGCTTGGACCAAGAAAACCGCGTCAAAAACGTTTCATATATGCCAGCATTTATGCTGCTTATAATGAAGCTTGGAAGGTGTCACAGATAGAGGCCGCAGAACGAATACGTGAACTTGATCGTATTAATTTAGAGAAAACACTCTCTGTGGTCGACAATGGGTTAACAACTTTGTCCTCCAGAATATATTCACTGGACGGCATTGTATCCTCTGCTATCGACATTCTGGAACAAGATTTGGCGATGTTACAACAAGGCCAATCTCAAATACGTTCTATTATGTTATTAAGCTGGACGCTGCAATCATTGCGAGCGGGCTATGTGCCCTGGCGTTTCATCAACACAATGGCTCTGTTTGCAGAATACAATCTAACTGATAAACAGATCGAAATGGCACAGAGAGGAGCAAAGTATACAGTGCTGAGCATTGAAAAACTGGAAAAGTTACCATTCACAGTGGCAGAAAAACCAGCTACAGAATGGCTTATTCATGGCAAAATTACACTACCTGTGACCACTTTTCAGTTTCAGTATTGCCTCAGACAAATGCAAGCAGGCAAATATGAAAGGTTGGGTAAGGAATACATTAAGACATCTTGGGCTTTACCGTATACATATAGATGTTGGAGCGGGGATCGTGAAGTGTTTTTAAGCGGTAAAAACTGTAAACGTGCACTAAGCGGTTCACTAGTATGTCAGGACATTTCCTTGCACGGGGCTTGTAATGGTTCTGTGGCAAATTTGTCTTGCCATCAGCAGGGTACACCAGCTGCTGTGATTAATCCAACGCTCGGACAACTTTCTAATGGGAGTTACCTCATATTGAATGATCAGAGTTGCTGTGGCATGCTGCCAGGCATCCCATATCTAGTAACGGTCGACTCCAGGGTCACTTGCTGTATACAAGTATTGTTTGCCCCAATAGACACAGTCAGGGAGTCGCCTTTATGGCCTTCGCTGAACGTCTCTTTTATAAGATTTGATACTTTAAGCAGAATGAAAGCCATTCTTTTACAACAAACACTGCCTCTGACCTCGGCCAAAGAAACCTATGATCTGCAAATTGCAAGGACTTCGGCTGAGATACAGACTTTAATACGTACAAACTGCCCTATACATTTCGTGGAAATGATAGGACGAATTTTCAACATGTCTGATACAACAGGAATTGTACATGTATTTAAGGGCATCTGCTCGGGTCTGTTAGCACCTTTCCAGGCAATACTCGGAATCATCCCGAACTTTGCACATTCGGTGTTTGGTGGCATACCATTAATTCTAGCACTCGTTGCCGGAATTCTATTTCTCTTCCTGCTATTTCGCTATGGCCAGCCAATTCGCCGACATCACTCCGAGCGACATGGAGAAAGCTCTCCTTGAACGAAAGTGCTGTGAGCAAATAGTACAGCTTTTAGGCATAAATCGTCTACGGGACCTTAATACCACATGGTTCCAGTCCTTTAGACCAATCTGGCAAGATTGCATCTTACCTGTTCTACGATGCCTGCTATGCGGTGTAGAATGCGTGTTGGACACCTGTCTAACATTTCCATCGGATGCGCCAACGGACGTCGATACTCTGCTGGACCAGATAACGGCCCATGCTATGTGTTGTCCCCAGCGGCTTCCTATCCTGATGACAGCATTCATTGAGATCTCACAGACGCTTCCGGCAGCTACTGAGGTACGAGAAAGAACTACAGGCACACAGGTAACAACGGACGCGAACATTGCGACAATTGAAAGCAATGCTTCACATCTCTGTGCGATTAACCTGCTTCACGAGGTGTTCCAACTCACACCAACTACAGTGGATGATGTTTTGTCTATAGAAATAGATGATCTAATGTTTACACCAGATCCGTAAACTGACTCTGATTCAGCATACAGTGTTCCAAAAATACAGCAACAATTTGGCCTTCATTTTTTCAAAAACTTGAAACTCTACCAAAAATTGAACTTTTCCCCATTTTTTTCGAAGGAAAATGGAACTTCAATCTGCTTAAAGTAGAACTAGCCTTAGAGTACAGACTTGGCGGTCCTTCCAAAGACATTTAGTCATCTTATGTGTCTAAAAACAGTTCGTTTAATTTTCCAGACATGAAATGACTTTGATTTATGAACAAACTTATCGATCATTTTCTGTCACATATAAATATTACTGCTTAGATCATTCCAATTGCATTTATTTTCGAACTTTATGCCTGAAATGATAAGCAATGCTTCGAATGTACAGTACCTTTTTGCATTCTAATGTTTTTTTTAAATGCCTTTTTAAATGGTTTTATGAAATATTTTAGAAATATGCGGTACTCCATTTTTATGTTTAGCATTTTAAATGTTTAGCATTTATGTATTATCGTATACACGAAAGTGGAGTGGGTGTTGTATTCCTCTTAGGGTGTCCATAACGGGCTTTCCAATATCATGTCCTTATATAGGCACAATTCGCCCTGCCCTTATATAGGCATAGAATCCCAGGCCTTATTTAGGCATTAAACCGTGCACTCCAAATACAGGCATGGTCTCTGACATCCGTCCACCCTAACGTCACAACGAGTTCATGAAGAACAGACCCTTAGGCTGCGGGAGTTTCCCTAGCCCAGGACTATTGATTTCTTCAAGGCCTCATCTATTATGCATGAACCATTATTCCTTAGGGGTTCATTCATGACGTCTTTCGTTGTCCAATTCACGTCAATGCTAACATTCCTAAGGTACTCTCAGGGATAAATATACCTTCCCTAGCCCCTGTAAACCAGAGGAGACCTCGACTTCAGAGGAGCCCGTTTCCCGGCCTGACGCACTGAGAAGACGCTGCCATTCCCTGCACGCAGAGAGCCCAGCTTCCAGTGATCTGACTTCCCTTGCGGGGTGTTGGAGTTCGAGTCTGGCAAAGAGATTCCAACCTCTCTCATTCTTCCGGTATGGAGCTGATAAGAACCTAGAGGGACTCTTGGCATACTAGGCATACTAGACTTAACATACTCTTAGTATACCATAGTAAGGAATACTTCACCTACTTCATACCTTGTCCTACACCTAGGTTAGGTACATTGGGGTAGAACTAGCTTAGCACCGCATCGTATGAGTACTCGCATTTTTAGTCTGTGTTATTTATGTAACAGCATTTGTACTAAAAGATAATGCTATCGCAGTATTATTTATTTCTACTGCTCACCCTGTACATTATTTATCTCGCATACTGTCTTGTGATCGTAACAGTACATTATACTTACACCAGAAACAAGACTGTTCAATAAATCTTTTATTGAAAACGCCCGTCTATTATTTCTGTGCAATTCTGAGGAAAACTAAGCATGCACGACTGAGCTGAGTGAAATAGTTATCTAGTGTTTCCACGACTCTGGGACACGTTCTGATTCTAAAAGGGAAACATATTGGTCATGTTTTGCGGCTGCCAGAAACTACTCCCTTCTTGTTGTCAAGGAGTTTCTAGTGGCCTCTGAGCTAGCTGGCACAAGTAATTAAGTTTAATATACTCGATAGAGACATACTGACCTTAGTCCTATGTCAAACCTATAGGATATATTATTCCAATGCGCAGAGCCTATTAGGGAAATAGGAGCTACACTACAAGACTACATCAGCTACACACAGCTTTCTGATGGATACGTCTAATCGCAGATTCCTCACCTTTTGAATATTCCCAAGCCATCAGACTGGATGTGTAAACTTTTCAGTAGTACCTACGCGCGCCAAAAGGTTGCGCTGCGTGTCCCTGCACTGATGCCGTTCTGCTTCAGAAATGACGTGCAGAGTTTATATAGGCGCCACTCCGGTGCAATGACTGCAGTTGCTTTCAAGACCGTCCGGGCCACCAGACGCAGAGCGTCAAAAGCAAATCGCTCTGACTAGTGTGTAGATTCTTAGACTTGGGATCATATTAATGGATGGAGGCCACTAACAAAATGCGGAGGATGGAAGGGTAGCTGAGGACTCTGCGGACAGATAGAGTCTATATTAGAAAGAGCATTATCGAAAGTAAGTAATTTCTTCTAATAGAGACTTCCATCTGCAAATTTGTCCCTTTTTAATAGATACCTTAGCAGTACCTAGTCGGAGGTGGGTCTGTAAAAGGACTCGAACCTGAAAGACCTGCAGGACCGAACAGGCACACTGCCTTTCTCGGCAGAATTGAACACCCAGACACTAGTGCTTTGGGAATGTATGGAGGAACGCCCACCTAGATGCCTGGCAGATGTCTACGACATGGACACAACGCGTTAACATAGTGGTAGCAGCCTTGACCCTAGTCAGATGAGCACGGAGTCCTTCAGGGGGCTGCTTTTTAACCAATGTGTAGCAGATCTTAATGCAGAGCATGATCCTGTGGGAGAAGGTTCTTTCTCTTCTGCATAACCTTGTCTTTCTTTGCTCCAGCAAACCCCACAAACCGCTGATTGTTCACCTGTTGTTCCTTGGTACAATCAATGCAGAAGCTCAGTGCTCTCTTAGGGTCCAAGTGATGAACTTTCTCCTCCTTCTCCTTAAAGGGGTGAGGTGAAGCTTAGAACACTAGCAATGTGATGTTTTGACCGATGTGAAACAGCGTCACAACCTTAAGCAAGAAAATTGCTCATGTCTGTAAAACCTGTCTGGCTGGGAAGAAAGTGGTGTATAGTGGGTAAACGCAGAGAGCTTGAAGCTCACACAGGCGCCACGCTGATATTATGGCAGTGAGGAACACAGTCTTAAGGGTGAGGAGTTGTAATGAACAGGTGTGAAGCTGCTCAAATGGAGTGCACAAGTGGCACAAGTTAAGGTTCCACTGTGCATGGCGAAGGAGGAAACAAATGTTGCAACTCTTTCAAAAAGTGCATAACAACTGGAGACAAACAAAGAAGGCTGATCAGGCAACTACACAAAAGAAGAACTAAATGGTGCCCAGAGCAAAGGCTTGCCGGGCTAGGCATAAACAAATAAAATGTCATATAAATAGGCCATAGAGGGGTTTAATCTGGCATGTGCCGCACCAAACCACAAACTTGCCCCAACGACAGGGGTAGACAGTTTTTGTCAAGGGACACCTGGCTGCGAAGATGACATCAACCACCTTCGGAGGAAGGTTGAAGATGTTCAGCTGTTGCAGCTCAATCCAAGCATAAAGGTGGAGATTGCAAAGGCTGAAGTGCAGAACCTGGCGCTGTTGACGTAAGAGCAGATCCTCCCACAGAGGCAGCCTGATTGGAGGACAGATGCTCAGGCC
This sequence comes from Calotriton arnoldi, assembly GCA_963921515.1. Taxonomy (NCBI): domain Eukaryota; kingdom Metazoa; phylum Chordata; class Amphibia; order Caudata; family Salamandridae; genus Calotriton; species Calotriton arnoldi. The sequence continues at coordinate 100,805 of CAWUFW010010578.1, forward strand.
CAGGAGTTCTAGACACCATACTCTCTATGACCAATACAGAGCCAATAGGATGACTTGGGCCCAGTCGGTCCTGATCTTCTTGAGAAACCAAGGCAGGAGTGGTATCGGCAAAATGGCAGACAGGAATCTCGAGGTGGAACACATCTCTAAGTGGGAGACACCTTTGAAACTCCAACTTGCAGAAGTGCTGACACTACTTGTTCTCTACGGTGGCGAACAGATCTCCCCATTCACAGAAAAGACCTTGTGGCACCTCCGGGTGTAACTGCCATTAGTGATCCATTAGGCGCCGACAGCTGAGTTCGTCTGCCCCGACATTCAACGATCCTGCCATGTTGTTTACCAGCAGAAGTATTCCTTGGAGGTTTAGCACAAGGCCTCCTGGCACAGGGTCTGCCCTGTTGTTGCAGTACCAGATGATGGTGGTGGTGTCTGTGAGCACCTCCCTTTGATGGACGGAAGGAAGGCTTTCAGCGAATGGTCCTCAGCTCCAAAAGGTTGATATAGAGCTGGGACCAGAGACCTCTTCTTTTCACCTCTCCCAGGTGGCCACCGCAATCCCGAATTGACTCATCTGTCACCACTGTCAGCTTTGATTGAGGCAGGTCATTGCAGTCCTCTGAAATCTGGATGTGCTCAGATCGGTCCCCTTGATGTTGGATCCACTGAAACTTCAGGTCCCACTACAGGGCCCGCATAGGCCACCTGGTGGGTTCGGTCAGTAGGATGCAGGCGATCATCAATCTCAGCAGACTCGGAATCAACCTCCCTGAAATCCAGGACCAAGGCTGAAAGATTAGCGTCATAACCTGAATGCCCTGTACCTCTCCCCACCCCCTCAGAGGGAAAGGCACGAAACTGAACCATGTCTAGAATGGCTCTGATGAAGAGGTGCGTCTGAGAAGGAGTCAGGTGTGACTTTGGCATGTTGATAGTAAATCCCAAAGACGGCAGAAGGTTCACTGTAGTGTGGCGGTGGTTGAAGACTGACTGGGCAGTCGTCGAGGTAGGGGGAAGACCAGCACACCTGACCTCCAAAGGTGTGTTGCCACCACTGCCATGACTTTCGTGGACACCCGATGAGCACTGGTGACACCAAAGGGGAGCACAGCAAACTGGAAATGCTCCTGTCCCACCAAGAACCACAAGTAGCGACGACTGGTCTGAAGGTAGGGTGTATGGAAGTGGGCATCCTGCAAGTCCAAAGCTACCATCCAGTCTCCAGGGTCGAGGGCAGACAGGTCCAGGGCCAGCGTGAGGATCTTGATTTTTTTCTTCAAGGGGAAGGTGTTGAAAAGGCATAAGCCTAAAATTGGATGAAGGACTCCGTCCTTCTTGGGCACCAGAAAGTAGCGGGAACAGTAACCACAAACTACTTCTAGTACAGGCACCCTCTCAATAGCCCCCTTTAGCCAAAAGGACTTGCAGTTCGTGCAGCAAGATGGAAAGATAGTAGCACTCCATCAGCTATTGGGGAGACTTTGGAAGGTGAGGCAGTGCTGAAAGGAAGGGTAGTGGAAAGCCCTTCCAAACAATTTGCAGGACCCACTTGTCTAATGCTATGACATGCCAACCCAGCAATAATTTTTGGATCCTACCTTCCACCGTGTTTCCATGCTCTGCGAAGGGCACGCTTAAGGGGTCTGGCTGGTGGGCCTGCAGTGGGTGCTGAGGACTGAACGACCCATTCACCTGCACCGCGGGAGTGGTGGGCACCACAACTGCTACCCTGCTGGGCACAAAGCTGTGGTTGCTTTGGCTGACAGTTTGGAGCACCTCTGCCGATGCTGCAAAAGGAGCGGTAGGTCTAGTACAGCTGGCCGGGTGGGGCAGATAGGCCTAGAGAGTGGGCCATGGCCTTGCTCTCTTTGAACCTGTGCTCTCTTTGAACCGAAGAGTGAAAATGATCCGAAAAGTCAGAGCATGGCCTTGAGGAACTCTTTGACCTGTTTAGGAGTGGTGGACAGCCCTAGAAACTCTGGTTGTGCCGGAACCACTTACAGGATCGGCTCCAAAGTAGACTGACTCCAGGAGTGAGGTTGAGCACCAAAGTGCCGCCCCCACGTGTTCTCAGGTGAATGAAGCAAGAGAGGGCCATTGGTTTCTTTTTTCTACTTACTGGGCGGTTTGGATCTCGACAAAGACTGACCTATGGAATGACTCAGTTGACTTCTGAACCAGGACCGAATATTCAACTTGGAGAGTGACTTGGACCGTTCTCATGGAGGGGGGCTCTTGTACTTGGCGATGTAGAGTTTCGCCTTGGGGTCCCTGATAGCCTTTGGATTTGTCCACAAGCAGTCGCTGCAGGCCCTAGAGTCGTAACTTGACCACAGGCACAACTCGTGGGGATCTGTGACAGATGTTTGTTTACAATAGTCCCTACAGGGCTAAAAACCTGTTGTTTTTAGGGGAGACATTCCCTTGCACACTGATTTTTTACAAAAATGACTAAGTAAATGTCTTTGAGAGATGAGAGGGAGCTTCAGATCCACATCTGGTGGCGCGGAAAGAAAATAACTGATATCAACGTGTTGGAGTGGTGCATATATAGGCTCCGCACATCTTCTGGTGCAGAACTGTGTCAGTGTGGACCTCCACGGCACCACCTACCGACCTGCAGAGGTACTGCTGAAAAGTTTCTGGATCCAGCCTGAAGCCTGGGAAATATCAAAAGGTGAAAAATCTGCATCTAGAATCTTGAATTTGTCATTTTGCAGGAAGATATGGAGAGGGCAGAAATCTAAAATAGGAAAAAGGCCTCTGCCCTCCTTTGGCACTAGGAAGTAGCTGGAGTAACACCCAGCTTCTACACCAATGCTGGAACTCTCTATGGCCCCTATGACAAAAAAGGCATGGTTAACTTCCTGCTGCAAGACAGACAGGTGGTCCTTCATCAGCCACCCTGATGGTGGTGGAAGGTGCGCAGGGGTAGAAATAAATGGGAGGGCATAGCCCCGATGTACAATTAGGAGTATCCACTTGTCTGAGGTGATGGCTTTTCACTCTTGACGAAATGTCAGCTCCTGCCTCCGACAGGGTGGCTTTGTGCTGGAAAGGTCCCAACTGGAGCAAAATAAACACTCCCGCCGGACGCACAGCTTAATCCTTTTGCGTGCAGCCCGGAAACGTGGTCTGCTCTGGTACCACGTGCTTTTTACATAGGTCCCAATTGGAGCAAAATAAACACTCCCGCCGGACGCACAGCTTAATCCTTGATTCGTTACAAAGATACCACAACTTTATCCAGTTTTCATCAATTTTATTCCATGTATTCCATTATTTCTTGTTGCTCATTGCTTTTTCATCATGTCACATGAGAGGCACTTATGTAATAAACGTTTCTGATGCAGCAGATATGCCTATCCAGGCCTTTTTCTGGAGCACGACTCATACATAAGTCATCATCAGTATTAGGTCTGTTTTACCCAATGCATTTCGGGCTTTCCATAGCCCTTCATCAGGGGTTCACTATAAATTTAAAACATCAATATTAGATAATGTGTTCAGACCACAATGCTTTCATAGTGTTCAAACAATGCATCAAGACATTCATGCCTCGGGTGCAGAATCGCAGAGTCGCCTGAATCTTGATTCTGGTTTTGGAGGCTTGGTTGAGCAAATCCAGTGCTTACAGGAGACAGTCTCTGTAAGGTGGGTGCAGGGCAGGTCCTCCGGGCTCTAGGGGGCTGCTAGTTACACAGGTTTCTTCACTGTAGGCAGGTCAGAGTCAGGACAGGCTGTAGGGGTGGGGCCCTCTTCTTCCTGGGTCAGCATGGCTCTTCGGTCCTTCTTCCTTGAAACTGAGGAGGCAAGGTTCACGGTTGCCCCTAAATACTTAATTTAGGAACGTTAAAGGGGTGTGCATGTTAGGACCAATGGGTCCCCTCCTCGGGGTGGGTACACCCCATATTATGCCAGCCTCTAGTGGGAGGGGGCATGAGCCAAGTGTTGCATCCTTCTCTCTCTCCTCTTTGTCCTTTCTTAGTGTCTTGTTCTCTGCTGCTCAGCCAGTCTCTGTGATGTCATGTAATGTTCTATCTGTGTGAGTTGATGTGGATTTGTCAGTTATCTTGGAGGCTGAGCAGCAGGGCGTCTGCTCCCGGTGGGGCCTTTACCGGAGTCCTTTACTGGGCCTTTACCGGAGTCCTTTACTGGGTCTTTACCGGAGTCCTTTACTGGGCCTTTACCAGAGTCTTTTACTGGATCTTTACTGGAGCTTTTACTGGATTACTACCTTATCTATAAGCTGTACCTGATTACTTGATTACTAAGAATAAACATACATCTGGACACAGCAACTGAAGTGTCATCTTTATTTTATGAAATGTTACACTGGCGACGATTGGAGAAACGGAACTACGCGTGACAAAACTACAGAGAAGGAACTATTTAAGATATTAAGAGGAACTGAATTGAGCCCAATGCACAACGCTTTGAATGCCCCACCGGAGTCTATAACATCAGACAGCCTACAGAAGTAAGTTTTGGGCGTTACATCTTGTCTGCTTGAATTCTGCCATTACATAAAATGTGCAATTTGATGTTTGAAACTGTAATCAGACCTGTTAAAAAACTGTGCTGTGAGCAATTGGCACTTCTATCGGTCTGTCAACTGAATGGCAGTTGATTTGCATTGCGTTGGTGGAGCCTCGGTTGTGAATCTGCTATTCGACAGTTTTATGAAACTACCACTATTTGGGAATGTGCTTAAACTGGGGACTGCCTCATCAAGAAGGTTCTGCGTATGTAAAGAGAAATAACAAATTAATCCCTGCATCTCCGCACGTGAGGAAACTGCCTGCACGTACATGATGATATGTGGTCTATGTGCTCCCGGAGGAATTTTTGGCAGCGAAGGCAGTGTCGCGTTTCTGCTGTGCGGTAGTTTGAACTGTTTGGTTTTAGTTCAAAATACAAACAGAGCTCGTGCACTTACCTGTTTGTATTCTCGTGCTGTGCCGTGATGTTCTTCTGTGACTCCATGAATTCCATGACGTCCGACATTGCTGCTTCTGGACGCTCTGCTGCTCTGACGCGCTGTGAGCCACGCGGCTCAGCGTCAGAAAGCGTGCCGCCATTTTGTGATTGGCGCGTTCGTTCACGTTGAGGCACATTATGCACTCTGCCAACCACGTTCTCAAAGATTTATTGGTGTGGTGATTATCCTTCGTTCACACTTCAGTCAACGATTCAGGGAAGGGGCTGTCTCTGAAAATTTGACGACGGTGACTACTTTTATTGTTTTAACTTGTTATGTTTACATTTTTGTGATCTACTTGGTTGCATATTAACTAAGTTACGCAGTATGCTGTTTCCGCTACAATTTACAGTTTAGTACATGCTGCAGATGTGTGTGTGTGGGATTTATTTTTGGAATTTGGAACCACTTTTGTGCTCAAAATATTTGAGGGGTTCAATTATATTTATAATTCCTGTTAATGATTTGACATGCTCTATTTTTTGTTCATTTATATTTGAATTTCTGGTGATGCGTTTTTGAATCATTTCATTTTATTAAGACCTATTTGAGCGGAGCCACTCTTGTGCTCAATCTATATTGAGGTGCTCATTTATATTTGCTTACTGGTGATGGGCCACAGAGGGCTCAGTGTTGTGATGAGCCATAGGGGTGCTCAGTTTTATTTCTTACTGCTATTGAGCCTTTTATTAGCTTGACTTATGTTGAGGTGCTCAATTCGCGTTATGCGTACTGGTGATGAGCCGTAGAAGTGCTCAGTTTTATTGGTGAGGAGCCATAGAGGTGCTCAGTTTTATTGGTGAGGAGTTGTAGAGTTGCTCAGTTTTATTGGTGATTATTTATTATGAACCACTTAGGTGCTCTATTTTGTTAGAGGTGTTCAAATTTCATTTTCATGCTCAGTGTTATTTATGTTTGCTGGTGAGGAGCCGTAGAGGTGCTTAGTTTTATTGGTGATTATTTGTTATGAACCACTTAGGTGCTCTATTTTGTTAGAGGTGTTCAAATTTCATTTTCATGCTCAGTGTTATTTATGCTTGCTGGTGAGGCGCCGTAGAGGTGCTCAGTTTTATTGGTGAGGAGCCATAAAGGTGCTCAGTTTTATTGGTGATTATTTGTTATAAACCACTTAGGTGCTCTATTTTGTTAGAGGTGTTCAAATTTCATTTTCAAATTTCATTTATATTTTGCAGTACTGAACTATTATTGCTCAAATTTATTGAGGTGTTCAGTTTCTTTGTGGGAGTGATGAATGAGTGGGTTTGTCATGTGGAGCATATTAACCACGCTCATTATTCTTTTATTGTCTTCTTGTGTGTTTAACCTCTTCTCCTTACTATTGCGAAGAAGGTTATTTGTGTGTGTGTTTGGTGTTTTGTTCTGTTATCCTTTTGCTCCTCTACTTGCTTTTCTCTCTTCCTTATTGTTTCTGTTAAGGGGAAAGGTGTGTTGCATCCTTCTCTCTCTCCTCTTTGTCCTTTCTTAGTGTCTTGTTCTCTGCTGCTCAGCCAGTCTCTGTGATGTCATGTAATGTTCTATCTGTGTGAGTTGATGTGGATTTGTCAGTTATCTTGGAGGCTGAGCAGCAGGGCATCAGCTCCCGGTGGGGCCTTTACCGGAGTCCTTTACTGGGCCTTTACCGGAGTCCTTTACTGGGCCTTTACCAGAGTCTTTTACTGGATTACTACCTTATCTATATGCTGTACCTGATTACTTGATTACTAAGAATAAACATACATCTGGACACAGCAACTGAAGTGTCATCTTTATTTTATGAAATGTTACACCAATCTCTAATTGGCTGAGACCCCCCATCTTCAAGATGGAGGGGACCGAGATGTGTGTTTCACCTCGCCTCCCCCACCTGAGGGGTGGGGTTGGCAAAGGTGGGCGCTCCTCTCTTCCTAGTTTGGTTTTCCCGCCGATTCTCCCACCCAAAGTGGTGGCCAGTATCGGTGGGAGCCAGTTGCTCGGGCAGCAAAAGGCAAGGACAGCTTCCAAAGGCGGCAGGCCTTTGAAGCTTACCCTTCGTGGACCAAGCCCATCCTGGGGGAGGAGGCATGACACCTCTGCCCAGGATGGGTTATGTTTCTGGACCCAGAAAGCGGAGGCTCTCTATCCAGGGGTCCAGAAACCTGTCTGGTGGTGGCAAATGGCGGGCAGCCATTCAGGAACGACACCAGGGCTGGTCGATTTTCAGTGGGCATCTCTAAGATGCCCTCTGAGTGCCTTTTACATTAAAACCCACACTGGCATCAGTGTGGGTTTAATGTGCTGATAAGTTTGCTACAAAACCTCCCAGTTTTTAGTAAAGCCACTATGGAGCTGTGGAGTTCGTAATGACCAACTCCCAGACCATATGCTCTTTATGGCTTTACTACACTTACAGTGTCTAAAAATGGAGTTAGAAACTGTAGGGGCACAGGGCTCATGCCACTTTGTCCTCACCTGGGGGCCAGTGCATTCTGCTAGAGGGGTGACTTACCTAGCCCTCAGGCAGTGGGTTGTAGGCATGGCACACAGGCCTGTGTGCCATGTTGACTCTTCACTTTTCTCTGCACCAAAACACGCAGCCTGCAGTGGCAGTGTGCGGGTGTTAAGGTACAGGGCCTCTAAGTGTGGGACAATAGGTGCTGCAGCACTTAGAGGCCTTCACTGGTCATAGCGCCCTTGGTACCCATGGTACCTTTTACAAGGGCATTACCTGTGGCCAGAGATGTGTCTATTGTGGGTACAAAGGTACAGTTTTGTGAAGGAACTCAGGCCTTGGGAACTTGATTGGCAGGGACCCAGGGTACATCAAGTCAGGTTGTATGAGATGTTAGGCAAAAAGTGGGGGCTATCCATGCAAAAAGGAGCACTTTCCTACACATCCCAACACAGAGTCTACAAATACACACTACCTGGTCTGTGCATATAATGGACAATGGGGATGCCATTTGACAGAAATTGAAATGAGCTTTCCAAGATAGAAGGGAGAAATGCCTTCTTTGCAAGACGAACCACCCGCAGTTCCAGAACGATTATGTGCAAACGCTACACTGGCACGGCTTAAAGGCCTTGTATCACCCAGAAGGGCATCACAGCCCAGCAAGGAGGAGACTGTGACCAAGGTAGCCCGGGCCTATAGCAGGCTGAAAGTACAGCCCATCAAAAGGTTGGAGGGGTGCAATTACTTAATGCAGCTCCAGAAGAACTAGCTGGAAGATCTGCCCCTAAGGGGCTCCCATGATGTCTGAGCCACTGTTTCATCAGTCAACACTGAAAACACTCATCCGCCATCTAGCGTGTGGCACCAACATAATGCATAAGACCACGAGACCAAGCGCACAAAATACATGCAGAACCAGTATAATTGTCTGAGTCAGAATCATCTCACAGGAAGAGGAGTGAAAGCCTTCATGCGGGTCGGGTTTAGCACAACTCAAATGAAGATTAGCCGCTGCTTTGGACTGATGTGAGACATCTGATAGTTAATCCTAACTCATGGAGGAGAGTCACTGTACGCTGAAGGTGTTCTTCGACAAGCACTGGGGACTCAGACTTCACCAGCCAGTCGTCCAACTATGTAAATACATTGACTTCTGACTGCCTCAGTGAAACCACAAGGACTGAAAGCACTTTTGAAAAAATAAGGTGCAGTCAGTTCTAGTAGCAGGACAGTGCACAGCTGGGATCCCACTGTGAAACTCAACTAATGTCTGAGGTCAATAAGGATTGGCAAATGGAAGCAGGCCACAAGAACTTGGCTCAGGGACATCATTTTGAAATTGTCCTGCAAAATGAACAGGTTCAAGGGGCAAAGGTAGAGAATGTGTTCTTCTTGAGGACCAGGAAATAAAGGGAATAAGATCAAATGTAGAGACCCTTTCTGTCAGGTCACCAATTTCATGGCAATTTGTTCAATATGATGAGGGCTTCTGCTTCTAAAATCATGGTTTATACCAGACAGCATGTCCTGGATGAGGAATGAAAGAAAGGGTAGGGCATAGCCCTTGCAGATTAACTAGATGATGCAGAGATCAGTAATGACTGTCTCTCAATTGGTGGAAAAGTGGGAAAACCAATCCCCTAACAAAAGATGGTGGTATGAGTAAAGGTCAGACAGTTTTTGAGGCAGGAGAGCTGATAGATGTTGATGGGGTCTACATCTGCTGTCAGTGACGGAGACCCCTAAATCTACCCCTGTCCCGAACGCAGCAGTACATCTTAAATTGTTTAAGAAGTTGGTCCTTGTCTGGAATATTGTGCCCTACAATAGCCTTGAAGTTTCCTGCACTGTTGGTGGAACTAAATTGCTGGAAAGGCCAGACACAGTGAGTGAGTGAACCATAACTTTGCTGTTCTTTAAGCATTTTAAGGACAAGCTGGCCTTTTCTCCAAACAGCCACTCCCCATCAAAGGGACTGTCCAAGAGGGTTGCCTGAACATCTGTTGAGAAGCCAGAAGAGTGCATTCAAGTGTAGGAGCACACTGTTATGGCAGTGTAAATGGATCAAGCAATCAAGCATGGTGGCAACAAAGTCCAACCACACTTCAGAATCCATTTGGAGGCATCAATAGCGTTGTTGACCAGATCGAAAAATAGCTTTTCTGTGTGGTCTGGTATGATGATGACTAAGCTTTAACATTATCTACAGTTCATGGAAATATCAGCCCAGGAGACAAGCGGCATTTGCGATTTGAAGGGTAAGGCTACCAGAGCCCGTAGTCATGTTTTTCAACTCCCTATCTGGAGGCGGTGTGGGAAAGGCTTCTGGGTTCCGTTTGGAAGAAGAATATTGGACTACCAGACTTTCCAGTAAAAAGTGACATGACAGAAACTGTGGGTCTTCTAGAGCATGTTTATGTCGTCTCTCTATTTGTGGACACTGGGTTTGAAAAGAGAACCCCCATTGCACCCGTGAGGGGTTCCAGAAGAGCTTCACCACTGAAGAAGGTTGCAAGACCTCGGTAAAATATATTACTTTGCCTTTACAGAGAAAAGGGTCAATTCTGAAGCTTCTGCTACTATTCGTACCACAATAAAGAGACTTCTTAAGGAAGGTCAAATGGATAAGGGATGTCCCCTTCTGGTGAAATATCCAGGCCACTTGAATTTTGGAAAATCAAGATACAAGCCAGAATCTGTGTTATAGTAAGAAGGAGGTTATCAGCCTTTAAATCATCATCATCTGTGCAGCCAAACTCCTCATCAGGCATTGCAAAGACAAAGTCTGAGCCAAAAAAATCTTCTATTCAGGCAAAACTCAGAGCCATGCAAAGGCATTCTGCCAAGGATTTATCATCAAAACATGCCTTCACTTTCTCTTTTTTACTCGGATAATCTCAGCTGACTTCAAAGGCTTTGAGTGTGGTACTGTAAGCACTGGGATGAAGGCAACTTCTTAAGCATTGGGGCTGCAGCAGGTGAAGACACTGCATCAGAGCTGCTACAACAGGTGAAGACACTGCATCAGAGCTGCTGGAGTCACAAACCCGCAGGATCAGGCTCAGTCTTGGGGAGAGTCCATGAGGGCACAAGACCCATTCTGGCCAAATCTAGCAATGCCATCAGAAAAGGCTCAACATGCACAGGGTCAGACATTGGAGGTGGGAACGGCCTAATCTTTTTTAAAATCGAGATTTCTCAGATGATGTGGAAGAGGGAAGCAAGGTCTATCTATCTATACGAATTTTGCAGAGTGCACAATTACCCTAGAAAGGATGTTCTGGTGCTGGGAGTGACTGACTGAGGGCGAGAGGGAAAAGAAAGGAACATCAATTATAAGGAGCTAAGAAGCCAAGTTTTTAGGTTTTTCTTTCTGGAAGACAAGCAAGGAGGTAAATCTCCTGAGATATGCAGGAAGTAAACTCCAATACTAAGCTACAAGAAGAACAAGTGAAAAAAGCAGAGTCAAACTGACGCAAGATTGGTGGCGTAGTAGGAACATAGGGCTGAATTTTGTCCTGCATTGCATAAAAATAGGGCCAGACTTAAACCAGGGTGAATGTTACAGGCAGAGAGCTTTAAATAGTGACACTTTCCTAAAAGGAAGCCAGAATAGAGATTCAGATGTGCAGAGACAGAATGACGTGAAAAAAGTTTACGAATTAGAGGCGCAGCTGCATTTTATTGAGGACCATTTCCTCGAGGATTTCTCTTTCTTATGGTGCTTTTTGTGGGGAAAACTTTTGGGAGATCATTCTCTTTCAGGAAACTTACATGTTGGTGAAAGAGAATGCTTTACCGCATCCAGGCAGGTCTTGTCCAGAATTAATTTGGCCTACCTCTCCCTGATGGTTCACGGGTGGATTGAAGAACCGTAGTCTGTAGCCGCGGTGTGAAGTTCTGAGCCTAAAAGACCATGAACAGTCGAGGACATTTTCACACAGCATCTGCATCAGGGTTTAAAGCCTGATATTTTTGGATGACATTTAACCTAGTTACTGTAAAAAAAGTCGAGGAATTTCATCTGTGAAGCACTGAAAGAGCTACGGACTGGTGCCAATGAGAAACATAACAAGCATTTGCAATGGAATAGGTCTCGCATTAGCGAGAGTTAGAGCTATTATTGTTGTAAATGACAATGTGCCTGTAAAAGAGGGACTCATTTTGGTCCACAGACATAACACAGTGAGGAAACAACAAATGTACAAAGTATAAATATTACAGTAGACATTATATAATAAGATCATGTTTCTGTTGTAAGAACCCACAATGTGGTGTATAAGGGCAAAACATTTCTTTCTATGTGTAAGCAGCTCTTTTTCCATAATTTATAGTATATATTTGCTTAGTATAGTTTCCACAGTTGCTGGCTATCGCACTTATTGTGCCTTATAATTGCAACATGTAACTTCTTGAATGAAAGAATCTGCAAGCGAATAACAATGTGGTCCGCTGGCAAAGCGCTTCAGCACCACATCAAGATCAGAAAGCGCTACCTAAATGTTACTTAAATAAAACTTACCAGTGGTAAGCAAGGTGTCAGTTGTAAAAGGAGCTATGCCCCCAACCTGTTCAAAGCCTCACAGGCACCGTGTCCAAGCAAGCCATGTTATTTCGCAGCAAAGGAGTATGCAGTGATTGAGTGTGAACGAGCAGCATTTCACAGTGAGAACACACAGGACTGTAAATACTTCCGGATGGGCTGAGGAGAAGGCGTGGTGGAGCTTATTTGGCAGCGTTAGGGAGGCAGAAACAGAAGGCGAGCTTCAATGGCTAAATAAAGTCTTGCAACAAGCTAGGCTTGCCAATAACGTGAAAGTTGGGACTAAGCAACACAATTACTGGTTAAAGGGACTGCAAGGGTGGCACAAGGAAAACTAAATACGATAGGGGACGAAGGCCACAAGTTAAAAAACATGACCCTTAGTAGCGCATAAACTGTTATAAACCAACCAGTAAGGTATTATGTAGTAGAGAAGAGGGCAATTATTAGACATTTACCAAAAAATAATAGTTTATTGGATGGTGCTGGCTTTTAACAGAGACCGTTAGCATTCCACAACTTTGCAACACATACGATTTCATTACAGCTCTGAATACTTCGCACTGTTTGAAAGCATTTGTGCTCCTTAATCCCTGTTTTATGATATTTTTTTCTGTTTTCTATTATTTGTTTTCCACATAAGCCCCCATCACCCACTTTTTATGGCAAGTTGAAATAACTTCCAGAGAGCTGCAAACGATCGTCTAGTAATATAATGCAAACATTCCTCCTCAAACATGACGATATCAGAATGAATGTTTTATTGACTTTAAGTGGCTCCTTAGAGAGGCTGTGAAACATTCAGCTGAGTAAATGGCGCCTAAAAAATTTAGATCTCTGTAAGTACATAGTTTAAGTGCTTACATGTCTTGTGTTTCAGTTAAGTTAATGTGGCACAAACAGAGACGGAGACGTTCAGCACGCTATTGCAGCTTTGTTAAACTACGTGCTTGGGCGCTGACCAATAGATTGTTTGTAACTCCTGTGGGATGCAGGTTTGCTTTTTACTGGGCGGAGCTTCGGTTTTTAAACTGTGGGTGTAAGAAACAAAGAAGGTTATTTGCAGAACAGCTAGGGATATAACAGCGGACGGAAGGCAACAAGTTACAAAACAATAGAAAACAAACAAAAAAATGAAATAAAAAAGCAGCGGCCGGGACGTGTGAATTAAAACAAACTGCACCGGGCCACTTGAGAAACTGTTATGGGCGGAAGGTGAAAGCAACATTTGCATTATTAACTACACTGACTCAATGTGGAAAATCCGGGAGCACATCAGCGCCAGTGCCAGGCTGTTTTTGCTGCACGGAGGGTGAAGGAAGAAATAAAATGAAAGAAAAGACAAGCCCGGGAGTGGTGCGTGCGTGCGCTCGCAGTCTGCTCTTTTTCAAAGCACATACTCGTGCTTGTGGCGCGCCGCTGCGCACTCCCGCAAGCTGTATGCCGCCACAAGCACGAGTATGTGCTTCGAAAAAGAGCTGAACGACGGCTAAAGGTCCTCCTACGCAGCGCATGCGCGCTGCGTAGGCGAGACCTAAAAACAGGAACTGATGCCTGCGTGCTGGTTGGCACCTAATGTACTCCAATCTCACCATGTCTGGTGGGCAGAATAACAGCTGAAGCCACGTGGTGCCACCTGGCAGCACAGAGTATTGCTGGGAGAAACGTTTTCCAGACCACTCTGGCATCTAGAGGGATATTCATATGGTGTGGAATCTTTGGGATGATGTATCCATCAGAATAACTCTACAAGAAAGGGAACTAGGAAGCTGCTCTGAAGGATTTTATTAGGGTGCTGAATAACAAGGACTTTTGGGGGTAAGGAACTGGTGAGATAGAAAGCTGGATGATTGGAAACATTGAACACAACATCTAAAGGGAACTGGCAAACACTAGGCTAATAACACACAGGTATCATTGAAGGAGAAAACCTATTTTGAGAGAGATTAGGCCAGAAATGGCCAGACACAAGACCAATAGTATATAGTGGAGCAGAACCCATTAGCTCGCTACAGTTCCCGATAATTGTAAATGTCAGTCCAGATCCAAATCAGGACAGACAACATACACATCGGGTTCAAACAACACAACAACTAATCTACCACAAAGTCACATAGACCATATGAGAGCGTACTTGCCGGTTTGCACATACTAAAGTCTCCCAGCAATACCTACTTTGCTCACCATGGTCATCTAGAGGGCTGAAAGAACCAAACTCCAACTGCAGAACACCCCCACCGAGAACCTCTGGCAGGAAATTGCATTCACATGAGACTGGATGCCAACAGGCCAAGTCTACGGGAAACACTTTGCTACACTAAAAATTAATAACATAGGTAAAAAAGGAAACTACTTTTCTAGCAGACTTGCGGTGAAATCCCTTTTACATGCTTCAAATACCTAGAAAGAAATGCACTTCTATGCAGAAAAATTCAACAGCAAAATATTCCAGGTTCTTGGATCACAATGATCTTAAAATCTTATAGATAACTTATACATCACTTTTTCATGATGACGCAGGCTTTTTCCATCTAAAAATATGAGTATGAAACATTTTTGTATCACTATAATGTGTGAAACAACCCCATTCACCGGTTTGTTGGACACGATGTGTTCTGTAGCCAGACCCCTTTTCCTTAGCAGCAAGAATTTGGATTTTGAAAGCAAGAACTGCCTATTTGATGTTCTTCTTACCCCATGTAACACATGCGAACAGTTGATACACGTGCCCTTGTTGCAGACATTCTTATCTAAGCCTTTATATCCAGTTCCCTAATACCAAACCACAACAAATGCTAACAAAAACCTTCCGCTTGGTGTGACCCCATTTATCTCAAAGAAAAATGATCTTTTTTTCTGTTGGATACTTCTAACCGCAGATTCCTCACCTTGTGAATAGAAAGAAAAGCAGTATCGCCCGAGGTGGTGGGCACGTGGAATGACTCCGACCAGGAAATCCTGCAGGATAGACTGGGCAAAATGCTAACCTGGCCAACAAGGCAGCAGTGCTGCGTGAGCGTTTGAACTAACACCCACATAGCAGTTTGCCTGATGTCCAACAAACACCACACACCCGCACCATGGTTGCAGCTTTCGCTCTAGTGTTATGCGCTTGTCAGCCTTCCGGAGGCTGGTTCTTTGCCAGACCATAACATATCTTGATGCACAAGAGTATCTACCTGAAGATGGTCCTCTTCTGTACCGCTTCCCCCTTTTCACCCCACAAAAGTCCACGAAGGGTTGCTTGTCCACCCGATGTTCTCTGCTGTGGTCAGTATAGAAGCGCAGGGTCCCTGCAGGGTCTAAACTATGGAGTCGTTTTTCTTCCTTGGGGCGGAGAGGAGAGGCAAAGAAAGCAGATAAGGTGATGGACTGCGCTATAAGGGAGGGTGTAACAACTTTCAGAAAAAAGGTAACTTTTGTCTGAAGAATCAGTTCGTCCGGAAAAAAGTTGGTATACAGCTGCTGGACTGACAGGGCTTGCAATTCGCTCATGTGACGAGCTGAGGAAATCACAATGAGGTGTGCTGTTTTCAATGGAACAACTGTACAAATGGGGTGCAAATGAAAAAGTTTAGAAGCAAATTAAGGTCCCACTGCATAATCAGAAATGGTTTTGGCAGGAACATATGGATCAGCCCTTTCAAGAACCATATCACAACAGGTGATTTAAAAAGAGATTGTTGATCAATTAGAAATAAAAAGGACAAAAGGCTGACAAGCAACATTTAACAGTTGCCACAGCAAGGCCTTGCTGGGCTAAAGAAAGACAAAATAACACTACGTCAGCTAACTGTGCCTGTAGAGGCTGGATGTTGTGGGTGGAACACCATACAACAAACTTCTCCCTGCGTCCTGCATAAACAGTTTTGGTGGAGGGATGCCTGGCTCCCATGACACAAACTACTTTGAGAGGATGACTGAAAGCCATCAATTGTTGCCGCTCATTCTTCAAACATTGAGGCTTTCGTGGTACAGGTTCGGGTGCAGGATACTGCCCTGCTGCTGCAACAGGAAGTCCCCAGGGAAGAAGCAGTAGGATTGGAGGACAGACGCTCATGGCCAGAATTTCCGGGTGCCATACTCTCCTCGCTCACCAAGATCACTTGAATGACTTGGGCTCAGTCTTTCCTGATCTTCTTCAGAACTTTGGGCAGGAGAGGCAGCGGCGGGACAAAGTACAGGAGTCCTGAGCTGCAGTCTAAGTGAAAGGCGTTGCAGAGCGAGAACTACTTTGGGAACTTCAAAGCGTAGAAGCTTTGACATTGTGCGTTCTCTGCGGTATAGAAAAGCGGGAGGGTTTGTCCCATTACTGCAAGATACCACCTTCCAGTGTATTCACCATTCATTATACAGTAGGCAACGTCAGCGGAGATCATCTGCCCTGGCTTTTAAAGATCCTGACGGGTGCTGTGTAATCAAGGAGATGCCTTGCTGACTGAGCCACTTCCAAAGGTGCATAGCCTCCAGGCACAGGACATACAACCCTACTCCAGCTTGTTTGTTGCAATACCACATAGCGATAGTGTTGTCTGCAAGAACCTGCATCAATTACCCATTGATGGACTGGAGGAACGCTTTCAGTGCCAACTGTATGACCACAATTCCAATAAGCTGCTGTGCAGATGGGCGTCCCCTGGAGACCAAAGTCCTCCAATCTCCCCATCTCTCAGTAGACCTCCCCAACCCAGAATGATGCATCTGTCACAACTGTTGGCGTTCAGTAGGGTAAGGAGAGGGGTCTGCTATCCGCTACCACTGTAGATCTCTTGCAATCTCCCACATCACCTGGATGGAAGCCAAAAGGTTCCCTTGGTGCTGAGCCCACAGACTAAAGATCCCACTGCAGAGTCCGCATGTGCCTCCTGTCGTAGTCCACAAGCAGGATGCAAAAGGCCACGAAGCCTCAGAGAGCCACTGTCACTTCGACCCAGGTTAAAGGTTGAAACATCAGGATCATAGCTCAAATGCCAGGGACTCAGAGGGGATGGAAAAACTAAGAAAAGCACTGTGTCCAGAATGACTCCAATGAAAATAAGCCTGGGCAAAGAAGTCAGGTGTGACATCAGTACATTGATGGAATGACCCAATGATGTCAACGGTTTGACCATCGTTTAGAGGTGGTTTATAACTGACTGAGGCAAGCCCACTTTCACCCACAAGTGTACAAGGTACAGGAAGACTGGCATTCCTAACCTCAACAGATAGGCAGAGCCCACTGCTATCACTTTCATGAACACCTGAGGTGCACTGGTAAGGCCAACAGGAAGAACTTAGAGAAGAAAGTGCTTGTGGCCTACCTGAAAACGCACGAAGTGTTTGTAGGACTGCAGGCGGGAATGTGGAAGTAGATGTCCTGCAGG
The DNA here is from genome assembly GCA_963921515.1 of Calotriton arnoldi. Taxonomy (NCBI): domain Eukaryota; kingdom Metazoa; phylum Chordata; class Amphibia; order Caudata; family Salamandridae; genus Calotriton; species Calotriton arnoldi. The sequence continues at coordinate 118,123 of CAWUFW010010578.1, forward strand.
TCCAATGCCACCATCCAGTCTCCTGGATCCAGGGAAGACGGAAATTGGGTCAGGGTGAACATCTTGAACTGTCCTTCTGAAGGAGGACGTTCAGAGGTCAAAGATCGAAGTTAAGACAGAGGCACTAGAAAGCAACAGGAATAGCAACCAGTTCCCATTTCTGATACCGGCACGCTCTTTATGAATCCTTTGGCCAAGAGAGCTTGAACTTCTCCCTAGAATATGGACAAATTGTCTTCTGGGAGGCAATGCAGTGTAGGAATCATGTCAGGGGAATGGTCAGAAAGGGGAGGGAATAACCATTATAGACAATTTGGGGCACCCGCTGGTCAGATGTGATGCTCTTGAACCCAGGGAGATAAAATATGATACGATGTCCTACTGGACGATCATGCGCCAAGGAAAAAGCGACTTTGCGGCAGTTGCAGGAGGGGCAGGGCTCTGGGTAGCTTGTTGACCCAGAGGGCCAGGACTCTTATGTGCGGATCCGTAGCCTCTGCCTCAAAAGGTTTGGGAGGCCTGTTGCAGCAAGAAGTTCCTCTGTTGGAATCCCCTTCAAAAGCCAAAAAAGGGGTGTAACTGCTGAAGCCTGAGCTGTAGTTTAACTTTCTCTAAAGTGCACCAGAGCAGAGTCCGCCTTGTTTCCAAATAGACGTGTGCCATTGAATGGCATGTCCATAAGGAATTGTTGGATATCGTTCGAAAACCCAGGAAAGCTAATCTAAGTGTGGCGCCGAAGCACCGCGCTAGTCCTGACTGCCCTACCCAAACAGTTGGTGGTGTCCAGACCCGAGTGGATGGAGTATTTCACTGCTTCCTAGCCATCTTGGATATGGCATTGAATATTGGACCGGATGTCATCTGGGACGGCTGCCGAGATGTTCGCCACCATTCCCCATAACGCATGCAGGTATCTACATGAGGCAGGTGGTGTTCACTGGCCGGAGTACATGGCTGGCCGAAGAGAAAATCCTTTTGGCCGAAGAGAAAATCCTTTTGGCCGAAGAGAAAATCCTTTTGGCTGAAGAGAAAATCCTTTTAGCCGTCATGCATTTCGACTCTGTCAGGTGGGGTGGTCGGAAACCCATCTGGGTTAAGTCGACTTGTGGAGGCATGAGACACTGGCCTCTCTGGAGTAGGTTGCTGAAGAAGGAAGGCAGGGTCTCCCAGAGCCTGCATGTGCCACCTTGCAATCTGTTTGTTGACTGGGGACAAGATCCTGGCATGGCCCAAGGGCCCAGCATTGTGAGCGCCTCATTGAATGGTAGGAGAGGGTCCGGAGATGTTTGTCCAGGATGAAGTACCTGCATAAGCACATTCGTTTTGACTTCTGTAGTGGGCACTGTAAGGTCCATGACCTCTGCTGCTCTCTTTGTAACTTTGGCCAATGGCAGGGAATGTGTCTTGTTCATTGGTGGTCCAAAAAGAGATTTACCTAATAACAGATTTGACTTTCGTCTATCGTTGTCATCAGGTTCAACATATCGATGAAGCAATGTCTTGGGATCAGAGTGGCAACGTTCTCGAAGTGGTTGCAACCTCGGCTGTGGGTGCGGCTGATGAGCCTCCGAGTCCAAAAGGACTATCTGCTCCCCCTGCGGCATCGGTGTTGACGCTTTGGGTTGCGGTGCCAGCCCTTGCATCGTAAAAGGGCTCAGCACCGTGCCCGGAGGTAGACCCCAAAGCTGGGTCGAGTGGCGTAGTGAGCTTCGGGGATGAATTTGACAGCGATTAAAAGACTGGAAGTCATCTTGGATCCTTAGAACCTGAAGGTGCTCCAGAGGGATCTGGTCGGGTACTGAATATCCTGTCCTTGGCTTACTTGAATTTGCTGACCTCCTGCATTGCCGATTGCCCGGGGAAGTCTGGGTGCATTGGGATAATGGCAGTTGTCTGTTCTGAGGACTGGAACCTGGTTCATGGCCTGGAGGTACCTTGGGCGTTGTGGGACTCCTCAGGATGGATGGGACTAAGGGGAGCAGTGTTTCCACTTTTTTTTTTTATTTTTTTTAAACTTTTTGGACTTACCTGCTGAGTAGGACTTTGAGATCAGCCTCAGAAGCAAGAGCACGTCCACACCCTCAACTTCCACCAGTACCGGGACTTCCTCATCCTCCAACAATGTTCTACAATGCAGAGTTTTGCTTCACGGTCCAAAATGGCCTTCGGGTTCATCTCTGCACACTTGTGTCAGGACTTCGAATCATATTTGGAGCCCAGACACAGACCTTGTGGGGGTCCATCACCGACATCTGTTTGTGGCAGTTTATACATGGCTTGAAACCTGTCATTTGTGTAGGAGACATGTCTCTTGCACACTGGAAAAAGTGTTTTGAAAGAGTCTACCAGGCTTGACCGTTCAAGACAGCGAGCTCCAGATTCACAGCAGAAAGTGAAAAAGAAAGGAACTGATGTCAGCGCGCAGAGGTGGCATCTATGTAGGGGCCTTAACCTCACTTATGGGGCAGGATGGACAAGACATGGAGCTGCATGATGCCACCTTCCGACGCATGAGGGAATTCACGAGTAAATTATTCGGATCCAGTCTGACGCCTAGAGGTTTTCAGAAGGTAAGGAATCTGCAGTTAGAAATATCTATTAAAAAGGTCCTAGCTTTGATAACACAGCCTTGGTTGTGAAGACTGTTTTCATTAACACTTTGGCAGGACTTGCCACCTGGTCTCAAGGACCATTTACACACATCTAATAACTATATTGATTCACTTCATAACAGTGCTTAATCAAGGGACAGCCAATATGGTAGAAACAAGGTAATTAATCAATACATAAGCACAGCCAATGCTCCTGTATTTATAAGGAAAACTGTATTAATATATACCCAAAATATAACAAGCATTTGCAATGCAATAGATCTCGCAATTGCGAGATTTTGAGCTATTGGCATTGTAAATGGCAATGCCTTTTATTGATGTGTTTAAAAAACCTGTAATAATAAAAGGCATTATTATTTACAATACCAATTGGTTAAGTTTGTAAAATGCGAGACCTATTGCATTGCAAATGCTTGTTTTTACAAGTTAAACACCGGTGAAGCGCGTCGTGCTCTTTCTCGGACAATGAGTTCGTTCATGCCCCCTGTCACTGCAGGGGTGCAGTTTCTGCCTCTGAGAAAACATGCCAGGTCACGCTCTGCTCCACAGGTTACCTGGAGTGAACGTGTTCAGACCGGCGGCACGACGAGCGAGCCTTCCGGCTCCTCATGGCCCACTCCAGAGCGGTGAAAAGGGGACAACTTCCAGATATGGCCCCCGGTTCACGGCGCACGGACGCGCAAACACGCTCTCTCCACAAGGACGTGCTGATGCTTGGGCTGCTGTGCGGAGTTGGGTGGAGGTTCCTGCCTTAGTTCTTGGTGGTGGTAGGGGGTGTACATTACCTCCACCCTCTACCCTATAAAAGCGCCTTAACGCCTCGTCAGGGTAGTAACCGCTAAATATATGAACTTATGTTACAATAAGTGGAAGTTGGAGTAGGGAAGAGGTGTGGTCAAAAAAGCAGCAGAATTTTACACAAGTAAACATTTAAGCCATTAAACAAGCTGCCTCCGTTGGAAAAAAGTGACCGCCCCGCCCACTTCTCGACAATAACTTTAATCAACGAGTCTAGTTCTGCATGAAAAGCTAGTATCAACTCAGTGAATGTTATTGTTTTCTATGTCAGCAAAGTACCCAATCAAATGCTCGTTCATCTAAAAAAAAAAAAAACACTGTCCAGAAATCACCTCAATTAATTAAATACAAACTATCTACAAGATTACAGCAAAAATGTTACTTATACAGCTTGTCATACGAGCATTTGGATAATTCTCACAAGTTAGTCAGATATACTCATTGACTGGGAAAGAGAAAGTATTTTGACAAAGATCCAAAGAGTTCTTAAGATGTAGTTGCAAAGCGACACGTTAGAGCGCTAAATATCTTTCGGATACATTAACAAGTGGCAAAAAAGAGTAAAAGGTTATGAGTGTTGCATAAATGCGCCAGTGCCGAATAAATGGTGTACCGCCATTTGCACTGACCAGTGTGCGCACTAACGAATTGGCACGGGTTCCCCACTTTCAAAACGCCTGCATCCATCGTCGGAAGCAAACGCATGCATTTATGCACCGGCTGGTCGATAAGAGTGTCGTTCTTGCATAGGTCAGTTGGTGTAAAAATCGGTGCAAACTTCTACGACAGTTGTGCAAATATTTGTATTCTGGCCCCTTCAGGGTCTGAAGGTGGCGGCATGTCCACTATATCGCATATACACATCATAAAACCAATACACATATTTTCACAACGGTATTTTAAGAGCAAGCCAATTATTATATCACCTGTGCACTTAGTGTGTTATCATAACGAAAATATGTCAATGTGCGCGGGCTCTCTCTCTAGGAAGGAAAACACAGGCAACAGTAACTAGACATGCTCTGTCGCTCTCCAAATATCAGCCATGCAAGGTGCAGTTTGAGTGTGGGGAGGTTTCACTGGCTTCCCCCGGGGCAAACAGCGCAGCTACAAAGATAAGAAATAAACACAATAGTGGCAAACTTTACGCGCAGCTTTCCTGACCAAATAAATATATAATACAAAAAAATTCCACTTAACCCATCAAAATGTACCCATTTCTAAAAGTAGCAACACATAATTAAAAGTTAACAACTGCACACAAAGTGTTAAAAAAGTTGCGAGAGAGATTAAAATCTGCACAAGGCACTATATATTCATTCGTTCCCTCATTCAAATAAGGTACCACCATTACTGCTTCTCACTCAGAGCTACCACAAAGTGCACGCTGGGCAGAAACTAGACTTCCATCAACAGAGGCATCGGACAGTGTCTTCTGCCCGTGATTGACAATTCCGGCGCGTTTTCCATAACAACAGTGCCACTAGCAGGATGGGGGGTTAATTCATGCAATTCCAGACTGGCCTGTTGCTGAAAGCTTGGGGGCGCTCTTTGCTGTTTTGGACCTAGGGTGTGTAACCAACCTTGCGGGTGAACAGCGCTTCGCAGCAGCAAGGGGACACCAGGCGCTGGGTGTGCTCAGAAGCTGCACGTAGGCACAGGCGTGCTAGTAATAATCTACGTGAGGCGCCGTGCAGGGTCCCCGGGAGTGTTTTGGACCTAGGGGGTGTAACCAACCTTGCGGGTGAACAGCGCTTCGCAGCAGCAAGGGGACACCAGGCGCTGGGTGTGCTCAGAAGCTGCACGTAGGCACAGGCGTGCTAGTAATAATCTACGTGAGACGCCGTGCAGGGTCCCAGGGAGTGTTTTGGACCTAGGGGGTGTAACCAACCTTGCGGATGAACAGCGCTTCGCAGCAGCAAGGGGACACCAGGCGCTGGGTGTGCTCAGAAGCTGCACGTAGGCACAGGCGTGCTAGTAATAATCTACGTGAGACGCCGTGCAGGGTCCCAGGGAGTGTTTTGGACCTAGGGGGTGTAACCAACCTTGCGGGTGAACAGTGCTTCGCAGCAGCAAGGGGACACCAGTCGCTGGGTGTGCTCAGAAGCTGCACGTAGGCACAGGCGTGCTAGTAATAATCTACGTGAGACGCTGTGCAGGGTCCCCGGGAGTGTTTTGGCCTTAGGGGGTGTAACCAACCTTGCGGATGAACAGCGCTTCGCAGCAGCAAGGGGACACCAGGCGCTGGGTGTGCTCAGAAGCTGCACGTAGGCACAGGCGTGCTAGTAATAATCTACGTGAGACGCCGTGCAGGGTCCCAGGGAGTGTTTTGGACCTAGGGGGTGTAACTAACCTTGCGGGTGAACAGTGCTTCGCAGCAGCAAGGGGACACCAGTCGCTGGGTGTGCTCAGAAGCTGCACGTAGGCACAGGCGTGCTAGTAATAATCTACGTGAGACGCTGTGCAGGGTCCCCGGGAGTGTTTTGGACCTAGGGGGTGTAACCAACCTTGCGGGTGAACAGCGCTTCGCAGCAGCAAGGGGACACCAGGCGCTGGGTGTGCTCAGAAGCTGCACGTCATTAAATAAATGTTCGAACAGACAGCCAGCCCTCCTGCGGGCAGAGGCTTCACCCGTCGAGCACGGAGGCGCTTGAGTGATTATTGTTAATAAATAACAAGAAGATCTTACCTCCCACACAGTAAAGAAAGTAGTAAATAAAGTGCTGCACGGCATGTCCGCCGTGAGCAAAAGATGCTGTGCGCGTGCACATCATCTGTCCGGGCAGGCACGGCAAACAGGAGACAGGGAGGGAACAAACTTGCCTCCCTGCCAATCAAAAGCGTGCATTTTTGACGCGCGCCAATGACAAGCATGGGTGGAGCTTCCACCCCGCTTCCGAAGCAAAACCGACGACAATAGTCTCGCAAGCGAGCAGCGCATGAGCTGAGTCGCTAGGCGAGACCTAAAAACAGGACATATTCAAAACTGGAGTCAAGTGCTTCCAGTGAAGAATTGGTGCAGGGCAAGTGAATGGTAAAAACGTAAAAAAGTCTGACCGGGCATAAAAAAGTAACCATTTACAGTGCCCACGACTAGGTCCTGCTGGACTCAAGGGAGAACAAACCACAGTATGACCAAAAGCTTAGGACCTGATTTTGAGTTTGGTGGAGAGGGTATTCCGTCGCACCTGCGAAGGAGTACCTACTCTGCCAAACCCTTAGTCCGTCCACCTGATTTACAAGCAGAGGGATTTTAAGGAAGTCAGTGACAGAGGCTACTCTGGTTTGAGCAGGAGTATGTACTCCTGCGACGGCCCGTCTGAGTCCACCCGATTTAAAGTGGAAGAATGGTGTAATGTTTTTTTTTTCTTTTGCTGTTCGTCATGGCGACTTAATTTATTTATTTATGTATTTATATAGCGCTCTACTACCCGGGGGCGTCTAGGCGCGAATGAAGGGAGTCCACAGAGCAACTGCGTGTGTAAGAACCAGTGCAGGCCCAGTTTAAAGGGTATACAGCTTACAAAAAGGAAAAAAAAAAAAAGATCCCTTACACCACAGGAGTTTTCAACACACTGACAGTAACCCCTGTGACAGTGGTTCCTGCCAATGACTAGAAAGGTCAATTGTGCCGGCGGACATCTCTAAATGCTGTGTAGGGGTATTTTACTCAGTCGCCTTCATGGAGTAAATACCATACTCCACACTCTATATCAGGCCCTTTGCCTGTAAGGGGTCAGTGTTTCAGGCACCATACCAGGCAACCGACTTGTCTAGTACAGATGGAATTCGTGGAAGGGTTCCTGGCTGTGAGAATGACTTTTACCATCTTAGATGGAAACTCCAATGCAATAGACTGCAGCTGCTCAATCTTCATGCATGGAGGTGTAAGTTACAGAAGTTAGGATGTAGGACCCTGCTCTGGTGCTGAGAAAGGCTGTCCCACCGAAGCAGTAGCCTGATCGGAAGACAAATGTGCAGGCTCAGGAGTTCTGGCTACGCTCTCTCCTGGCCCAGTCCGGGGCAAGTATGATGACATGGGCCAGGTCGTTTTCATTTCGGACAGCAGAGGTAGCGGTGGAATGTGTCTCCTAGTGAGTGCTTTCACAGAAACACCAATGCGCAAAAACACTGACACTGCACGATCTCGACAGTGGCAAAATAGTCTCGCTAGTGCTTTCCACACGGATCGAAAATGCTCTTAGCCACCTCAGGATGCAGATGCCATTCATGATCCTGCTCTATTAACCCGCTGTGGCATTCAGGGATCCTAGTAGGTAGTTAGATACTAGAAAGATGTGCTGCTGCTCCAACCACCTCCAGAGACAAGCATCCTGGGACCTTAGTTGGCAGGGTATGCCCAGACATGGGTCCCTTGCTCACTGTGCCACTGGATTCAAGCTAGCCTGGCTGATGAGGGGTGTTACCCCAAAACCGGTCCCAGGATGCTTGTTTCCGGTCCAGGGAAGACATGGCTTGGCAGCTCGGGCTGTACTGTTCCCATGAGGCATAGGGTCAAGACTGATTTGCATATAGCTGTGTCTGAACTGGGGTGGCAAAGTGAGCTAAAGAACGATAATGGATTCAACCCAGATCTGTGACTGGGGGTGAGTGTCTGAAAAGTTTCAGCGCTTCGTCCATCATCTCCTTGTGTTGGCTCATGTGGTGAGTCAAGCTTATTTCAGGGGAGGCGTCAAGCCCACTGGCATTTGGTAAGTCATGGTATAAAGCATCATCAGTATAAGTGTAGCAAGCCACCCCTCTCACCATCTTCAGTATCTTGGGGTTCTGTGTGTTCTGCTATAGGATCACAGTCCAAGCCCAAAAAAGAGTGGAACTTTTGCTGACTGTGGCATCGTGGTATAGATGTTGGGTTGGAATCAGCAAGCACAACGGGTGACTGTGTTTTGTAGAGTGATTTTGGGTGAGATAGGTTGAATCTCAATTCAGGGTCTGACATGGGCGTCGACACGAGGTCATCGATCGACACCAATGGGGCCAGCATTGGCGTTGGTGCAGGGAAAACTGTTGTGGAAGCTAGTGCAAGTGTTTGTTCTGGTTCCAAGTAGAGCAGATAGTGTTTGGGGAGGATCAGACATCAGTAACCTGTCTAGAGGCCCCTGTGGGGCCCACAAGCACACTAAAGGGAGTCGGAAGTGCATTAATGACTAGCAACATGGCCTGCTTAACAGCCTTGATCTGCTATGGGGGAGACGTGGCCTGAGGAACTCAGGGAATGTCAGTACTGTGACCAGCGGTGACCTGGGCACATCAAATCTCAACATCCTTGCGTCTGTTCTTGGGAACCAGAGTGGCAGATGGGGTAAAGACGCGCTTCACTTTCTTGTGCTTGTGTTTGGACTTAAACTTCAACTTACCTGAAGATTTTTAAATGGAAGTGGAGAGGGCGTTAGAACAGCCTTGCGACCAGTACAGGGGCCACGGCTTGGAATGGAAGAGGGACCTGTGGGAAGACCGAGACTTACGCTTGCCGATGAACTTCACCTCCTGGTCTCAAATCGTCTTCGGGTACATTAAGGCACGCTAGTCACGCGAATTGAGATTGGAGCCCAAGCACAAAAGGCACAGCTAGTGTGGTCCTTGAGTGATATCTGCTTTCAGCAATCTGGGGACAGCTTAAAGGCTGGTATTTTTGTTGGGGACACAGTTACCTAGCACATACACTTATAGAATTTTAAAGCCGTTGGAAGACCAACAAAGTTGAGAGTGGCACTCTGGATATGCGTTGGGAGGTGTAAAAGGAACAGACATTAGCCCACGGATTGGCACTTATAGGGGGCCCCACTCCATCACTTTCTGGGTAGTATGGAGTCAGTGCGGAGTCACCTGCTGGAGTGTAGGAGCACTGCAGAAAAATTCTCCCGATTCAGTTTGGCACCTGTGGGAAATTCTAAAGGGGAGCAATCTGCTGTTAGAAGTATCCATCAGAATGATCTGTACTATTTGAATATTTATGTTGAAATAATAATATAATTTTCCGGTTTACTACAGGATAACTGACTGCAGGTATTTATTTAGTAGTTTGTTTCTATCATTAGCTTATACTTGGATGAGCACTATTTTGCCTCCAAGATATAGTACTCACCATTTGTTGCGATTTGAGTGTGCACTGTTACACCAGGTGACCCCAATAAAGGGCAATTGCTTGTTAGGAAGTGATTTAGAAGGAACCAATGTTTGTTCTTAAAAGCAATATTCTCCACTTTAGAGGTTTATTGTTGTTAGGCTCCAAAAGTATGCATGTGACAGGGATTTTAACACTTTGTTCTTAAAAACTCTTATGTACTTAGGGACACTAAACTTGGTGACTTCTAAGTAACCATTCTAAGATCTATCACGTTGGCTGACAGGATCGTCAAGCTCCAGGTTTTACTGAGTATGGAAACCTACACTGTGGTTCAGAAGGATAAAATGGCCCCGGATAAGGAAAAGGTACTTATCTGCAATCTAAGTTCCCCATTATGCGAGCTCCCAGAGCACATCTTTAAAAACACACAAGCTTCAAATTCAAAATGATTTCAACAAGCAAATATGCCTATGTGATGCAACATCTTATGCCTTTGCTTTTTTCTCAAACCAATGCAATTAGCCAAATCAGTCATCGTAAAGTATATTTGACTAATACCACAAACCAGACAATCTGGTCTTAATAGAAATCAGGTAATAGTGCTCCCTTAATGAGAATACACAACAATAAAAAACTGACCCTGGCACTTTGAAACCATAGAGGATTCTACATACCATCATGCTCAATGCGGAAACCATAAAGCAGTTGAGTTTGGAAGGTTAGACTCAGGATCTAACAAGCCCCAGATTGAAACCTATGATTCTGCACCACAACGAGGAAGATGGGACATTTATGAATTCAGAGAGAAGACCCAATAAATCAGTAACTTTCACTTCTACAGCAAAGAATTTGCTAAGATGGTCAAAAAATATAAAACAGCAAACTCAACCCAACTTTAAAAGAGCAGAACCGTGAGTGTTTAGGGATTCATTATGCGGAAGAGCATGACCCAATTAGAGTCCCAGTTATGGAGTAAGAATATATGTAGCAAAGGTTATCAAAGGTATTGACTGTTCTCAAATTGACGGCTGGGAGAACGTCAGGAATAGGAACATTCCTCCTCAACGCATGAATGGCTGCGTTTCTAATCAAGGAGAAAGCCCTGGGTTCGCCTGGCAAATGACTGTAGGCTTTTTTATGCACTTTAGATATTTCTTTGGCTTTCAGTAATAATGCGGAACCTTCTTCCCATACGATTTCTTTAGTGAACTTCCTGTCTCAGAGAAAGGATTAAGAACAAGGTTATAAGGGAAGTTGATGTAGAAATCAGAAATTAATTTTGGAAGAGAGATTTATTATGATGGGAGACTATCAGGCTCTTTGGTACATAGAGCTTGAGGCTCACCCACTCTTCTGGCTGATGTCATAGCCACATGCAAAGCAGCTTTCCAGGTTGTGATGAGGGTCTATCTTTTGCATATGCAGAAAAGGATCAGCTGTTAACAGTAAAAGAATTGCGTTTAGTTCAAATGGCAGAGCCACGTTCCTAATAGGATGAAATACTTTCCTAACTATAGAGGAAATTACTGGGATCATGAAAAAAGATGCCCAAGAATGGTGCGCATGATAAGTTGTGATGGAAGCCAAATTTAACTTGACAGAGCAAAAATACAAATCATATTTAGGGCCTAATGTACAAAGACATTTTGCAGTTGCAAAGCCTGCAATTTGCAAAATCAAAGGGTTTGCAACCGCAAAATGGCTAATTGTTCTGTACTAAACCCATTCAGTTACAAGTTACAAAAGCAGAAAATGGGTTTAGAAACCCATAACAAATTAAAATTTCAAAGGGCATGTTTACTGCGTTCATTGCAAATAGCGACTAGGTATGGGATGTATCAATGTTTTAGGACTGTAATCTGGTCGCAAAACAGTGAAAAGTTAGACTTCCGAGTTGAGGTGATAACACATTTGAAAAATGGAAGGAAACCCCTGGAGCCTCCCGATTGTGAATGTAAAAAAAAATAATAAAGTAATAAAAAAAGGTTGTTTGGGAGTAGACAATGGCCCAGAGGACCACAGCCAACTATCAAACAATTTTTTTTTAAAATAGGCAGCATGAAAAAAAAATTCTTTATTAAAATGCGTGCACAGGCTTGGTGGTCTGCGGTGATGACATCCAAACGTAGTGAGTCAGCATTCACAACCAACTGCATTAATATTGATGAGATAGGGCGGACTGCGACCTACGACAATTTGGAATTTTGTGAACAGACCTATTAGTACATAGGTCGGTTCCCAAAATTCTTTTCCATTCACAAAAAAGTCAGCGTTCAATTTGTGACTACTTTTAGCGAATGTAAATTTCGGACATCAGGCCCTTAACCTGCCACATTTATGGGTCTACAAGCCTGTACAGACTCCAGGTGCAGAATCAAGTGCACTTGAATGAGTAAGGCAATGCTGTGGAAGGACATTTGGCTTTCCTCATGACAGCCACGCACTTATCTATAAGGTTTAAATGTATGAACTAAATAATCTCAGGAGTCAGGCAGTCAGCTAAGCGACGGAAAGCTCTGGTGGCAAATCTCGTCTAACATTCTGGAGAGATGTTGTCTACTTCAAAGCCTCCTGTACAGACAGCTGGACAACTACATTAGGTTCAAGTATCTCTATGTTTGTACTTTTAATTAAACATTACATTTGACGTTGGAAGCAATGCATAAAAAATGTTTCTTGACACTATCAAAAACCCATTTCTCTTAGCTCTAGAAACCTGAAGGCATTAAATAAGATCCATCGCCTTGCTGTCCTTAAACTTGGAGACCACCTTCGGAAAGAAATGGATAGGAGGAAATGCATAAAAAAACAACTTTTGAGCAGTTTACTTTAAAGACATTCCCCAGGGACTGATATTCTGCGAGCTTTGGGGCATATTGAAGATATTTTGAACTTTTCTGTGGGGAACAGATCGATGACTGAATGACTTCAGGCTTACTTGACTTGGGAGTACTTCATTTTTTTAAAACTCAATTGAGCTGTTCTAGAAAATTTCTGCTCAGTTCACAACCGCCTTTGAATTCTGACGGCTGGGACATGGTCTGCTGTGGTGGGGCTAACCGATTAGGGTTTCCTGAAGAGGACTGTGGATCTTTGCCCCCTGTTTGTTCAAGTATACACTGTGGTGGTAGTATCCAGCTGGAGAAGGAACCTGTCCTAATTGCTGGATGGAAGGATTTGAGAGGCAGATGGATTGTCTTCAAGACAAACCTAATAATCTAATACTGTAGTTGCTTCAGAGCCCGAATGTCCTGCATTGCCAGATCATCATTATGGGCACTTCAACCCATCAATGAGACGTGCATTATGATGATGTATCTAATGAGAGGTTGTTGGAGGGAAAGCCCTCTAAGCTGACCCTCTTTTAAGACATCATGCAAGGAACAGGACACCATTTTTCCTCTAGATATTCCATAATATGTCTCCTGGATAACCTGACATCTGGGACCAAGAAAATGCACGTCGTCATATGGCCCAGAAGGGAAGCAATTTGTCCATCAGATGACATCTTACTGAAAGTGATGAAACTTGTGCTGAATGACAAACAGCTGGCCTTGCAAAGGAAACACTTCTGCTGTTTGTCCATCACTACTGCTAATAAGACGATTTGTTTACATTGATCTGAATACCTAGATCTTGTTAAAGGTCTAGTTTCATGTGCAAGTCCTAAAAACTCTTTTACAGAGAAATGGCTTGGAGGAGCCAATAATATAGCTTGGTGTAAATAAATGTTCCTTTGTAATTAAGACAATCTGCATCAAAGGCGATGGGGCTGACTTCAGCTGAAAGGTTACGAACTCTTCATGCGTACTATTTGTTGCCAATACTGAATCTTACGAGCCACCCATGTCTTGCATAGATCAGGACATGATTGTGTTTTGTAGATCAATGGAGGACAAGAAGGTCTCTCTTGACCTACCCGTTTTACAATTCTGCATGCAGGATATGATGGAATTCTTGTTTAGGGTGTTTCTTTTAGACCAGAAAAGTGGGAGTTGCAGCCCTTGTTCAACACACTGAATTTACCTTCAATAGAAGGTTCACTTCCTGAAACACGAGTCTAGACTCATAAAATGAAGGGAGAGTGCAGAATGTTATCCTCTGCCATGCAAGAAGATGGTTGGAGTTGCTGCCAACCACCAGGGTATTGCATGGATGGGAAAGGATGGGCAAGGTATTTACCGGGTGGGGACAATGGTTGCTGGTCACTTCCAATGGTTACTGATATAAGGGTTTTTGCTGTTTTGCTGGTGTCACTCCTGAAGTGTTTTGTGCCATGAGATAGCATGAATTCAGTGGCTGCTACAGCCTTACTCCTTGAACTGAAACGTGGGGAAATCCCTCCATTCTGCCATGAACATGTCAGTTTCAATTTCAACTTAATCTTTTGAATCTCATGCTCCAAGTGTGGATGAAATATAGGACCTGATATGAAAAGTCCAAGGACTTCTGCTCTGCTTGAGGAGATAATGACTTGAGACCTATTCAGAATGCCCTGCTCATTGGTAGGCTGTGGCAGTATTCCAATGATGGCAAACTGGTGTTGCCTTCGATTGCATTAATGATGTGCTCCTTTGACACCATACTTTTTCATATATTCTTAGAAATCCTTGGCCCACAAGTCACAGTCTTAATGGTCCAGAACAGCGGCGGACCTTTAAGTTCTCGGAATGGTAGCTCATTTTTCATATAACTCATTTCTTAAAGTGGCCATTAACTAGCTCTCTTTCAGTGGAATAGCAGTAGAGATGCATGCTAATGCATTATACTTCTTTTAGGTGCTGTCACTACTAGTGAATGCAGAGATAGTTTCTCCCTCTAGGATTTTGACCTGGATATACCTGCTCTGTATTTCGTCCCTAGTCATCTGTTTACAGACACAAAAGAGAAGGAAGATAGAGATGCATCCACAGCATGAAGAAAAGAGACACTAGGAGAATGATGGGTTTAGCTTGTCGTTTTATCTGAACGTTTCATTGATAACTGAAGCCTGAACCACTGGAGCAATGGCTTTAACAACGAAATGCCTCATTGTCCTACTAGTGACTTTTGGGAACGCCACTACATCATCCACTGGCCATATACTTGACGGGCGGAGTCCAGAGATTTATAATGCCAGGCCTAGAAGGATGTATCAGCAGTTGTATGGTATCTCCTTGGCATTACAAAAGGGGTCGCATCTCTTAGGCAGTCCACTTTCACTGGCTGTGATATATCTATCGGTACGGCTACATGGGGTGGTGTTTGCTAGGATGATCCTCCCTATAACTCTAGGCCACTTCGGAGGTCAAAGGTCTTCATGTTTAAAGGGAGTATTTTTCAGCAGCTGGAAGCTCTTCCTTCACGGGGAGGTGTGACAGATGAGATGAGGATAAGAAAGGTGAGACTCAGAAGTGTGCTCAACCAGCACACTCTTCTAAAATTTGGACATGGTCGGAGAGGTCCCCCTAGATGTTGGGCCCACTGAGAATTCAGATCTCACTGCAAGGCCTTCATATGCAACCTGGCATGCTTGATCAGCAGGATGCCATCAGCCCAAAGAGCCTCAGAGATAACCTAACAGAAATCCAGGACAGAGGCTGAAATATCTGGATAACATACTGAAGGCCCTGGACTCTCTTTCCCGCAGCAAAGGCACAAAACTGAACCGTGTCCAGAATGGCTCCAATGAAGGGGAGCATCTAAGAAGGAGTCATGTGTGACATTGGCATGTTAATAGTGAACCCCAAGGATGACAGGAGGTTTGCTGTAGTCTGGAGATGCCTGACGGATGCCTGGTGCAAGCCCCCTCCATCAGTCAGTCAATAAGATAGGGGAAGGCTGATACCCCTGACCGCCAAAGATGAGCTTCTACCACTGCCATCCCTTTCGTGAACAACTGAGGGGCACTTGTGAGACCAAAGGGGAGCACAGCGAACTGCAAATGCTCCTGTCCCACCACAAACCGCACGTAGAGCCGATGGGCCGGCAGGACAGGAGTATGACAATAGGCCTCCTGCAGGTTCAACACCACCATCCAGTCTCCAGGGTCAAGAGCAGATCAGATCTGAGCCAGGCTGGGCAGCTTGTATTTCTCCTTTCAAAGGAAAGTGATGAGAAGGCGCCAGTCTAATTCAGACCAGAGGCCTCAGTCCTTCTTGGGCATCATAAAGTAGCAGGATGATAGCAAACACTATTTCCGGCACCCTCTCAATAGCCCCTTTGGCGAAAAGGGGTTGCACTTCCTGCCTCAAAATGGAGAGACGGTCTCTGTCAGTCATTAGGGGAATGGTAGAAGGTGCGGCGTGAACGAAAGGAATTGAAGGGGGTACCCCCTGCGAACTATCAACAGGACCCACCTACCTGTCTGACATGATCTCTGGCCAACCTAGAAAGAATCTTTGGATTCTGCCTCCCAGGAGGTGGGGCTGTGGGTGGCACGCTGACTTTGGCCATGTGAGCAACTCTGCCGCGACCACAAAATTGAGGGGGTTGGGCAGGCTAGCGGTTCAGGAAGCCTCGTCAAAAACCGTGAAAGGAGCACTGAAACAGGTGCAACTGGCAAAGAGGAGCGGAGAGGCCCAAAGAGTGAGCCGCAACCCTGCTCTCATTAAAGTCATTAGAGTCAGCCTTATCCTCGAACAAACGCATCCTGTCAAAGAGCATGTCCATTAGCGAGGACAGGACGTCACTAGAGAACGCAGTAAAAAGGAGCCATGAATGGTGGCGAATGGCAACACAGATGCTGGTAGTGCGCCCAATGATGTTGGTGGTGTCCAAGCCACTACGAATTGTGAACTAGGCCGAATCACAACCATCTTGAATTGCCTGGGCCAAGACAGGGCAAAGGTCATCAGGGACACCTAGGAGGACTTGGGCCACTGAAACCCAAATGGCATTGGAGCAATGGCCCAACAAGCAGCTGGCGTTGACAAAGTGGAGGGCTAGGTAAGTGAAAGAGAAGACCCTTTTGATGAATGTCTCCAAACATTTAGATTTCCGGTCAGGAGGAGAAGAGGGAAATGTATTTGGATTAGACCGACTTGTGGAGACCTGAACAACAAGGCTGTCTGGTGAAGGATGCTGCAAAATAGAAGCTGAGTCACCCGGAGTAGGGCGATGGTGCAGGGCAACTTGTCAACTGAGAGGGGGACCAGAGCAATGTCTGGCCCAGGCCCCTAATAAGGTGTCCGTCAAAGCCCCGTTAAATGACAAGAGAAGCTCAGCAGAAGTCTTGTCCAGCTTGTAGGACCTCGGTTAGAACATTTGTTTTGACCTCCATAGTAGGGAGGCAGAGGTCAAACATTTCAGCAGCCTTACGCATAACCATAGTGTAGGAAGCGGATTCTTCAGCAGCAGGACCAGGAAGAGAAAAATAGGCCATCTCAGGATAAGTGTCAAGGCTACTAGCTTACTGCAAGTCTTAATACCAATTGTTTCTGGTATAGGAATGAGAGAACTCATCACCCTAGTCATAGTGATCAGAGTCAGTGCCAAAAAGGGAGTGCAAGATGTTGCTTCCTTTGAGGAACAGGAACATCCAGTAGAGGAAGTGGTGCTTTGTTGGATTCAGACGCGACGTTGATCGAGGTCGGACCACCGCCGACTATGTCGGAGAAAATTATTGGTTCCTTATCCTCTGGCATCAACGGAGTCGGCATGGACATCCAGAAACCTGGAGCAAGCACAGCTCGGGGCTGGAAGCGTCCAACTGAATCCGAACATTCTAATGGTATACCAGAAGGAGGACTTTGTTGCTTCTTGAGGCCCAAAGGCGCGCCAGAGGGAATCGGAAGGGACACGAAGAGTCGGAGCATGGGCGCGTGGAACTCTGACCTGGAAACAAGGATTGTGCAGTATCAGCTCTGAAGTCTCAACAGCTCCGACGACTCCGGGAATGGGAACTAACGCTGGAAACAACCCTGAAGCAGAGTCTTATGCTTGGTGACGTAGAGTTTTAACCCCCCCTTTCCCTGATGGCCTTTGAGTTGATCGACGTGAAGTCGGAGCAGGCCTTGCAGTCGAGGCCCAAGCCCCAGGCTCCACAAAACATACCTGGTGGGGATCCGTCACAGACATCTTTTTGTGACAGTCCTGACAGGGCTTGAAGCCTGAAGTTTTGGGGCGGGGACTGACATCCCATGCATAGTGTAGAAACTTTTTGAGATACAAGTCTCGTAGGAGACAAAGAGGGAGATCCAGATCAGTGTCTGGTGGCGTGGAAATAAAGGAACTGTCAGCGCGACGGAGTGGAGCCTATATAGGCCCACATTTCCTTTCCGGAGAAGAACGGCAAGGCGCCACCTAACCATGTGCTGAGGTACTGCTAAAAGGTTTCCTGATCCAGTCTGAAGCCTTAGTAATATTCAAAAGGTGAGGAATCTGCAGCTAGAAGTCTCTATCAGAATCAAGAATACTTGGCAGGAGATTATTCCACACATTCAGTCTGACTCTCCCGTCCTTTATCGAGGGCTTATTGCCTTCTTTTTTCCATCTAAATAACTATAATGGGATATGCACTTAGAAATAAATAAATAAATAAAAAGCACTCTTAGGAGAAGGCATCAGAGTTTGGGATCCTTGCTCACAGGAGCACCAAGCCCTGCTTAATGTGTACTTTAAAACACATTACTCGAGTTGATGTGACTAGCATGTTTTTATGTTGAAATTATGGTCAATTTAAAATATATTTTAAGAACATTATTTCTGGCATCTCTCATGAATGTTAATATTGTAATATTTATAAATATTAGAGAAACATGTAATAGGAAAACGGTCTTCAAAAATAGAAAGAATGCTCCACAACATCAGCAGAAGAAGGGCTCTCAGATATCCTTGGCTTTAACTAAGCTGATGTGTTCTTCCAATAGATGCACTGACACTCACCATTGCCACATCAATAATTTTAATTCTTCAGTTCCTATTACCTCATACTACCTGCTCGTCATTCTCTACACTCTCTGTCTACATGTGTACACCATGCTGGTAGACTAAAGGAAATTACATATGAGGAATAGGGGTATGTGTAGGGCCAAGGCATAATTAATTTTGGTATGGTATCTGTCGTAGCCTCGTCCATAAAGAGGAGGCAATGCACTGGCATTACGAAGGTGTAGGAGCCTCAAGAACTACTATTAGTGTCACCCAAAGAAAATGGATATGAAAATTACATTTTCCCGCATTTTCCTCAACATATTAATTTCCTGGTGTGTTGCATCCTCAACCTTTACTTAATACTACTGATGCTGTGCTAAGATGGGCATTTACTAATATTTTATTAAACCCAAACACCTGAAAAGTTATTTGACAGGTGCTGTGGGAAATTCAGTGCAATACATAATGAGTAATTCTAGAGGAGCAGCTGCCTAACAGTAACTCAAATGTTTTAAACATGAATATTTTCTCGTCCTTCCAAAACAGGAAAATGGCACACTTCACTTAGCTTCCTGTGGACTGAAAAGGTCTGATAAAAAGTTTTTCAAAGAAAAGGCGCGTTGCAGCGACAACGAATGTATATGTTTAATGCCCTTTATCAAACGCAATCGCGTAAGGAACACAAGGGCTGTCACTTGAAGTGTCAAGTCAGAGTTCAGTTCTTGACGTCTGTATAAAATATTAGATGGAGGTGTATCTGAATTGCTGCCATGCTGCAGAGTCCATGTCTCAAAAGGCAAGAGGTGAAAGACCATCATGATTCACTGTCTGATCCAGAACTACTCTCCCGGCTAATTTCAATCTGCAAGGAGGGCAGGTTGTCCAATCTGCTTTTCTTTTGGCGCGTTTGTTCTTTTTCTTTGATCAGGGCCCCCCAAGCTTGCTGGAGCTCAGTGTCATCTTCCTCAGTAGAAGCGATGAGGACTTCTGCTTTCTCTTTAGTCTTCTCTTTCTCCTTGGGTACGGTTCCTAGACGGTTCCATAGGCTGCTTCCTAGGGTGTAGAACATATAATTTCATGTTAAACTTTCAAATTAGGAGAAGTTGATTTACACATAACATGCACATGCAGTACATTAAATCCAAATTTGAATCAATCACTCACTTCGAGAAAGCAAGGCAGGAAAAACTATTTTCTTCTTGTCTGTCATAATCAGTACTTGTAAAACAAGGAAGCTGGTAATTAAAAAAAAAACATCCAAGCTTCTGTAGAGAAAAATATGAACATGCACCCAATGAGAACAAAAAAAGTTTAATGCAAACACCAATCATTTTAATAGTTGGAAAACTTTCTTTTCTGAACCTGCTTTATTCAGGTGCTCCAAAAATCATACACGACCAAAAACCCGAGACCCTGATTCCCAATTCAGAATGTGTGGCAAATTACATAAGCAGATTGAATTTAATAGAGTGGAAATATCAAGCCATTGCAGACTTTCGGCTAAGAATGGAAAGTCCCTGCCACCTACACTGGGAACAGAATCTGCTTTTAAGGCTGCAAATGGTGTACACACACACCTAAGCCATATACAGCACGCACCCCATCCATTTGATTATACACACCATTTACAGTTCTTTCAACTTGAAAAAGGGGCCTCTTTGACCAATAGCAGAGGGACTGGCAAAAGGAGATTTGATAATGGGGAAAAAGACAACACTCTAGTAACGAGTCACCATTAAGGTAAGTTTGGCCTACTCTCATTACGGACTCTTACAGATTCTCAGTTTTTGGCCAGATTCCACAGCAGGTTTGAGTAAGAAAGGGAGAAGGAAAAAAACAGTAGGATTGGGCAGATTAGCCCAAGGTGACGGCGTTTTGCAGAAATTCTTGGCTAAACTTTGCGTCAATTCAGGAGGAAGCCTTAAGAGAATGCAGTCACAGTGCCTGGGAAGCAGACCATGCAGTACATTTCATGTTCTGAGCAGGTACAGTTCTGGAGCATGCCATTAACTTCTCCCTAGCCCGGGTGGACTGTGCCAGGTGGATGTTTGGCTCCATGAAGAGTGAAACACTGGGTTATGCATGTTGTTATCCAACTACCAATTGTGGGCATGGAAGTGCTCGACCAGCATCATTGCACTCAAATGCAACAAAAGGTTGATCTGAAGAACAAAAGTCCTTCATTCGATCCAGGTAAAAGCACAGTGCACACTTCATGTCCAGGTTATGGAGAGTCAGTTCAGCCACAGATGGAAGGAGACGTGGTAAGAAAATGGAAGAATAATTTATTCGACTTTCAGAATAAAGTCATTGAAACACCTGTCCTTGATGAATTTTGTGAAGGACTACAAGTCACAAAGGGTCTTAAGTTCACTGAAGTGTCTGGCTGATGGTATAGCCACTAGAGATGCTGTGTTCCATGGAAGCAGTTTCAGTTCGCAGGATACCATTCTCTCGAAAGGAATGTGCCCCAGCCTGGTGAATCAAATGGCCATAGAGAAGGATTTCCTTGACCTCTTTCTAGTATGCCTTGTACTAACTTACCTGTACTCAGTCTGGTAGCGACAAAATATAGTATGTTATCGACCAAGCTTGTAAACAGGTTCATCCTTTTTGCCAATATCAAGTTGCAAAACCAGAGCTATGTGCTTTTATATTGGGTTCTGGTGGAGAATTTCCTGGTGCTCTACAGTACTCCCAAGTTCTTTGAGGATGGGGCCTAGATGTTGAAAGGTTAACTCTTCAGGGACCATGTTGTAGGCAGGGAAGTACTGCTCTTCCTTCCTCCTCTGGGGCAGGCGGATAGGTCTCTCTATAGGAGATGGAGTAAATCAGAATACTAGACCTGGCATAGCCACCCTGGAGACACCAGGAATATTACACAACTTAGGCTGTCCATGATCTTGGGCAGAACTCTTGGAATTGGGGGGTTGTGAGAAACAAATACAGAAACACACATCTAGTCCATCACCAAGCCATCTCCTTAGGAAACCAGGTCCCCTAAACATCAAAGAAGCGAAATGATTAGCGCTGGAATAAAGTTGGTTTGCAAAAGCAGTAAGAGGAGGTCGTCCCCAGCCCTGATAATGTTGTGGAGAACCAATTGGAGGACGACTGACTCATGTGACAAGTGGAGATGCATGCTGGATACTGCTCAGTTGTAGAATGTTACAGCAGCTGTAGGAGCTTTGGGGAGTGGCCCCTTATATCTGAATGTAAAAGAAGGATGTGGGGATGTGAGGATTATCCACATTGACGAAGTCCTTTTCTGCACTGCTTTTCCGTTCTATGCCCAAGAGAACCTGATAAAAAGTTGATTGTGCACCAGATGGTCTTTTGTGTGATTGATGTAAAAACTCTAGGCTGTCTTGGGGGCCAGCTGATGGAGCTTCTCCTCTTTTGAGGGGTGAGGCACAGCAGAGAACGCTGGGAAGGTGATGGATTGCCTAATATCAAAAGGAGTCATAACTTTTGGCAAAAAGACCTCCCTGGTGCTAAACACCAGTTTACCTGGGAAAAGTATTGTGTAAGGTGGCTGCAACAAGAGAGTTTGGAGGGCAGTCCATCAAAGGGCTGAAGCAATCGTCACAAGAAAGATTCTTTTTAGAGTCAGAAGATGTAGTAAACAACTGTGCATTGGCTTCAAGGTAGTACACAGGAGGAAAATCAGAGCCAAACTGAGATCCCACTGTGAAATCACAAAACGTTTTGAAAGAAATATGTTGGTTAAACCTTTTATATACCTCATCACAACAGGTGATTTAAACAACGATGGCTGATTCTGCAGAACAGCAGAAAGGTGCAACAAATAACGTTTAATGGTGCTCACATCAAGTCCTTGCTGGGCCAGAAACAAAACACAAAATAATAAAGCATACAACTGTTTTGCCTGCAACGGGGTCCATACCAGGCCACAAATTTGTCCCAGCACCCGATACAAAGAGACTTTATGGAAGGACGTCTTGTAGCAAGAACATCCACATCATAGTAGGTCACACACAGTTGGCTGCAGCTGCTCAATCTCCATGTATGGAGGTGTAGGTTGCCTTGGCCCAGGTGCAGAACCCTGCTTTTCAGCTGAGACAGAGATCCTCCCGAAGCGAAAGCTTGATCGGATGACAGATGCTCATGTCCAGAAGTTACAGGTATCACACTCTCCTGGCCCGATCCCAAGCCACTAAGAAGACTTGGGCCCAGTCGATCCTGATCTTCAGAACTCGAGGCAGGAGATGCAGAGGCTGTAGCTGGAATGCAGCTTCAAGAGAGAGAGCCTTCTCAGATACTTAGCATGCAAATGTTTTGGCATGGTGCGTTGATGGCAGTAAAAAGATCTACCAGGGTTCTCTCCAATGTCGGAAGATGCCAGGTGCCAACTCAGGGTGTAACCACAAATCATGATCCACCACGCACTGCCAGCTGAGTTTGTAGATGGCGCCGAGTGTTTAACGATCATGGAGATGGCCTGAGGCTCCAGCCATCTCCATATGGGTAGAGCCTCTTGGCACAAGACCCAGGACCGCAGTCCACCCTGCCTGTTGCAGTACCACATGGCGGTAGTGTTGTTTGTGAAAAACTGTACAAGCCTCACCTTGATGGACAGTAGAAAGGCATTCAATGTCTGGCGAAGGTTCAGCAACTCCACCAGATTAATGTGGAGTTGGGTTTTCACTGGAGACCAGAGTCCTCCGATCTCCACCTTTCCCAGATGACCTCTGCAACCCAGCAATGATGCAATTTTATCACTACCATCAACTATGTGGGGGGGGAATGGGTAGCGAGGGGTCTGCCGTAGGTCCAATTGCAAATGTGCAGCCACCACTGCAGACCTGTTTTATTTACTCTCTCCCAAAACCTGGATGCAATCTGACAGATTCTCTTGGTGCTAGGCGCACTGGGACTTTAGATTTCACTGTAGAGCCTGCAGATGCGAACTGACATAGCCGTGAGCAGAATGCAAGAGGCTAAAAGGCCAATAAGTATCAGTATAAGTATCACTCTTACTGAGACCGAGGCTGAAACATCAGGATCATAGCTCAAATGTCTTGGACTTGTTGTGACAGAGGGAAGGCCCTGAACTGCACTGTATTCAAGACGATTGTATGATTGAACCACGAATGCGTTTATCACGCATGCCTGAACCACGATAACTAAACAACGAAATTCTTAAGCACGAATATGCCTTTACCACGCATGCCTTTACAACGAATCATGTGTTCTTAAGGCATTTTTGGTAAATACATATTCGTTGTTAAGAATTTAATCCCCCGACCCCTGCACCTGGCCTGAGTTCCTAAAGTACCCCACTCCCCCATCCCTAGTCACTTTTTCACCTCCACCCTCCCCATATCCCTAAAAACTACCGCCTTATCCCTAAAAATGACCCTGCCCCCCCGCCCTGAACCCTAAAACGGCCCCCAATCCCTGAAAACTAAACTACCCCCTAAGCCCTAAAATCGACCCTCCCCCTAAGAACTAAGTTCTATCACGATCCCTACCCCCCGCCCTGAACCCTAAAACGTCGACCCCGTGCCCTGAAAACTATCCCGACCCCCCCCCAATCCCTGAATACTACCCAAACCCGCTCCCGGCCCTCAAAACACCCCGAGCCACCCCCAACCCAGAAAACTACCCCCAACCCACAATCAGCCAAAACTACCCCCAACCCACTTACCTCACAACGATCTCTTCCTGCTTCCGTCCGTCCGCAAGCCCTACCGCGCATATGCCTTAACCACGCACATGCGTGGTTAAGACATATGCGCGGTAGGGCTTGCGTAGTTCAGCCTTCGTTGTTAAGGCTGATCGTTGTTCAGCCTTCGTGGTTAAGGCTGTTTCCCATTCAAGACAGCTCCTATGAATGAAAGCCTCTGCAAAGGAGTCAGGTTTTGACTTTGGAGCCGCAGCAATGTCAAGAGGTTTACCATCATTTGGAGGTGGTCTCCAACTAACTGTGGCGAGCTTATCTTCAGCAGCCAATCATCAAGGTAGGCGAAAACTGGAATCCCCAAATTCCGTAAATGTGTAGCACTACCGCCATCACTTTCTTGAACACCTGGGGCACTGGTAAGGCCCAAGGCCACCATAGAAAATTGACAATGGTCCTGGCCTACCTTGTACCGCAGTTAATGTCTGTGGGATGGCAGGATGGGTACATGAAAGTAGGTGTCCTGCAGATCCAAGGCTACTAGCCAGTTGCCTGGATCCAGAGCAGACAGAGCATGGGCAAATGTGAACATTTTTAATTTGTTTATATGTGGGAAAGTGTTCAGAGGATGAAGATCTAAAATAGGATGAAAGCCTCCGTCCTCCTTTGGTATGAGGAAAAGCTGGCATAATAGCCTGTCCAGATTTCCACGTCCTCTCTATAGTCCCTTTGTCCAGAACGGTTTGTCCCTTTTGCAACAAAATGGACAGGTGCTCCTCTGAAAGCTGCTATGATGTGAACTGAAGATGCAGCAGTTCGGAAATGAATGGAAGGGCATAGCCCTGCTGAATGATCAGAAGGGCCCATCTATTGGATGCAACAGCTTGCCACCCTTGGAGGAAATGTCTGACCCTGCCTCTCAAAGGGTGATTATGTGCCACTATGGTCATACTAAAGCGGTTTGGATGTTGATGATGCAGGCAAGTGGGAACAGAGCAGTCCGGTGCCCCTGGGGACCTGCACGTTGCCTGCCTGATCCTCATCCCTAATGATTGTATTTATCGGAGTCAAAGCCAAAAAAGCTGATTGAGCACCTGCTGGCAGCTCTGCCGTTGAGGCAGCGTCCTGCCTGAGTCTGACTGTATGGGGACAGAGTGAGTCAGGGTGAAATCGGGGCCAAACCTTGGTCGAGGCCAAGATGGGTATGGCTTGGAGTGGGCCACCGGTATTAGTAAATGGTCCTCCTCAGGCACCAGTGGCATTGGCGCCAGCGTTGACATTAATGGGACTGGCGCAAATTGTGTCGCCGGAGTGCAAATTAGCACTTGAGTTGGTTTGGAGCCTGAGAAGAAGCACAGACTGTTTTGCAGGGAATCTGCTCAGAAACAGCACTATGCCTGTGATAACAGGACATCAGCATGTAGGGACTCAGTCACCTTACCACATCAGAACCTATGGCCCCAAATCCAGACTGCTCATAGTGCTTTACCTGCCCTCTTAACCTTCCAGAGAGACAGGTAACTTAGCACCCCAGAACACAACACTCTGAACTCTCAGGAGTTGCAGTAACAGATCACCTTTCGTTCTCTCACTCACACATGTTCACAATAAAAGGAAAGACGCGTAGAAAGCTTACAAAATTTACTGCAACTAACGTGCTCTGTCATGCAAAAACTGTGATGCAATTAGGAGACATATGCAAGTCAATAATGTGATTAGCACAATTAATAAACAGTACACAATGAAAAGCCCTGTCATAGCGAGTAACTAAGCAACCCAAGCCTACCTTTACTATGTAAATACATATTATACTAAAGATCTCTGGGATTAGTGCCGGGCACCATACCTGAGAGTCAATCATTTGGTCTACATCTCAGGCGCGTAGCTTGTTTGTCTCAGGACCTTTACTCTACAAGCCTCGTTGCGCTCTGTTTTTAGAACTGTTTGAAAAACAGCATCTGGATCTCTCTATTATGTCTAGGTGTTAGTGTCCGACCACAGAGAAAAACAGGGCACAATGTTGTTTGGCCTTGTACTATGTAGAGATTGAATCCTAGCAGAAAGCAGAATAAAACATGCGCAGCGTATTTCGAAAATAACAGTGTGGCACAAAAACAAGCGTGTTTCTGTGTAACGTGTGCAAAGCAAAAGCGGCCTATTATATGTGAAGTTA
Organism: Calotriton arnoldi; assembly: GCA_963921515.1. NCBI lineage: Eukaryota > Metazoa > Chordata > Amphibia > Caudata > Salamandridae > Calotriton > Calotriton arnoldi. Next base: position 144,291 of record CAWUFW010010578.1, read on the forward strand.
GGCTAATGAAAGGAAAAACTACAATGGGCCCTATTGGGGACTCACGACAACGGCACCAAGGATGGATCTGCCAGCATTAACCTGACTAGAGGCCCCTGTAGGGTGACCAGGCATCCCAGATTTCCGAGGACAGTCCCAAGATTCAGTAGGCTGAGTCGGTGTCCCGACACTTTTCTTAATTTTAAATACGTCCTGGTTTTTGGAACAAAGAATTGAAAGGTATGTTCTCCTTTCACAAGCACCTCTGAAGACTGAAAAATATAAATCATATATCTGTTTCTATCAGGTACTATAGGAGGAGGTGTGTTGACTGCTCCCAGCAGAGGGGAGACAGGATGGGGGAGAGGAGGGATCAGGGTGGAGGTCCTGCCATAGATAACGTTAAGTAAATGCAGCCGTGTTAATGTGTGAAAATATATATATATATATATATATATATATATATATATATATATATTACCTACTGGCGGTCGCCAGTAGGTAGTTATAGTTAGGACCTAGTTTCCATAGGAAAAGCGTTTTTTGATTTGCCAATATCTATGGCGCCGTTTGACAAATCTTCGCAAAATTTTCAAAACTAATGGCCCGCTCCAGTCAACTCCTGTCTTGAAAGTTTCGGGGTGATTCGTCAAGCGGGGGCCGAGAAAAAAGGGAGTCCCAAAACGCGTTTTCGCCATGTTAATTTCCATAGGAAACTTTAGACGGCTACAGCCCGAACTGCAGAACGGAATTACACCAAATTTGGCAAAAAGGTAGCTCTTAGTTCGGAAAGCGTTCTTTTTGTTAAATGGTGTGTGGACCCCCACGCAGCCCCGGGGACCGCCACCTCCCCGGGGCTATAATCATTAAATGCGGGGGGCCTCGCGGCCCCCCTCTGCCCCGGGGACCACCACCTCCCCGGGGCTTTTAAAAAAAAAAATTAAAGATGGGGGGGGGGGGGGGGGGGGTGTCCTGCCCTCCCCCCCCCCCATCTGCCCCCGGGACCGCCACCTCCCCGGGGCTTTTTTTAAAATTAAAGGTGTGTGGGGGGGGGGGGCTCCTGCCCCCCTCCACACTGCCCCTGGGACCACCACCTCCCCGGGGCATTTAATAAATAACATACGGGGGTCCGTAGCGGACCCCCGGCCCCGGGTACCACCACCTCCCCGGGGCTTTAATCATGATGGGAGGGGGGCCGCGTGGCCCCCCTCCTGGAGCCCTTCATGGCCCTGGGGACCGCCACCCCCCAGAGCCAGCTCCAGCAATGTCCCGGGGTGCCCACCCCAGGACATTGCAGTTTGCTATGGCAGGGCGGGAGCATGCCTCCCGCCCTGCCATAGCAAACACTGCTTTACTTCATGGAAGCGAGAGCAGGAAACCTGCTATTGCTTCCATGAAGCAAAGCAGATTGCTTTTGGCCAAAGGGAGCTGCATGTCAGCAGCTCCCTTTGCCCAAAAGCAATGCCTGCTCCCGCAAGAGGCGGGGAGCCGACAGGGACAGCGGGGGTATTGGGGCTCCCCCTGCGGTCCCCAATGTGAGGCCAGGTCCCGGGGGATGGGGTCCCCTGGGCCAAAAGTGGCCCAGGGAAGGGGGGCCACTCGGCCCCCTCCCTTCTTTAATAATTAAAAAAAATAAGGCCGGGGTCCCCGGGCCAAAATTAGCCTCAGGAGGAGGGCCCCCCTCCTAAGATTTTTTTTTTTTTAAAGTCAGGGCAGGCCTCGGGGATGGGGTCCCCAGGGCAAAACTGGCCCAGGGAAGGGGGGCCACGCGGCCCTTCTTCCTTAAAGAAAAGAAATAAAATAAAGAAAATGGCCCGGCCCCGGGGGATAGGGTCCCCGGGGTCGAAATTACAGACTAACATTCTCAAAACCATAGACACACCAATATCAGTTAGTACATACCCACTCACGGATTCATAGGTCTACACACACATCCACTCACCCATAGTCACTCATACACGCAGTCATTCATCAATACAGCCACTGATATATCCACTAATACACCTATACAGATACTCACACACCGCCACTCACCCATAGAGTTACTCACACACCTAGTCAGTCACCCAAAGAATCAATCACACTGCCATTTACTCACCTATACAGTTATACACACACCACCTCACTTATTCATACAGATACTAACACATACTTACTCTCTTATACAATCACTGACACAAGCACACACTCATCCATACAGCCACTCTCACATATAGTCACTTAGATACTCCAACACTCACATATACAGCCTTTCACATATGTACTTACTCATACATGTACCACTGAGACATCCATTCACTCACCAACACAGCCATACACACACTCACCCACCCATACAGCTCCTCGCAGATGCACTCATGGACCCATACACTCAGTGAATCACCCACTCACACATCCATGCAGGAAGTTACACCCCCCACCCACCCACACAGACACTCAGGCACCCATACAGGTACTCAGACAACCAATCATTAACCCATATAGACACTCATGTAGCTACTCACCAACCTATGCAGCCACTTACACACCAACTCACAGACTGATACAGATATTCACACAGATTAGTCACTCACCCATGCATTCACTAAGACACGTTTAATCACTCACTTATACAGTCAGTCACGCACCCACAAAATCATCCATACAGACACTCATACACCCACTCATTCTTCAATACATCTTGGGGTATATATAGAGAACATTCTTAAACTTTTCAGAAACACTCAGTCACTGGATGATGTCATCAGTGATGTCATCGGAGATGTCATCAGTGATGTCACTGACCATGTCATGAGTGATGTAATATGTCATCAGCAGTAAGTCTCCTCCTGGCATTGTGTCAATATCAGGGTGTGGTGTGTAGGCCACTAGTACCGGCCATGTTGCTCCGTCTCTTCCGAGCGGACCGAGTCTTACTCTATTTCTTCTATGGGGGACGGCGCCTTTAAACCAGTATAAATGTTCCTGGTAAGTTAGTGGAATTTCAATGTCCTCATTTGGACTATATTCGTTTGGCTGTCATCTTCAACATAGTAATGAAATGTTTTTGTTCGCGCATTTGCCTGCGGGAATCTAATCCATGAATAGAATACCTCTGTTCTATATGATTTGTGTGCCTCAATCACAAAAGTTACTGGCCCACCCCTAGCTGTAACACCGTATGCTACTAGTTTTAGGGTGATGGCATTTCTAACATTCTCTGCGATTTGTATTGCATCAGCATCTTCTTCCTCTATAGAGACGTTTAGTGCATTTACTTGATCCAAGTCTCCCTGCTCAGTCATTATTTTTGGAAAGGAGAACTTTTCAAGGGAACTGAGAAGGTGTTATGCACAATAGGAACAATGTATCCTTCAAGCTTGATTAAACCAACAGCCAATACATAGGATTTTGCCTACTCAGCTGTGGTGGATTTTTGTTCCCTCTCACTCCAGACATCTCTGGGGAGAATATGAGTAGGGGTCTCTGAGAATAGCACGACTGAACTACTCAGATTTGACCGTTAAATAAGTGCCCAACCAACGTTGGCGGAGCCATGTCGTGTAGTTCCTATAAAACCTATACAAGATCTGCACGTTTAGACAACATATACTGCGGGCTTGGTATCTGAACTAATTACAGATGCCCCCACCGAGTATGTTGGCCTGTATGCCAGTTAGCTCACAGTGCCACTAGAAACTCCTGTTATCAAGGAGAGAATAGTTCTTGGCAACTATCGAACATGACAACCCTGATCCCTCAGAATCGTGGAAACAGTGCAATACTTTTCGCTCAGTCACTCGTGCTCACTTGGTCCCAGAGACGTACACAGAATAAACGGTATGGACGTTTTCAATAAGCATTTATTGAACTTCCGTCATTCTAGTGTAAAATAGATGTGCTGAGACGATCATCAGACAGTAACAGATATAAATGACTAGAAGCACTCAAAAAGTGAAAGGATGGTAAATCTCTACCATTTTGTTATAATCATGAATACAAGCAGGTATATAAAATACATGACAATAAAATGCGTACTCTTACGATGTGATCCTAACTAGATGTACCCAAGTGTACCTAGCATGTGTGTAGGTGTCAAAGCCAAGAATCCCTCTAGGATAAAGTCCACCCCATTACCTGAAGTGAGGTACTGTGGGACCCCGTCTTGGTCACGAGTTGGACACCCCTCAAAGGATGTTCAGACCGCTGCGAGCTGGAGCGTCTGCATGCAGGAATCTCAGCGTCTCGCATCAGTGTGTCGGCATGGAAGTCGTGATCTCCTCTGACTATCTCAGCAAGATGTGATGTTTATATTCCCGAAAGTATCCCCAGGGGTTCTACCTTGCTGTGCCACTGTCGGACTAAGGATGACGTCGGGAATGAACCTTGCACATAGTTATTATGCAGGAGATGATAGTCCTGCTTATTTTCCGAGAATCCTGAATCCTCATGCATAATGTATGAGTCTATTGTTCAGGGAAAACCCCACGTTCTGTAAGGAGTACTGTAACTAGGTAAAGGGTCAGTCCTAGCAGCCGTTATGTATGTAATGCAGGGACGAATATAGGTGAAAGGTTGTGATGTTACCTGGGCCTATATTGGGGTACCTATATGGAATATAACATTGCGGGGGCACGAGTTATAGTTAGCTCAACTAACTAGAACGGCCGAATTTCTCTGGTTTTGTACGAGTGAAATGTCCAACTAACTATAACGTCCCTGACACCTGTGGTTGTTTCAGTGAATTTCTAGGTTTTTTAAATGCTAATTCCCAACTATAACGTCCCTGAAACCTGTTGTTTTTTTAGTGAATTTCTAAGGTTTTAAAAAAAGCTAATTTCTAACTATAACGTCCCTGAAACCTATGGTTTTTTCAGTGAATGTATATATATATATATATATATATATATATATACATACATACACACACATGCAGTTATCTCACACTGCTAGATTATTTAAATGCTAACTCCTAACTATAACGTCCCTGAAACCTATGGTTTTTTCAGTGAATATATATATATATATATACACACACACACACACACACTTGCTTAGACCGGCAGATTTATTGGAATGGCATGGTGCATTTCGGAGTAATTACTTCCTCAGATGCCTTCCCCCAACAAAACAGTGCTGTCAGAGTCCAACTCTTTATGGCGCCTGCTTCGCTACGATAGGGGAAAGTCACACGGTGGGCGTGGCAGAGGTTTGGGCGCCTCAGGTAAGTACACAAAAAAGGGGACAGGCCAGATATAGAAGTAAGACTAAAGCCTTTAGTCTTACTTTTATGTCTGGGATGTCCCAGTTCTTGCTTCTCAAAACCTGGTCACCCTAGGCCCTTGTGGATCCTTGGGGCCTCAAGCTGCACCAGGGGGAAGTGGAAGAGTGCCAAAGATGTTTAAAATAGCCTCCTTATTGGACCTGATCTGTTGCAGTGGAGCTGATGACCCAGGGAACTCAGGGTTCATTGGGACCAATTGAGGAATTTGCTCTTCAATGGACGATCGGATGCAAGACCGAGTTGCACTTTGGTGTCCTTGCAATTTCTCTGAGAATACAGAGTGGCAGATGTGGATGAGACCCGCTTGGCCTTCTTCTGCTTCAGTTATGATTTTGATATGATTTACCAGAAGCCTTTAGTCAAAAAGGGGATCGTGTAAGTGCAGAGTGTGGAAATGAGTGTGTGCTCTTGACAGAAGTGCAGGAGGGAGACTTGCATGGTTCCTTCCGATGTTCGGCGACACAGTCCCGGACAGCCTTCAGGTTCATTCCTGCCTCAAGAACAAGGTAACTTGTTCATCTGATAGAGGCTTCAAGCCTCAGATTCCTTACCTTAGAATAGACCCAGAGGTGGGTCTGCAGACCAATTTCATACGAAGACGTCCTGCAGGACTGAACAGGCAAAATGCCCATCTCAACAGACCAGACTTTCCAGGTAGTAGTGCTTTGTGACCATGTTCAAGGAGGCCCACCCACATTGCTGCCTAGTAGATGTTGAGGACCGGAACTCTGTGCACTAATGCAGTGGTAGCAGCTTTCACTCTGGTGCAGTGAGCACGCAAACCCCCAGGGGGTTGCTTCTTTGCCAATGCATAGCATATCTTGATACAGAGCACGTTCCATCAGGAGTGTATTAGCTTCAGCACAGCCCATCTTTCCTATGCTCAGACATACCCCCGCGAAGAGTTGGTCGGCCACCTGGGATTCTCATGTGGGGTTAATGCAAAACGACAATGCTATTTTTGGGTCCAGTTGGTGAAGTCGCTCCTCTTCCTTGAAGGGATGCGGCAGAGTAAAAATTAGGCACAGTGATGGATTGGCCTACGTGAAAAGATGTGACCACTTTCAGTAGAAAGTACGGCCGCGTACGAAGCAACAGTTTGTCTGGGTAGATGTTAAGGTAGGGAGGCTTGGATGATAAAGCCTGAAGCTCACTGACACTCTGGGCAAATGTTGTAGCCACGAGAAAGGCTGTCTTGATGGTAAGAAGCCTGAGTGGACATAAGGAAAGTGAGGACAATATTGAGGTTTCACTGGGGCATAATGAAAGGAGGAGGTGGAAACAAATGCTGTAAACCTTTCAGAAATCTTTTTACAATAGGGGATTTGAAGAGGGATGGCTGGTCAGGCAACAGCAAATAAGCAGAAATAGCAGAGTGAGAGCCTTTGAGAGTGTCCAGAGCAGTGCCCTGCTGGGCAAGAAAAGAATGAAAAGGAGAACCTGAGAAAGGGGGGCAGAAAAGGGATCAATCTGTTTTTGTACACCATGCCACACATTTTCCCCAATGGCAAGCTTATACTGTCTAGGTGGAGGGTCGCCTGGCTGGCAGATAACGTTGTACACTTTGGGAGGAAGGTGAAAAGCTGTCAACTGTCGCCGCTTGATCTCCACGAAAGAAGATGAACAGTTGACAGGCTTGGGTGGAGGACCCTCCCCTGCTGCAGCGACAGAAGATCCTCCCGAAGGGGCAGCCTGATTAGAGGATAGATGGCCTGAGTTTGTTCGCTCTGGCGTTCAGAGAGCCCGCCAGATGTTGAACCACAAGGGAAATGCCCTGACGTTCCAGCCATGTCCAGAGCCAACTGACAACACGATCCTCCCCCACCCTGTTTGTTGCAGCACCACTTGGGGGTGGTGTTGTCCATGAACAGCTGCACTAGCCCTCCCTTGATGTAGGGTAGAAAGGCTTTCAATGCTAATCGTATCGCTCGGAGCTACAACAGGTTGATGTGGAGTTCGGATTCCGACAGAGAACAGTGTCCTCTGATCTGCACCTCTCCCAGATGGCCCTCCATCCCAGAAGTGACGCATATACTACTGTCAGATCGGGTTGGGAAAGGAAAAGAGCCTATCACGGGTCGTAAGCCACTACTGCAGGCCTGTGCAGTTCCCTCCAAGATCTGGACCATGTCTGAGAGGTTCACCTGATGCTGCACCCACTGGAAGTTAAGGTCCTACTGCAGAGCCCGCATATTTAAGTGGCGATGTGTCACCAGCAGGACGTAGGATGCTATGATGCCCAACAGCTGCAGAATCAGTCTCATCGAAATCCAGGATAGAGTCTGAAACATTGGTATCCTAGACTCGCCCTTCGTGAGGATAAGTCCAAAACTGCACCATGTCCAGAACGACTCAGATGAAAGGAAGCATCTGAGAGGAAATCAGGTGTGACTTTGGCACGTTGTTAGTGAACCACTGCGAGTGCAGGAGGCCCGCCTTAAACAGTCAGTCTTCAAGATAGGGGAAGACTGGCACCCCTGATCCCCACAGATGAGCTGCAACCAGCGCCATCACTAGTGAGGCAAAGGGAAGCACAGCAAACTAAAAATACTTGTGGCCCACCGTGTATCTCAGAATATATTTTTTTTCTGAAGGTTAAATAAGCCTAAACAAATAATGCATTAGTAGATGCACAAAGAATTCTTAACCCTTTCATAAATCATTCCCGTGATATATCTTAGCTGTCTCCATCACAGTAGAATGTTAAATTACAAAGCACACACCAGCTCTATAAGGAATCCACTCAAAGTACCGAAATATGTCATGATAACTGTAATTAACGTTGTACAGTATGTCTAAAGATTTGACGCACCCTGGACTTTAGCAGATTTTGGCAGACCCACATCAATATCGCTTTATACAGCAGCTCTTTGCTTTATAAGTAAATTGCCAGCAGCATTTGTCACACAGATTTCTGTGTGGATGTCAAAGTCTACATTTTTACTGTTGCCCTAGGTGAACAGAGCTGGGACATTACTTTCGCAGCTACGAAAGCAGAGCCTTTAGTAATACAGCTTAAAAGGGTCTCCATGGATTTCCTGTCAGCGAGACTGGAACAAGGGCTAACTCTTGACACTCCAAGGGCTCTCCTCGCAGGCCTAGTTTGAATCCTGGATGATACTGTACATGTGAGGAATCTGTGGTTAAAAGCAACCATCCACTCACTCACTTCCCCGCACAAGTGATATCTCTAGTTTGGCTATACACACGAAAAGATACCCGCTATTTAACATTTCCCTTTAAGAACTTTCTCAAGCATATCACTAATCCGGAGACACTTCTCCAATCGTGCATTGGCATCATCGTAATCTCATGCCAAATCACCACTCCAAGCATGTACAAAGACGCATAACATTACTGACAACTTCAATATCGTTTCTCCGAATGTGAAGGGCCATAATCATCCGATTATACGTCGGAAAATTATAGAATATCTAGCAAAAACTAAAGGAGACATCATACTGTTACAGGAGACAAAATTATCTAGCAAAGATTCAGAATTCATCAAACATAACTGGATATCGCATGTTTCATGCTCACCAGCAGAACACAAAAAGAAAGGGGTAATCACCCTAGTAGCAAAAAAAATCTAACATAACCCTTGAAACATATTCTCACGATGACGAGGGCAGACTCTTAATTACCCACCTGCGCAGAGGTGATGATCGCATACATGTCGTAAACATATATGGCCCAAACAATGACGAGCCCGTTTTCTGGGAAAACGTATCCAAAAAAATACAGTGCATACCCCAAGACGACCTAATCATAGTAGGCGGAGACTTTAATCTCCCTCTAGATCCTATAATTGATCGCCAATCTACTTGCAAGTACCACCCTACAAAATCTCATGGCGTTGTACAAAACATTTGCTCTAAATTTAACCTCAAGGACTCTTGGCGCCTTCAACACCCCGACTCCAGGGACTACACATTTTATTCAGCACCCCATAACTTGTATACACGAATTGATTATATACTTATATCGAGCTCATTCACTCATCTAATTGACCGGACTAACATTTTGCCTAAACTTGTGTCCGATCACTCATGCATTAACACCATGTTAACTGGCAGCCACGTTAAGCCTCCACTTAAGAGATGGCGTTTCAATAACGACATTTTAACTGATCCCAATGACAAAAAGAAAATCGAAGACGTGATTACGGATTATCTAAAAATAATGATCTCCCAGAAACAAATGTGAACACTCTCTGGGATGCATTGAAAGCGACTCTGAGGGGTGTTCTCATTGAAATCAAAACAAAAATCAATAAAGGTTATAATGCAGGACTAATTAAGCTAGAACAAGAGATTAAACAACTGGAATTATTGCATACCAACTCCCTAAACAATAGTACTCTCAACCAACTGACACAAAAGAAGTACGAATACAACAAAATGCTAAGTGAACGCGCGGGGGTTTGGATAAACAAATTTAAGGCCCTCAAACTCTGTGAGGCTAACAAAGCTGGTAAGCGGCTTGCTTCTTATCTCAAACACAAACAAAACCAACATAGAATTACGTCAATCAAAGATGCAAACAACCAAACCCATACTAAACCTATGGATATTTTAAACTGTTTTAAAAAAATGTATGAAGCCCTCTATCATAATGATCAGGATTTTAACCTGCATAAGTGTTCACAATACCTGGGAAGATTGAATCTCCCCAAACTAACCGAATCCGATAGACGCGCGCTTGGAAAACAAATAAGTGATTCGGAAGTGTCCAAGTCCATTAAATCCCTGAAGGATAACACGGCACCGGGACCAGACGGCTTAACAGCCAAATTCTACAAAACATTTGCATATCAACTACAACCACCCATGTTAAACGTTTTCAATAATATAGCTGACTTAGGATATACAACAGACTCAATGGCTGAGGCCAACATTATAGTTATCCCCAAAGAAGGGAAAGACCCCTTACTCCCAAAAAATTATAGACCGATATCCCTCATTAATGTAGACTGTAAAATGTATGCAAAAATATTGGCCACTAGACTTAACGATTTCCTCCCGCAACTAATAAGCAACTCCCAAGTAGGCTTTATTAAACACCGTATGTCAAATGATAATACCCGTCTTTTATGCCATGTTCTCGAAAACACGCTCTATAACACCACTGCGTCTATAGCAATAACTCTAGACGCAGAGAAAGCGTTTGATAGAGTATCTTGGTCTTTTTTAAACCAATGCATGCATTCGTTTGACCTCAGTGATTCCTTTATAAAAATGGTCTTGGCACTATACTCAAAACCCGCCGCGCGGATTGCGATTAATGGTTCCGAGTCCCTAACTCTTCAACAAGGCAGGGTTGCCCACTTTCACCTTCCCTCTTTCTGTTAGCGCTAGAAACCCTGCTGGACATTAAACAAAACACCGAAATCACTGTGATAGGTTTTAATAACATCCAGGTTAAACTAGTTGCGTACGGAGACGACATCCTGATTATCACAGAAAGTCCTGAGCCCTCAATTAAGGCCCTGATGCATACAATTGAAAATTACTCAGTACACTCTGGCTATAAACTGAACAGGGATAAATCAGAAGTAAAACCCATAAATATTTACTGCACAAAAGAGATTTTGGGCAATTCAGGTCTAGCATGGCAACCAGGCTATATAAAATACTTAGATATCGAGTTTGGAAGCAATATAGACACACTACACCACAATGAAAACACTACTCTAGACAAAATCAAAAAACTACTAGACACATGGTCCCCCAAATTCATTACTTGGTGGGGAAGAATTGAAACGATAAAGAGGATGATCACCCCACTAGTCAATTATCTCATCAACATGCTACCCCTCGTTTTAACAGAAGACTTGCACCACAAACTAGATAACCTCATCTCAAAATTCATCTGGCAAGGTAAGAAGGCTAGAATAGCACTAAAAAAACTCAGGCTTGATAAATCTCTGGGGGTGTTAACCTGGCCGTTTTTAAAACATACCAAACTGCCTTCCTAGCAAAACAGGGCTCCTATTGGTTTTCTACCCCTAGCAACTACATCCCTGTATGGTTGAAAATAGAAAAGGCCATCTTAAATAATCTGAACCCGCTTGTCTTGCTAACCACCAACTCCACAAAACTAGTTAGATCTAAATCTATATTCAAAAACACAAAATCCTCACTCCTAAAACTAGACAAGAAACTCGCTTCAAAAATAAGATTCTCAAACATGGAATCTCTATGGCATAATCGGAACATTAAATACAAAGGTAAACCCTTACACTTCGAGTCTTGGATAAGTAGGGGCATCTCCTTCCCCCATCAACTGGAACATGCATCATATGCTTTAACGTTTACAGAAATCCAAAGTACCTAAGGTTTCGATAATATAGAATTCTTTACCTTTCTTAAAATCAAAGCGGCCTTGTCGAAATCTAAGATACTTAAAACTACCCCGTCACTACCTAGTTTCATCTCCAAGATTAACAAGTTGGGTCATCAAGTCTCCCACATCTACAAACTCCTATGACCTAAATCATCAAGCTTAAATAGCAATCTAATCACGTTCTGGGAACAATATTCATCTAGCAGTGGACCCAAATATGGAAGTCGATTACCTATAACAAAATCTCCCCTGTTTTATCCCAAACAAAACTTTGGCTTATCCACAAAGCTTACTGGACTCCAGCGTGATTACATTCACACCATCTCTGGCCGGACCCGATCAGCTGGAACTGTAAGGAAGAAGTAGGCGACTTAGCTTATCTCATTCTCCATTGCAAAGCACTAATAGTTTTCTGGGACAAGTTATTCACATTTTTATCCAACCTATTCGGCTGCCAATTTAAAAAAGAAATGGCCTCCCTAATTGCTGGTTTCCTTAACACCGACATAGTAAACCAATCAGACCGTGCATTATTGGATCTCTTATTCACTTCTGCAATAAAAATTGTCTTGAACAATTGGAAAGACACATACAAGGCCTCATTCAAATGCTGGATCAACTGGATCATACATATTAGAGGCGCAGACAATATCGCTCTCCAACAATCCCACTGGAAAACGCCAACCAGACATATCTGGGACAGACTAGATAACTACTTCGCCACAAACAAACCTCCCTGACATGCTCATAGACACACTCGTTCTTAGTGAATCCTCTTCCCAATACTTCCATTACACTTACTTACACAAGTAGGTGATTCCATCTCCTATGTCTGGCTACGTGTCATGATGAACTGATGTTTAACTTCGTTCTCACTTGGGAAAGCACTGAGTACAGGCTCTGACTTAGATCTACCCCTCTTTACTTCTGTATGTATAATTGAATCTTAACAAGCATACATATCCTCAGCCCACTTATTGTTATTGTTTTTGTTTTGTATTATTTTGATTTGCTTTGTAGTAGTATCATATGTTTACTGATCTGCATTGAAGTTATCTTTCTGTACTTCACGATGGTTGTGTCTTTATTTCCAATTATAAGCAAATCTGTATCTTATATGTTATTTTCTTTCTGTACAATGCTTACTTTCTGAAAATTAATAAAAACCGTTTGAAATTAAAAGCATCCATCAGAATATATTTTTTTCTGAAGGTTAAATAAGCCTAAACAAATAATGCATTAGTAGATGCACAAAGAATTCTTAACCCTTTCATAAATCATTCCCGTGATATATCTTAGCTGTCTCCATCACAGTAGAATGTTAAATTACAAAGCACACACCAGCTCTATAAGGAATCCACTCAAAGTACCGAAATATGTCATGATAACTGTAATTAACGTTGTACAGTATGTCTAAAGATTTGACGCACCCTGGACTTTAGCAGATTTTGGCAGACCCACATCAATATCGCTTTTTATACAGCAGCTCTTTGCTTTATAAGTAAATTGCCAGCAGCATTTGTCACACAGATTTCTGTGTGGATGTCAAAGTCTACATTTTTACTGTTGCCCTAGGTGAACAGAGCTGGGACATTACTTTCGCAGCTACGAAAGCAGAGCCTTTAGTAATACAGCTTAAAAGGGTCTCCATGGATTTCCTGTCAGCGAGACTGGAACAAGGGCTAACTCTTGACACTCCAAGGGCTCTCCTCGCATTGTCGGTTTGAAGTGAGAGGGTCAACCTTGTGTATCTCGAACTCTTTTGAACTTTGTGTCTCACTCCTGGCAGAATAAATCAGCAGCGAGACAGCGCATGAAAGTGTAAAGAGCAGCTGTTGTACTTAACATGAACAGTGGGCTCAACAGCATTGTTTACCTTGAAGAAGAGCAGATACAAAGAAATAATGCAGGAAAAGTGAAAAACAACATCATCAGAGAACATAAAATTGAATAAAAAGCTTCAAGCATTAGTAGAAACTAGCTTGCAGCAACTAGAATAAAGCACATTAATACAGAAACAGCAGACAAAAACACAACAGAAACAGACCCACTTATGCTACGAAGCGGGCAAAAAAAAAAAGCGAAGAAATCCGAATCTGTGTAGCCTTTGAATGAAACGAGCCTAAGGTAAATTAAGTCGGGGTATATTACAAGGTAAAGCATATCATGCTGGAACGAGGGAGAGGTTGCTGTATGAGTGTTGAGTAACAAGTGGTTACTGTTGCAAGGTGAAAGTATTATGTGGTATGGCAGGGTTGCCTTACCATGTAATACTAGCACAATACACAAAGATGGACCCTGGGTACTCTCTCAGTACACCTTCTCTTAGTCCTGGTAGAGTGGCAAAGAGCAGACAGCCTACTTAGAGGAACATGTGTTAAGCATTTCACATCACCAACATGGACGATAAGCAATTGACACCACTCAAGAGAAATCTGACACCAATTTATAAAAATAGCTCTGACTTTTATATATTTGTAGACACCAAAACGAAATCAATACATATAGTATAACCGGAGTTATCAATTTTAAAGCATTAAATAAGTACTTTTCAATGTGAAAACATGAACGTTGCGGTCAATGGGAAAAACACATTTATGCAATCTATTACTTAGAGAGTGAGTTCAACGGAATCTACTTAGTGTTAAGGTCTCATGAGTCCCTAAACCAGTTCATAACAGCTAGCACAATTTTACCTGGCTCAGGGGAGCGAGGTCCAGGGTTGCACTTTAGCTGTGGAACGGAGCTGTCTATCAAGCTTGTGGTATTGGAAAGACTACCTTAGCAAAAAAGTACTTGCGGGCGAGTTGAGCAAAATCCTTTGGAACCTAAGCAAGGAGCTGGCCGTGGACCAGGAGTCTCCAGGCACATCTGATCTACCTCGCTCGGGGGATTTGGATGCAACGGTGCTCTTGGCTATCCGTGGTGCTGAACTAGATCCGCGGCTAGAGGAGCTGGCAGGCGTGCCAAGAGAGGGTGAAAACAGATGCAAGATCTTTACGATAAAGCCAAAGGAGTGGTTGGTCGCTCATGCAGGTGATTCTCTTCTCTTAAAGCGTTGAGTAAAGCAGGTTGTAGTAGGACTGACCACCAACAAGCCTTAGTACCTGCAAGCAATCTGGATGAGGAAATCTTTATCCAGAAGACATGGGGCACATTGTAGAAAGCTTAGCCTCGCTGAGGATTGGAACTACAGCTCCTAGTAGCCACCTGCCCAAGGACTTTGAGTGGCCACGCCAGACGGCTCAGCTAACAGGACTTTAAGGTCGTGGACTTTGCGGTTTGTGCCTGCCGACTGCAGGGGACTCGTTCCTCTAACCCAAGGGATTTCTTGTAAAGTCTGGAGTTTGCAGAGGGGTTTACCTTCCTTTTGGAACTGGCCTCTTGCCTTAGTCGAGTCGAAATCCAGCGGGTGCAGGGTGGCTGCCACAGGTGCAGAGCTTAGCGCCTCTCTTCGTAGAGTCCTGCCTGTCGTGGAAACGGGTCTCTTCTTGTTATCACGTCAAATCTGAGGCTCTGGTGTCTGGGGTGCTGTTACATCCTGAATTTATGGGGTGTTAGTGGGTGTGAGGACTAGTAGCCAATGTGCAGCTAATCCTGCGGCTAATCCACCTCAGTAGTGACAACATCCTGTGGGTGTATGTCACTAAAACTAGTCAGAACCTAATTTCTAGCCTAAATTCAAGATGGCCAGACCCATCCTCGACTGTACACCTCAGCTGCAATACCCTAGAGGTGTGGTCAGCTTTGTGGAAGTGGACGCCTCCTTCATAGCCGATTTCCCGTCTGCCAGCAAAAAACTGTGCCTAGGGCAGGGGGAGGCTTTATCCTTGGGTGGGGGACAAGTTCCTTTGTCCAGTGGCGCCAGTGAAGCCTTTGAGGCTCACTGCAGCACGGGTCTTAATCACCAGTCATCCTGTGTGGGCGGAGGGTCACCTCTTGGTCACACAGGTCTTTGTGTCTGGCCTCTGGGAGTGAGATACACTCCCCAGCATGAGGTCAGGCTACTGTCTTGGTAGCAAACCTTCGAAAAAGCCCGCCAAGGCATGTGAATATTGAGTTAACTTGGTGGACACTGTCTAAAGTGCCACCTAGGTACATGCTGGTTAAACCTTGACACCACCATCATGTCGGGGGTTAAAAAGCACGCTGTTTGTCACCAAACACAAAATAAATCAGCCGGGCCATCATGGAGCTGGACATATAGGTGATGCTCATATGCCAGCCCATGTTATCCGATGGACCGCCGGTCACTTGCGGTAGAATTACGTTTACAATGCTACCACAGGGCAATATATGCTTGCACATATACTTCCACACACATAATATAATGCACTGTGCCTCCTAGGCTATAGAAGGCCTATCTTAGGGGTGACTGTCATACATTAAATGCAGTGAGGTGACCCTGTCACACATTGTGTGTGCAGGGTACAACTCGAGCAGGCATGCTGCCCGTGCAGGGCTGACATGGAACACCTGCAGACTTCAGGTTTACTTGAATCACTCAGGGTGGCACAATAAGTGCTGCAGCCCTGGTACCCCTTTTACATTCCTGCCCTGGGTACCACTGGTACAACATACTAGGGTCTTACAGGGGTGTAAGGGTACTTGCCAATTGGGTGTACCAATTCACATTTGCAGATTAAGGGAATGAGTGGTACTGGGCCTGGTTAGCAGAACCCAGCACACTTTCAGATCAATTACCAAAGCATCTAGCAGCAAAAAGTGGGGGGATGACTATCAAAAAAGGGCACTTTACAACACTTACGTTCTGTGTTGCTCTCAACCTCTGGCACGTCTGGTAGAGTAGAATTGTTTCCCTTCAGAGATGAAGTGTTAACGAAGGTTTGGTGTACTTATGGTTGATTGTGTCCTACTACTGTTTTCAGAGGAACAGATGTGATGTGGAGGTGGTACCGCGGGACTCTTGCTTCCTATGACTGGCAAGGCTACCGACTGTTGTGGAGTTGGTGGCCTGACTTCTTTGTGTGGAGATTTTGTATAGTTGGGTGATGGAGCTTAAGGATGTTTGAAATTTTCTGACTACCACAACCAGTTTTTAGCAGGAGAGAAGAAGGGGGTAGGGTGGTGTAAAGTAGATGGTGGTGTAAAGTAGATGGTGGTGTAAAGTAGATGGCTATGTCACAGTGTGATTATTTGTAGATATGTCACCTGGAGCGGTAATTAAATTGGGGGGGGGGGTCATAATTATGCGTGTCAGATCCAGCTGGTGGAGAGCTTTACAGTGCTTGCACATTTACATACACTGTAGGAGAGAGCTTGCTGCATAAGAGGAACAGAGTTTGGTGCTGGGAACCTCGAGTGTAGTTTCAATATTTTCACTCTCCAAAAACACCACCAAGGTGCCAAACTGGTGAAGAGGTAGGGCTGAACGGACCCCAGCAAAATGAGCAAGACATGGGAGTGGTGGAAAGTAAAGCTGGTCTTAAACATGGGTTTGTACATCTGGCGGGGTGGGCTGCACCTTGAAGTGAAGGATCACTAATACCATCGACTTCTAAGGTACACAGGAAGGTAGTTGGAACAGCATGTGCGCATCCGGCCACCCTTTCCAGAGGCTCTGGTCTTCTTCCTCCAAGACGCTGTGGGAGCATTCTGGGAGACGACCTTAGATGCGAAATGCTGGGGCGGTCTTGAAGCTTTTTAGTGAATGATAACAATTACTGCTATCAAGTTCCCAACAGCAAAATAGTGCAAGATGCGTGACTGCCAACCAGCCAATGTCAACTAAAGAGCCCGGGGTGCACCATTTCTCCCAACACTAATGTGGATGAGAGGTGACCAATGATGGGGCGAAGAGCCGGTGGAGCCAGGAACCCCCTCGCCCCCAAATAGCAAACAACTATGTACCCTTTGAGCTCTATGTGACAGGGGAAATAAACTATGTTGGATACGGGGAATCCAAATCCCCAAGTCTCCACCGTTGAAAAGGTCTTTTACTTTTTGTGCAATCACTGGTTGGATGCTCCTGGCCCTTCTTACCTGGGCCTTACACATATTTTGTCGATGGAGCAGTTAATGTCTGCTGGCGAAACCGTCACAATCCTCACTGTAGCTATAAGGCTATAAAGTTATATCTAATTCTACAGACGTCTCTCAGACACCTGACACCCTAGGTTGCCTTAAATTGATCCACTATTTTATTTAAATTAACATTGCCATTTTATATCATTAGATATTCAGTCAAATGCCTTTTCCTCTGGCTTGAATACAGTGGACATCTCTCACAGTGCACCAACTTCTTCAAACGTCTAAAAATAGACTTTTTTTTACTGAAAGAGTACTCAGTCAAGTAAGAAGGCACTGCATTCTTTCTACATGTATGTTTTGCGTTATTAATTATGGATGCGGTCAACTGCTGGCCTCCAAAATGCCTCTCCAAATTGATTTTGCCTAGGCTTTCTGTAATGCCCAATGGTCAATCTTCCTATGTTTTATCTTTTTAAAGGATAATCTTTGGGCTTCCGTTAGCATTCTGACTTTTACAGGAATTATATCCTCTGTCCCTTGTGATCGTTCACCTGTGGTACAAGTCTCAGCCACAGCTTGCTGGAGTTGTTAAGCAGTTCGTGTTCAACAGACAACTGCTTTCTACGCATAAATATTGAAAGCTTTTGTTAATTTTGGAATTTAACTGCCTTTAACGCTGCAAAGAGGTGGACGAACCGCTCCATTCCACCGCTTTACTTCAGTAGTGAAGTGGACGTGAACGGTTTGTTCACTGCAAGGGTAAAGAACCACCAGAAGGATTTTCTTTCTTTAAAAAAAAGTCAAACAGTGAGGGAAAAGCTTCCCTTGTGTCCCGAGTAAGCTTTGTTTTTGTTCAAGGTGACATGAAGCGCACTGATATCACAGTAAGTAAAGTGAAACCAATTTAATCAGTGCTCTGAAGAAGGAGATTACTAATGTTTGGGGGGTCGCTAGAAAGGGGACAAGAGGAATTAAATGGACTACCACTTAAAACAAGCATTGGCATAGGAAATAGGTCCCGCCTTTGGAACCTTATAAGTGTTTAGCCATGCAGCACGTTATCCTGGGTGCTGTGCCACCAGGGAATGAAGAGCTATACAATTACTACACACTGGATCATGCAGTCTGATTCAGGAATGCATGCTTGCCTCAGGAAACATTTATGGACACATTCCAAGGCTTTTTACACACAGACAGAAAGACAAGTGCCTCAATGCAAGTCAACAGCACTATAACATTCTGAACCCCAATATATAACGGATCTGGCACCTGCATGATTCGCTAAACTGCCCAGTGCAACACACCCAGTTCACCGGAGCAGGTACGAGTACAGCAGAAAATCAGTAGAAAGTGAACATAAAGCTGAGATAAAGTCAATAATTTTGGAACAGGGCACTTATGGGGGAATTTCCTTCCTACAACTTCACAATGAAGTGACCCAGGGCCTGAATGTCCCAAAAAACATGAACAGGTTTAGCCGCCTGTGACCACTGTGCAGAAAATGCACTGGGCAATAAAATGTTAAAATAAGCTTACTCTGCGCTGCAGATACCAGTGCTGAAGGCAGAACAGCAGAGGGCACAAACAATATTGTGTCATCTGCATTTCCACATTGCAGGAGATGTGTCCTTTGCGGTCAGGTCAGTGAATAATAAAAAAAAAATTAAAAAAGCAAATAGGTGTGGCAGCATTGAGTCTACTCTACACTAACATTTTTAAAAAGGCTGTATCAGCGAGAAAACGGGTTGCTTTCTGTAAATAAGGCATATAAAAAAAACTATCTAATTTGTGATGCATCAGTGTACTTCGGAGATGCAAAATAGGCCCTTGTGCACTGCGGTGCCAACACTCTAGGGTATTTGGACTGGTACACCAAAAAAATAGTTCTCGAAGCGTAGTCAAGGTCCACTCTATCTATACTTTCAAGAATTGGTAATAACAGGACTTTGAAGAACTGGTAACAATAGGTCAAACAGACGGACAAGTTGCTGAGGCAGACCTGGAGATTAGCATCTTGTGAGACAAGGCTAGGGCTGGCCTTCTGTGCCTTGCACACCACGGCTCTTGTGAGACAAGGCTAGGGCTGGTCGTTGATGCGATGTACACAGAGCGCTCTGGTGAAGCAAGGCTAGGTCTGGCACTGTGTACATTATATGCAATAGGCTCTAGTGAGACAAGCCTAGGGCTGGCCTTCTGTGCCTTGCACACCACGGCTCTAGTGAGACAAGCCTAGGGCTGGCCTTCTGTGCCTTGCACACCACGGCTCTTGTGAGACATGGCTAGGGCTGGTCGTTGATGCGATCTACACAGAGCTCTGGTGAAGCAAGGCTAGGTATGGCACTGTGTACATTATATGCAATAGGCTCTTGTGAGACAAGCCTAGGGCTGGCCTTCTGTGCCTTGCACACCACGGCTCTTGTGAGACATGGCTAGGGCTGGCCTTCTGTGCCTTGCACACCACGGCTCTAGTGAGACAAGCCTAGGGCTGGCCTTCTGTGCCTTGCACACCACGGCTCTTGTGAGACAAGGCTAGGGCTGGTCGTTGATGCGATGTACACAGAGAGCTCTGGTGAAGCAAAGCTAGGTCTGGCACTGTGTACATTAAATGCAATAGGCTCTAGTGCAGAGGTCTTCAAACTGTGGGGCGCGACCCCCAGGGGGGTCGTGGAGTCCTAGGAAGGGGGTCGCAGATTTCCCAGCTTCACTTGTCCCTGCAAAAAGACAGCCGTCCTGGGATGGCTAATTAAGATCGTTACCAGCTGCTTCCCTGATTGAAAGGCAAATGTGCCTTATCTGTTAATCTGCAAGTGTAAAGGATGCTTGGGAGCAATTCTGGCTCTTTGTGAAGACAAAGATGTGTTTTTTTGAGTGAAAGTGCAAAGAGTTAACAACTGGGCTGAGAAGTTCTTGCTTTTAATTTTAACTCCATTTACACAGCCCTTAGTGCCCCTAAAGAGGTGTTGAAGGGACAGTTATGTAAAAAAGAAAACTGCATTACATACGCTCTGGTATTATTAAAACCTACATTTCAAAAGCACCATTTTATTGTAAAACTATTTGCACATTTTGCAGCATTCTATCTTATCCTGTGTGTAATGCAAGTATAAAAAATTGACTTACATATTCACAGTGCTTTCCGTCACAGGCTGTGACTTCGTAGCACTAAAAATACACATCACTATTCTCCACTGCACCAATCAAGATTTAATTCTGTGGTTCTCTGGTTACACACAGACCTCTGCAGTGCATTAACTAATAGAGGTTTCATAATGTACTACGGTGCATTTCCCACTGAGTAATAACTTTTTTATTTATTTTTCATTTACGCTGCCCATTATTTTATATGTAGATACCTAAAGGTGAAAGACCTAAAAAACGTATAGAATATTTTGGGCTATGAGAGGCTTGCTTCGCCAGAGCATCACTTTTTTTTTTGATGTTCCAGTGGCGCAAGCATCTCAACCATACCTATGAGGCAGTGCAAAGTCACCCTGCATGGCTTTGCATTGCCTCATAGATATGGAGTAAGACATAATCAATCAATCACAGAATTTGTAGAGCGCACTACTTACCCGCGAGGGTCTCAAGGCGCTGGGGATAGGGAAGGGGGGGGGGGGTGGATGCTGCTACTGGTCGAACAGCCAGGTCTTGAGTAGCCTCCTGAAGGTCAGCAGGTCTTGGGTCTTTCGTAGGCTTAGTGGAAGGGTGTTCCAGGTCTTGGCGGCGAGGTGTGAGAAGGATCTGCCGCCGGTGGTTGTTCTTCGAATGCGGGGGACGGTGGCGAGGGAGAGGTCGGCGGAGCGGAGCCGGCGGTTGGGGACGTAGAAGAGGAGCCGTCTGTTGAGGTAGGCTGGGCCAGTTTTGTGGAGTGCCTTGTGTGCGTGGGTGAGGAGTTTGAAGGTGATCCTCCTGTCGACAGGGAGCCAGTGCAGGTTCCTCAAGTGGGGGGTGATGTGGCTGTGGCGTGGTACGTCGAGGATCAGTCGTGCGGAGGCGCAAGTCACTGCGTTGCCTTACTCTGCGTCAAGGAGGTGTTCCATGGGCTTTGCGTGGGGTTCCCACGCAAAGCCCATGGATTTTGATGCTGCCCCATATTTACAAAATCACGTAAACCTGGGGCAGCTCCAAAATCTGACGCCTCTCCAGTGGAGGCATAACGAGGAGAAATGTTTTCATTTCTCCTCGTTTTTTCCTCTTTCCATGTGTGCTACATATTGCAGCTCACATAGAAATAGGAAAACGCCCCTCAGGATTGTTTTGGTGAAGGAAGGTGCCTCTTCCCGTACAAAAACAATCCTGCCTACGTTGGTGCTAGGCAGCAATATGTGAAGGTAAAGGACTAGAATGCACCATATTTCATAAATACGGTGCATTCCTGCCCTTTCACATTGGCATAGGGCAGCGCCGCAAGAAGACTTGCAGCGCTGCCCTATGCCAATTCCTCATAAATGAGGCCCTTTGTTTTTAGCTACACCTTTGGCTACACCCCTACGCTCAATGACCTTTGGTTTGCTAAACACTGTTTAATATAATTTCCCCACCGTAAAAATTATTTGCTGTGGTAATTGGGGGCTGTTAGAAATGGGGGTCCCTAGTTGGCAATGGTTTGCACCTTCGTCCAGTAGGGGCCCTTCCTTCTAGTCAGGGTAAGAGGGATACACTACTGAAATAACCCCTGCTCACCCCCTTGGTAGCTTGGCACGAGCAGTCAGGCTTATTTCAGAGGTAGTGTGTAAAGGATTTGCACATAACCAACAGTAATACAGTGAAAACACTACAAAAGGACACCACACCAGTTTAGAAAAATATCCAATACTTTATACATTCAAAACAAGACCAAAACGATAAAAATCCAACACACAGTACTTAAAAATATGCACTTTGCGGGGAGCTGGCATCGATCGGTCCGGAGTGCGGTGTGGGACGGGGCAGTGTGTCGCAAGACTTACGAGCAGTGCCCCCAAGCCACGGTGCGGTCACGGTTGTCGAAGTCAGCGACGGCGTCGGTGAGACCAGGGCGGCGAAGTGAAACGAGGCGGTGCGGAGTGCGGCGCCCACAGGTCACGGTGCAAGCAGCAGCTCGGTGGCCATCGTCAGTGAGACCGGGGTTGCGGTGCGAGATGCAGCGGTGCCCTCTGCGGTGCCTTCAGGACACGGAGCCAGCAGCGGAGTCAGTGACAGAGTCGGTTGCTTTCCCCCCTCTGTGGCAACTGAAACCACGGTTCCAGAGGCGGTACCCAGAGGTCAGTGAAGTCTTTGCGGTCCCTGAGACTTCAGAACAGGAGGCAACTTCTACTTCAAGCCCTTGGAGATACTCAGCAACAAGTAAAGAAAGTTCAGTCCAGTCCTTTCACTGCCCAAGGCAGAAAGCAACTGCAGGCCAAACCAACAAAGCAACAACACAGCAAAGTTGCAGTACTCCTCTTGGCAGTTCTTCCAGCTCTTCTTCTTGGCAGGTTCCTTGATTCCAGCGAGTTCTAAAGTTCTGGGGTCTGGACCCCAATATTTATACTCAGTTTCTCCTTGTGCTTTTGGGCAGAGAGTGCCTGTGCCCAGCCCAAACCAGTTCCATCCTCTCTGGCCCAGCTTCCTGGCAGGAGGTGGAGACAGCATTGTCCAAGGCAGACCAGGCCCATTCAGGTGCAAGAAAATCTCCTCCCACTACTATAAATACAGCCCAGATCTATTCAGCCCAGCCCTGACTCATCCAGGAAAGGCAGGACACACCTTGACCCCCCCCAGTGGCTGTCTGATGAAAATGCACATCCCCAGCCCCTGTCACTCCAAAGCCAGACAGTCAATCCACAAACCCAGCAGAGGCACACAGGATGGCTAAGCAAGAAAATACACACCAGTACATGTCCTACCTTTAATATACACGGCACCCTGCCCACAGGGGTACCTTGGGCCTACCTTAGGGGTGACTTACATGTAATAAAAGTGAAGATTAGGGCCTGGCAAGTGGGTGTACTTGCCAGGTCGACATGGCAGTTACAAACCGCGCAGACACTGCAGTGGCAGGTCGGATACCCTTTTCAGGGCTGCATGGGTCAGTGGCACAATCAGTACTGCAGGCCATTTGATTTACAAGCCCTGGCACCCTCAGTGCACTTTACTAGGGACTTACTAGTAAGTCAAACATGCCAATCATGGAAACACCAATCCATAATACAATTTACAATAGGAACAGTTGTACTTTAACACTGAACAGAAGTGAGAAAGTGCACAGAGACACTGAACCAGCAAAAACAGAGTCAAAACTAGGAGGTCCGAAAGGAAAAAAACAGGGGAAACATACCAAAAGATGCCAGATCTAACAGGGGCATTTATGGTTGTCGATAGATGTTGATGTTGAGGAGAACCAAGTTTCTAGAAAATTTTGTCAGAAGGGGTCCTTATGCCTAAAAAGGTTTGACAAGGGGGTCTTGACATCAAAAAGTTTGAAGACCACTGCTCTAGTGAGACAAGCCTAGGGCTGGCCTTCTGTGCCTTGCACACCACGGCTCTTGTGAGACAAGGCTAGGGCTGGCCTTCTGTGCCTTGCACACCACGGCTCTTGTGAGACAAGGGTAGGGCTGGTCGTTGATGCGATGTACACAGAGAGCTCTGGTGAAGCAAAGCTAGGTCTGGCACTGTGTACATTAAATGCAATAGGCTCTAGTGAGACCAGCCTAGTGCTGACGTTCTGTGCCTTGCACACCACGGCTCTAGTGAGACAAGCCTAGGGCTGGCCTTCTGTGCCTTGCACACCACGGCTCTTGTGAGACAAGGCTAGGGCTGGCCTTCTGTGCCTTGCACACCACGGCTCTTGTGAGACAAGGCTAGGGCTGGCCTTCTGTGCCTTGCACACCATGGCTCTTGTGAGACAAGGCTAGGGCTGGTCGTTGATGCGATGTACACAGAGAGCTCTGGTGAAGCAAAGCTAGGTCTGGCACTGTGTACATTAAATGCAATAGGCTCTAGTGAGACAAGCCTAGGGCTGGCCTTCTGTGCCTTGCACACCACGGCTCTAGTGAGACAAGGCTAGGGCTGGCCTTCTGTGCCTTGCACACCACAGCTCTTGTGAGACAAGGCTAGGGCTGGCCTTCTGTGCCTTGCACACCACAGCTCTTGTGAGACAAGGCTAGGGCTGGCCTTCTGTGCCTTGCACACCACGGCTCTTGTGAGACAAGGCTAGGACTGGTCGTTGATGCGATGTACACAGAGAGCTCTGGTGAAGCAAAGCTAGGTCTGGCACTGTGTACCTTAAATGCAATAGGCTCTAGTGAGACAAGCCTAGGGCTGGCCTTCTGTGCCTTGCACACCACGGCTCTTGTGAGACATGGCTAGGGCTGGCCTTCTGTGCCTTGCACACCACGGCTCTTGTGAGACAAGGCTAGGGCTGGTCGTTGATGCGATGTACACAGAGCGCTCTGGTGAAGCAAGGCTAGGTATGGCACTATGTACATTAAATGCAATAGGCTCTAGTGAGACCAGCCTAGTGCTGACGTTCTGTGCCTTGCACACCACGGCTCTTGTGAGACAAGGCTAGGGCTGGTCGTTGATGAGATGTACACAGAGTGCTCTGGTGAAGCAAGGCTAGGTATGGCACTGTGTACATTATATGCAATAGGCTCTAGTGAGACCAGCCTAGGGCTGGCCTTCTGTGCCTTGCACACCACGGCTCTTGTGAGACATGGCTAGGGCTGGCCTTCTGTGCCTTGCACACCACGGCTCTTGTGAGACATGGCTAGGGCTGGCCTTCTGTGCCTTGCACACCACGGCTCTTGTGAGACAAGGCTAGGGCTGGTCGTTGATGAGATGTACACAGAGTGCTCTGGTGAAGCAAGGCTAGGTCTGGCACTGTGTACATTATATGCAATAGGCTCTAGTGAGAAGCCTAGGGCTGGCCTTCTGTGCCTTGCACACCACGGCTCTTGTGAGACATGGCTAGGGCTGTCTTTGTGTGCAACGTACACGATGGGCTCAGGTCTTGCTTGCCCTGTTTTCGGTAGGCTCTTGGGAGACAAGACTAGGGCTGGTAGTGTGTACAGACCTGAAGCTTATGGTCTCTAACTTTGTAGCAATGGACAACCGGCACACGAGGGGCTGTTTGTGGGGAGGTAACCCTAAAACACATAATTAAGAATTTGTGGGAGGAACCTGCACTTGATCACGGAGCTGCACCTTATTCCCTCGAAGCCATACCCTCCGACACAGCCCCTAAAACACGGGTACTCATAGTACGGCCCGCGGGCCGCCAGCGGCCCGGCAAGCCTTCCTTGGCGGCCCGCGGACCTTGCAGCTATCCTACCTGTGTTTTTTCTTTTTTTAAGTGTCCGCAAACACCGCCGGTTGCAGCAGCGCTCTATGGGGGCTGGGCGATTCTTTTAAAAAACCATTCACTTGTTAATGAGGCTTTGTTGTATTTCCCATCTTCTTAGCGAGTGGAGATGCAGGGGCGCTAAGAAGAGGTGAAATACAACAAAGCCTCATTAACAAGTGAATGGTCTTTTAAAGACCTGTGAAGTACTCGGGTGCGGCTGTGTGTGTGCCCGGGAAGCTGTCTCAGCCCAGCCGGGGCTGACACACACGCGGGGTGAGGTGACAAAGGGTGACAGAACGAGGGTGACAGAGCGAGGGAGACAGAGCGAGGGAGACAGAGCGAGGGAGACAGAGCGAGGGAGACAGAGCGAGGGAGACAGAGCGAGGGAGACAGAGCGAGGGAGACAGAGCGAGGGAGACAGAGCGAGGGAGACAGAGCGAGGGAGACAGAGCGAGGGAGACAGAGCGAGGGAGACAGAGCGAGGGAGACAGAGCGAGGGAGACAGAGAGGGGGAGACAGACAGAGGGAGGGAGACAGACAGAGGGAGGGAGACAGAGAGAGGGAGGGAGACAGAGAGAGGGAGACAGAGAGAGGGAGACAGAGAGAGGGAGACAGAGAGAGGGAGACAGAGAGAGGGAGACAGAGAGAGGGAGACAGAGAGAGGGAGACAGAGAGAGGGAGACAGAGAGAGGGAGACAGAGAGAGGGAGACAGAGGGAGGCAGAGGGAGACAGAGGGAGGGAGAGGGAGACAGACAGAGGGAGACAGAGGGAGGGAGATGAGACAGAGGGAGGGAGATGAGACAGAGAGAGGGAGACAGAGAGAGGGAGCCAGAGAGAGGGAGCCAGAGAGAGGGAGCCAGAGAGAGGGAGGGAGACAGAGGGAGGGAGACAGAGGGAGGGAGACAGAGAGGGAGACAGAGAGGGAGACAGAGAGGGAGACAGACAGAGGGAGAGAGAGAGAGAGACAGAGGGAGAGAGACAGAGGGAAACAGAGGGAGCCAGAGAGAGGGAGCCAGAGAGAGGGAGGGAGACAGGGAGGGAGACAGAGAGAGAGGGGGAGAGGGAGGGAGACAGAGAGGGAGACAGACAGAGGGAGACAGAGGGAGAGAGAGAGACAGACAGAGGGAGACAGAGGGAGAGAGAGAGACAGACAGAGGGAGACAGAGGGAGAGAGACAGACAGAGGGAGCCAGAGAGAGGGAGCCAGAGAGAGGGAGGGAGACAGAGGGAGGGAGACAGAGAGGGCAACAGACAGAGGGAGGGAGACAGACAGAGGGAGACAGAGGGAGGGAGACAGAGAGGGAGGGAGACAGAGGGAGGGAGAGGGAGGGAGACAGAGGGAGGGAGTCAGGGGGAGGGAGAGGGAGACAGACAGAGGGAGACAGACAGAGGGAGACAGACAGAGGGAGACAGAGGGAGGGAGACAGAGGGAGGGAGATAGAGGAGGGAGATAGAGGAGGGAGATAGAGGAGGGAGACAGACAGAGGGAGACAAACTGAGTGAGAGAGGGAGACAGAGGGAGAGAGGGAGAGAGAGAGAGGGAGAGAGAGAGGGAGACGGGGAGAGGGAGGGAGACAGAGAGGGAGACAGACAGAGGGAGACAGAGGGAGAGAGAGAGACAGACAGAGGGAGACAGAGGGAGAGAGAGAGACAGACAGAGGGAGACAGAGGGAGAGAGACAGACAGAGGGAGCCAGAGAGAGGGAGCCAGAGAGAGGGAGGGAGACAGAGGGAGGGAGACAGAGAGGGCAACAGACAGAGGGAGGGAGACAGACAGAGGGAGACAGAGGGAGACAGAGGGAGGGAGACAGAGAGGGAGGGAGACAGAGGGAGGGAGAGGGAGGGAGACAGAGGGAGGGAGTCAGGGGGAGGGAGAGGGAGACAGACAGAGGGAGACAGACAGAGGGAGACAGACAGAGGGAGACAGAGGGAGGGAGACAGAGGGAGGGAGATAGAGGAGGGAGATAGAGGAGGGAGATAGAGGAGGGAGATAGAGGAGGGAGACAGAGGGAGAGACAGAGAGAGAGGGCGACAGAGAGAGAGGGAGAGGGAGACAGAGAGAGAGGGCGACAGAGGGAGGGAGACAGAGGGAGGGAGACAGACAGAGGGAGGAGGGCGACAGACAGAGGGAGGAGGGCGACAGACAGAGGGAGGGACACAGATAGAGGGAGACAGAGGGAGGGAGACAGAGGGAGGGAGACAGACAGAGGGAGACAAACTGAGTGAGAGAGGGAGACAGAGGGAGAGAGGGAGAGAGAGAGAGGGAGAGAGAGAGGGAGACGGGGAGAGAGAGAGAGGGAGGGAGAGATAGAGAGAGGGAGGAGAGATAGAGAGAGGGCGGGAGACAGAGAGAGAGAGAGAGAGAGATAGATAGAGATAGATAGAGAGAGAGGTGTTTATGCCGGGTCTGGTGGCTCAGTGGACGAAGGCGTCCGCTGCAGGGGCCTGTGTTCAACCTCATGGTCATAGTTATTTTTTTTGCTCTAGCCCCGACCCCCTCCCCCACTGACCCCGCCCCCACCAGTGCGGCCCTTGGCCACAAACCACACTGTAAATTTGGCCCCCGAGAGAAAGTTTGTGAGTACCCATGCCCTAAAACAATGCAAGCGCTGGCTATGCTCGGTCTAAAAAGCCTCTGTTTTACAAAACGTAGAAATAAATGATTCACTGCTGTAAAAGTACTTACAAAATAATTCTGCCTTACATTATTGTCAGGGCAGTCAATAACGTTTTAGAATGACGTCTAATCAGTCGAGGAACATACAACACAGCCAACTAGGTAACTAAAGCAAAGACCAGCATTTTTTGTAAACAATGCAACCACACGGATACAATCGTGGGGTTAGTGAGGACGAGTGTACATTGCACAAGCCAGGCAGGAATGCTGGTGTTCCCACCGTGCTTTGAAAAACAGGTCTTTGAAAAACTGTACCTGCAGGCCCAAGGAAATCAAACGAGGTCACGTTGCAAGCTACCGAGCTGGAAACCAGCTGGGATATCGGACATGCCTACAAAATAAATGCAATGGACAAACCATTCATTCTGGTTGAAGTGTTCAGGTACTTAACAGATCCTCATTAGAAGGGTCAGATTCTGTAGGGGTACGTTTAGCTCAAAAGCCCCTAGAGACCTCATATGCGCTCACAGCTCTTTCCCCCTTTCAAAAAACATGAAATGCACGCACTAAATGTAAATAAACATCTGCTTCTGGACCCTCCACTTACACCCTAGCTCGGGTGAGAAACCAGCGAGACTGCAGAAGGAGAGGGCAGGAAGAGGTTCTCTGGGACACTGGTGCCTCCCCTGACAGCGGGCAGCAGTCAGCACTGGAAGCCGCAACAGTGCCATCAGCCTGAAGCAGGTCGCGAACACCATCCTTCCAACTGGTCGAGTGCACGTGCGCAGCCTCCAACAGTCAACAAAACTCGAGCCAATGGAGGGGTGCGTACAGCCTCAACCGCCACCCTAGCAGAGCGTACGAGTATGCAGCGTGATTCCTGTAAGCTGACGAGATCCGCTCTTTCTTTTCCGTGTTTCTGTCAGAGTTGTTACCGTCTTCTTAAGCGGTGGCAGCCACAAACAAGATGCATGCAGTTAAAACAGGAAAGGCCTTTACTCTAGTCAGCTGATCAAGCAAAACAAAACAAGAGCACTTCCCAACACTTGTGGGAAGTGCTCGTTCAGGCGAGCGGCCTCCCAATGTGGCCGCAATGATGAAAGCTGAAGCATGGCCGCTGTGAAGTGGGCGCCGCTGTGAAGTGCTCGTTCAGAATTTTAAATAAAAGTTCCTGAGATAGAAAATAAAATGAGACAGGTGGAAGAATACAAGTCCTGGGGTGCTGCTCTGTGGGAGTTAACAATTGACAAAAAGGTGGGACAAAGAAAATAGATTAACCACTTACAAGCAAGGAGTTCTAAAGACACTGACAAACAAAAAGCAGGGGGAGGGCTGTAAGCCCACAAAACAGAATCCAACATGTCTTGAAGAAACAGCGCAAGCGCTGTCTAGACTCGACCGAAGTATTTTTTTTTTTACACAACTCTGTCCTGTGAAGAGATGATCTTAGCACATTTAAGCCTTTTGTTGAAGCCCTTTTTAGTTAAAAAAATAAAACAAAAAACCCCACTTTCTTGCTCACTACTTTTTACCCAATCCCCTCCCCCCACCCCCCAAACAAAAGTTTGGCATATTTTGGCTAATTTTATAAGTCTCCTCCGGGCTAATTCACAAACTCTGGGCACTTTTTGAATCCCCAATATGTGGGGGAAAAAATTATGCAAATTTGGCCAGGCTACCGTTTGTGGACAAAAAGTCTATGCTTATGGTTAAAGCTTAAGCTTTAAGAGCCCCAAACATCAATTAAAGGGCTCAGCTCTGGGGGTGGAAAAGACTTTGCAGCTGAGGGGATAAAGATACATGCTTGCCTCAAGTCATCATTTTAAACTTGCAGCTACTTTGTAATACTTTTCTTTCTCTTTGAGGGTGCTTTTAGCCGAGGACTGGTCAAACGATTCACCTTCTGAGTTGTTAAATCCTTCCAGCCTTAGGCCATGAGGAGCTATCCCAGCACTGTTTAGGTCGAGCCTAGCGCAGCGCGCATACGCTGCTCTGCGAGGCTTCTTGTAACTACTCAAAATTACTCCGTGTGGGTCTGACTCCCCCCACACATAGAATTGGCTTTTGCGTGTGTCTTTCAAGAATCAAAGCACGCAAATGGGTAAAGGCGGGTGCATGTCCCACCTCTTTTTTTAATGTTGACTCCCACGGCGTTTTGTTCTCGGGAGCGAGCAGCGGCGTGAAGGGCGGCAGCTGCATTCCAGTGCCCGCCCCACCACTCCTCTTGAGCTGCTTGTTTTCATTTGCAGCCTGCGCTCCATGTTTGCACCCCCTCCCACTCTTCCTTCTTTGTTATCTGTAGCGCGGTCCGCTTTCACTTTGGGGACCGCGCTTGTTTATTTAATTAATTTTCAGCGCGATTTGCTTTCACTTTTGCGGCCGTTCTTGTTCCTTCTGTTTTTTTACAGCGTATTACAAGCGCCACAACTTTCTGGATTGAAAGTTAACTACATAACTTCTAGTTAATTAGATATCCCAGCAGCGCACACATATTCACAGTTCCTTATCATATTCATACTTTTTCAAAACTAATCAGTTAAACGGCATAGCTGGCATGTCACGGTCTACACAAAGCTTTCAAATTTATATAATTTGCAGACTTCCTAGATTAACACAAAAACATACATCTTTTGCTTGGCTTT
This sequence comes from Calotriton arnoldi, assembly GCA_963921515.1. Lineage (NCBI taxonomy): Eukaryota > Metazoa > Chordata > Amphibia > Caudata > Salamandridae > Calotriton > Calotriton arnoldi. The sequence goes on from CAWUFW010010578.1 coordinate 175,432, forward strand.
ACCTTGCCACTGCTTACCGCTACTTTGTGCAACCACTGTGCTTACTCACAAAAAATGCCTGTTTTTGAGAAACACATGTTAATCATTGGGCAGTTTTGGAAATTTCTCCCAGCACATGCTGGTAGGCCGCATAATAAAGTGTCCTTGTGTAACGTAACTAGAGCTCATGTTAAGCGCTCCAAAACCTTCGGGTCAAGTTCGCGCTATAGTTCAGTCTTTTGCATGGGCTCAAAAGAAGGCACAGTAGATACGACAAGGCTAAGTTCAGTGGCTAAGGCAGCATGATTCGCATAATAGGGTGAAAATTCTTTCAGGTGTTCTGAGAAATCTTTTATCTTTGGAATTGTATAAGGATGTTTGTGAATGGCTTGTAACTGGCACTAAGAGCAACAAAATTAAATTTTATAGATAAAATTTGCAAACCAGATTTAGCTCAATAAAGGAGGTAGCACCGACTCTGGACACGTTCTTGGGTTCTCATGGTTCTTTTGACACCACATACAGTTCCTTTTCAGCTAAAAAGTGCACATATCAGGATGTTAATGCTTTCCGGAAGCAAATTCAATATTAGGAAGCCAAGCTGTCATTTTCAGCAACAGACGCTATGTGGGAGCGTCCTGCATGACATCCCAGGCAGAAGACTTTCTGATTCCAATTAGACAGAATCAAAGTGTTTCCCCACCTAACAGGTCAAACACAGACAAATGCCCGGGAAGGCACCATATACAGGAGGCATGGGTTACACACTTTGAAGGCCTATTTGGAATTACCGAGGAGGTAACTACTCAACTCCCCCTCTCAAGCCTAGTTGGCACAGGAGGCAATGTCCTGTTCACACTGGAAGAAACAAAATACGCTCTTAACCAGTGTAAAAGAGCAAAGGCACCTGGACCCGACAGTATCCCAATTGATCTTTTTTTAGATAATCAAGATCTCTGGGCACTGCTTTTAACAAATGTTTTTAATAAAATTGCTCAAATAGGTGCTCCTCCCTCATGGAAGACGACTGTAATTGTGCCTATTTATAACAAGCATTGGCATAGCCAATAGGTCTCGCTTTTGGGACCTTATAAGTATTTAGTTATGCAGCACAATATCCTTGGTGCAACAACATCAGCTGTTGCATGGCTAAACCTTGTACCTTATAAGTGTTTAGCCATGCAACAGTTGATGTTGTTGCACCAAGGATATTGTGCTGCATAACTAAATACTTATAAGGTCCCAAAAGCGAGACCTATTGGCATTGTTAAAGCGCCAATAGGTCTCGCTTTTGGGACCTTATAAGTATTTAGTTATGCAGCATAATATCCTTGGTGCAACAACATTAACTGTTGCATAGTTAAACACTTATAAGGTCCCAAAGGCGAGACCTATTGGCTATGCCAATGCTTGTTTTCACTGAAATGCATGCCAGATGGCATGGCCGGACTGGCCATCCTTCTCCTTTGTCATTTCCCTGGTAGGCAACCGACTACAGCAGTAGTTCTTAACCTGTGGTCCGGGCACTCCATAGGGTCCGCAAAGCGTACTCGGGGATCCGTGACTCTTCAGAAAATTTTATATTAACAGATACATAAAGTGTATAGAAAGGAAAAAGCAAAATGTACAATTGAAAATTTTAAAATGTCCTGTAAAAGGAAAAGAACCTGAAATTGGAGGCCAAAAATTAAGTTGGTGTCCTCCGATTGATTTGTGGGAGCAGTGCAAGTTCATCAAACTGAACATAGTATGGATGATGAGTGCCGTCAATTGAATTTAGAAAACCTAGAAAACCTTCCTATTAAATTTTTTTTTTTTTAAATTGTTTGTGAATTACATAAAATATTAAATTATTTTTGTATTTGTTGATGAATGTTTCTGTATATTTTGTGTACGATCTTGCAGTTCAGATCATTGAAAATGCTTAGGCCGTGGTCACCGGCTACCAGTAACGGCTCAGTGGAGTGTCCTCGGATTTCAATAATGATTCGGTGGGGGCCCCAGGTTCCAGACATGATTATGTGGGGGGTCAACGCAAGTCAAAAGGTTAAGGGGGATACTTTCAGAGCAACTTGGACTGAAATAACCCATCCATGCCCCCTTTGGCCCCTTCCAGACTCCAGCAGTGTAGAGCAGATTGGAACATTTTTGCCTGAGCTGATTTTGGTTTCCAGTCTGAATCAGGTAGAAACTGTTTGATTTTGCAGACATGAGATTGAAGGCTTTGAAAGAAACAAAATCTATGGTTTTCTTGTGAGGATTAAGAGGTCCCGGATAGCGGTCAGATCATGCAAAACTTAGTTCCATACAGCTCTTAGAATCGAGATCTGCGCTGCTGACATCTTTGTTTGATTTGCAACTCATAAGTTTGAATCTTTGGCAGTGCTGATTCATTCCTTAATCCTTCCCTGGTCAATAAATTGACTATCGATACGCTGTATTTTAATAACGCCTGGTATAATATTTCCCCACCCGCGTTAGTAAGTGCTATATAAATGCAAGTAATGATAATCGATTAATAATCATTATCCTCATCCATAGTGTTATGATGATCGTTATTTTTTACTATTTCGTTTTTACTTTTATTTTACTATTATTGTTAGTATTGTTGTTGTTACTATTATTGGCATTGTTGTTTTTTTGTTGTTCTCATTATTGTCATGGCATTTAATGACAGTGTTTCTGACCTGCTGCCAGTGACGGATGCCCCAGAAGAGACTGCTGAGTCAACCCACTGGGGAGTGGCAGACACCCTGCACTCTAGAGTCTGCAGTGATGCGGTAATATGCAGTATTACACACACCTGCATGGGACCAGCAGGCCATCCCGGCTCATAGTGTGCATCAGCAGGCAGAACTGGCATAAGCCTGAAGCTTAAAAGGGATCTCGGATTTAGACAGTTGTTAATTTAGTTCTGTTTGATGAAGCTGGGGTTTTGGCAGGTGGGCCTCTAAGGTTTGAGCTGGCCTCGGCCTCTCTGGACCTCAGAAGGGCCAGTAATGCCTCTGCTCATAGCCACATTCCTCCTGTCAGCTGGCAGCCCCTCTCCTGTTGCTCACATCTGCGACTTAGCAGCGTCGCTGGAAATGGCGCGCAGCTGCAGGAGGGTCGAAAGCAATACTTTGTCCAATTGAATCAAAAGGGAATAAAGACACTCCCTGCTAAGAAAATGATTGCTTGTCGAGGAAAGTGCAATCTCCGGCTTAATCTAAACTGTGACAATAACGTCCCTTTCACTGCAAAGAAACAGGCATGAGAACACGGTAGGACTAGGAACGGTGCAAGCATTATCAGTTCTACCCGCAAACTGCATGTAACCTCGCCAAGACCGTGCGTCACCAACGACGTAGTATTTGCGGCCCCCAGTTGCAGTATTTACTCTGCAGTGTCTGCTGGCGACACTCTGAAGCATTAACTTGCTTTTGGACATAGCGGTCCTTGAAGGACAGGAAAATGGGGTGTCTTCAGTGAGTGAGTTTACACAGCTTCCGGGGTATAGAGATGAGTGAGTATAGCGAGCCAAGTCTCCCTATACATGGAGGGGGTGTTGTCAGGGTCACGCGCTCAAGAGTTTTAGAAGAAGATCAGTAGTGCATTAGAGTTCCTTAAGATATGGTGGGTAACGAGTCATAACTTTTAAATGCAGTTCAAAACAGAAACTCATGAGATATTCTAATACATCCTGTCGAAGCAGTACCCAGCAGCATTAATTCTCTTTTATTATTTTTTGTACAATTTTATTTTATTATTATTCCCTTTATACCTTGTTGGCACCACTTTGTTACTAATGGAAATACCATTTCACAGAAAATCCCACTACTTAGGAAATGCTCTAAAGTAGCCTTTTTCTAAATGTAGCAATAATAAAAATAAAACAAGCATTTGCCACATGGGGACTCGCAGGCTAACGTCTCGGAGTGGCGGCAATGCACACTGAACACATAAGGAATCTTCAATCCTCCTAAAGTGATAACCTAAACTGCTCATTTAAAGATCCCAGCGAGATCGGCGCCGGGGCGGGGTCTGCAATGAGCCTGACGAATTGTTCCGTTAAAGGGGCAGGGCAGGATGCCGCAGTGTGCAGGTTACCTTGAGTGCGCCATTCACTGCTGCTGGCACAATTGTTATCCGTGTCCCCGCGTTGCATTGTGGGAGCACTTGTCCGTGCATGCCCACAGGTGGACAAAGAGCAGGTGAAAGGTGCCCGGGAGTGTATTCAAGGAACTTTGCCACGCGTATGTGAAATGTCCAAGTACAGTATCCAGGTAATCACCATTAAAGCATTAGTGCCCAGGTGAGAGGTCTGTTGATTGTGATAATTGCCCGGTGCAGGAGTCCTAGAGGTCGAGGAGCTAGACTTACTCTTTGAATGAGGGGAATAAACGCTCGGACCTCCCTGCCCCCTGGAGCATGTCATACTTGTAAAGTAGAACAAGAGAGGAGCGGGGCGCGCGAGCGCGGCAGCCTGGGCTTTGAAAGCTGACCAGACGCCGTGCGTCATGGCCTTTTCCCGCACGGCAGGCATGTGTTTCCACCATCGCGCCCGCGTCTGGGCACGATAATTGGAAACAGATGTCTGCCGCGCGCATAACCGCAGGGAAAAGGCCATGACGCACGAGCGTCTGGTCAGCTTTCGAAACCCCCTAACTTAAAGTCTCGCCAGAGCAGCGCTTGCGCGCTACTCGAGGCTCGACCTAAAAAGGGGGATAGAACCATTCCGAAAAATTATAGGCCCATATCTTTGATAGACTCTACCGCTAAACTAATGGGCCGGCTACTTTTAAATAGACTTGAGGAATGGGCTTTGGAAAAGAGCATTATAATCCCATGCCAATATGGCTTCAGAAAAGGAAAGGGCACAGTGGACCAATCCTTGAACCTGAATCTAATAATAGCCAAATATACGGCAGCTAAGAATGGCCACCTATACCTTGCCTTCATGGATCTGTCGGCAGCCTTTGACTGCGTGGCACAGCCTAGGCTGTGGCAGATCATGGAGGCAATGAGGATTGGTATACAGATTATTAATATAATCCGTGACCTGTACGCCGGAGCTACTGCCTGCGTCTGCTTTGGCAAGGGAGGGGAATGCACTAGACACTTTAAAATCACTAGAGGTGTGAGGCAGGGGTGCGTCTTCGCACCCTTTTTATTTGCACTTTACACAAACGGCGTAGAATCTGCTTTGTTAGGGTCCACCCCAGATGTCCCCTATATTAATTCATTACAGGTACTGATACTCCTTTACGCGGACGACGCAGTGATTTTGGCACGTACTAGTAACGCGCTGCGCCGACTCGTAACGGAATACACGAAATTTATGAATAATTTGGACATGAAAATTAATTACTCTAAATCTTTTGTTCTTGTTGCAGGTCCAAAACAGCGGAAACAACCACAAATTTATATTGAAGGGGGGAAGCTGGGTGTTGTGGATTCTTTTAATTATTTAGGGATCATGTTTGACCGTCATAATAATTGGCGAAGTATGGTTTCTAATAGGGGTTTACAGATGGAAAAAAATATTGGGGCTCTCTTTAAAATCGCAAAAAAAAATCGGGACCAAACCTATTGAAGTGGTAAAGAAAGTCTATGAAGCAAAAACTGTATCTGCTTTCCTATGGGTCAGCTGTCTGGGGCATCTCAGATTCTTCCAAATAGCAACGTATAGAGGATGCCTTCCTGAAAAACTTGGCCTCCCTGCCTCAGTCATGCTCTAATTTTAATTGTCACACGGAGCTGAGAGTACCTTATATTAGTGATAAAATCTGTGTTGCACCTATTTTGATGTGGCACTCGGTTTGGCGTAAGGAGACTCTTTCACTGACCAGGGATATCATAAATGATGTTCTGAATTTAGATGGTGTGAATAATATCAGCTGGTTAAAATACGTTGAATCTACTCTCAAAACAGCTGGGTTACATCATCTTTTTGTAGATCCAACGATGTGTTGGTCTATATCGAAGAAAGAGCTGAAAGTCCACCTACTGACCAAGTTACAGGCAAGAAGACAGTATTTTAACTTTAAGCTGTCGACAGTCAGAGCATATCACGCTGTCCCGAGTATAACGTCGATTGATGCGAATTCAACTTATCTATCGTTTGTTACAAACTTACAACATAGATATATTTTAGTGAGATTTCGTTTAAATTATATCCCCCTGTTAGGTCTTCCTTTTAAAACTTGTGATCTCCGAACTGCCTCCTTGTGCTTGTGACAATCGATCCATTCAGAATGATCTACATTTTCTGTTTTTCTGTAAATTCTATGGTGAAGAAAGGAAAAGATTTATTGTCCCCCTCATTCGCAAAATGAATTTTAAACAGTGTAGTGTGGCTTTATATTACCTACAGTTATTGTCTGATCCCTTTACATGTTTTTCTTTGGCCTCATTCTACTGATCTGCCCTGAAAAGAAGACTATATTGCCAATCTGACATCCAACTTGTAAACTAAGCCATTGAACTGTGCAATAACTGTGTGTATATTTATGAATTACTATCATTTGTATAATATGAATAATGTTTTAACGTGATCTTATTCTTTTAGTAATTTTGTTGTAATATATGTAATTTTAATTCATAATAATGATGGAAATTGATTTATTTGTAGAATTCTTTTTATGCCATCATTGTGTTGGCGAAATAAGGAAAATGCTACTTACCAGTATGCATCTGTTCTTGGCATGTAGAGCTGTAGAGTTGTATACTTTAGCATAGATCGCCATCTGGTGTTGGGCTCGGATGTTTGCACTTTGTTTTTGTCGAAGAAGTCTTTGTAGTCACGGGATAGGCGACTCCTCCTTATGATGATAGTGCACATGGGCATCGACTCCATCTTCAGATTGTTTTTTCGCCATGAAGGGTGATGATGGAGTTAGAAAGGGATGTCCGTGTGATGTATTTAAATAAGATAATACTGCAACAGATAAAGGTACCCGGGGAGGTGGGTGGGCGTATACAACTCTACAGCACTACATGCCAAGAACAGATGCATACTGGTAAGTAGCATTTTCCGTTCGAGGCATATGAGCTGTAGATTGTATACTTTAGCATAGACTATAAAGCAGTTTTTCCTTCCTAGCGGTGGCAACCTGTATCCATTGGAGTAGCTTGAAAAAGTGTTCTTAATACAGCCTGGCCCACAGTAGCCTGTTGCTTTGCTTGCACAGCTACACAATAGTGTTTAGTGAAAGTATGCGGTGTAGACCAAGTTGCTGCTTTGCAGATGTCATCTAGGGGAATGTTTCCCAAAAATGCCATAGAAGCCCCTAGTTTGCGTGTGGAATGAGCTCTAGGGGGAATAGTTAATGTGCGTTTAGCTTTGAGATAGCCTATTTGGATGCATTTAACAATCCACCTTGCAATTCCTGTTTTTGAAATGGGATTGCCTTTGTGAGGTGGGGAGAAGGCTACAAAAAGTTATTTTGTTTTTCTAAAACTTTTAGTTCTTTCGTTGGGAGCTGGTTTATATTTTTTCTCAATTCTGGGATTGAGAACTCTAGCCCTGACGGGGTCTTTAAAAACGTCAGGTGCATGTTTGACGATACCTTTTGACATAGGTAGAATGCTTGTTGATTTTTGTGACTGTGTGAAAGTCTCTAACAAAAAATCTTCCTCCTGTGGGTCTGAGTGTAAATCTACCCCATGATATTGTGCAGCTCTATTTATGAGCTGTGCAAAACTTATGTTGTCGTCTGGGGGGATGGCCTAGATGGGTAGGAGTCTGGATCGGGGAGATCTGGGACATCTGGTGGATTATCATAATCCTCCCAAGGATCAGGTGGTGGGAGAGTAGTGTCATCATTATTATCCTCTTGTGGGTTTTCATCCCCGCCCCCAAGGTGATGATCATCATCATCTTGTGGTGTAGGTGAATATGGAAGCATTGGAGAGTGTGCTGGAGAAAGTGGTGTTGTGGGGATATTAGGAGGAGAGAAGGGTCTGGCTGGAGAAGTTCCCGTGTCTCTTTTCTTTAAGGGTACTTTGGGTTGTTCTGGGGAGTCCAAAGGTCTCTTTTTAGATAGAATTGTCTTGATATGACCAGTTTTAGGGTCAATGTGAAGGTTTTTTTTGTTTAGGATCCACTGGATCTGGTTGAAAAAGGTCTTTTAATCCAGTATCCTTATTTGGCACCGATGATTTTGGTTGTTTTGGTTTCGATTGCGAAGCTTTAGGAGGAGTCTTAGTGTCCTTTTGCTTTGGAGGAGCTGTGGAGTCCGAGGACTTTTTCGGCTCCGAGGATTTATGGTCTTTTTTCGGTTCCGAGGAGTTAGTGTCTTTTTTCGGTTCCGAAGATTTGTGGTCTGGTTTCGGCTCCGAGGGTTTATCTTGATGGTGTTTCGGTGCCGAATGTTTGGGTTTCGGTACCGGTGATGGTAGTTCGGTACCGATGCGTGGCTTTCTCTTTAAAGTCGCCTGAAGGCTCGTCTTTGGACTTCGGAGCCAAACCCGAAAGCGGGGCGTCAGAAGTTTTGTCACGGTGTCGACCTGAGCAGGAAGGCGAAGGTGTTACCGAAGCCTTATGTTTTTGAGAAGTGGTAGGGGTGTCGATGTTGGTACTCACGGTTCGTTGACCTGGAGTAACCGTGTCATCTTCGGCCTCTGATTCGTCGGCCTCGGAGACGCTGATGTCTTCATTGTCCGGTTCTTGTTCCTTGTGAGCATCGGGGTCTGCATCGAAGATGTCGTCCAGCACCGAGGTAGTGGATCGAGACATTACGTGACGTCGAGCCCGGCGATCACGTATGGTTTTCTTCGATCGGAATGAAGCGCAGGCCGGGCAATCTTTGTCCTTGTGTTCTGGAGAGAGGCAAAGGTTACAGACCTCGTGGAGATCAGTGTGTGGGAATTTGGCACCACACAGGGGGCTTTTTTTTAATGTAGTTCTTTCCATTAGCTGTAGGGCCTGATGGCGCGAATAGGCCCAACGGCCCGCGTCGACGACTGAAATCGAAGGTGTTGAGATTTTTGTTGGATCTGCGTCGAGGAGCACGATCGAAAACAATACCGTCGAGTGGTGAAGGATTGCGCGTCGAAGGGGAATCGAATACGACACCGACCCGGAGCGCAACCGTTTACATCCGAACCCGATGGCGGAAAAAAAACAATCTGAAGATGGAGTCGATGCCCATGCGCACTATCCCGTGACTACAAAGACTTCTTCGACAAAAACAAAGTGCAAACATCAGAGCCCAACACCAGATGGCGATCTATGCTAAAGTGTACAATCTACAGCTCATATGCCTCGAACAGTTATTTCTGACTGACACCATATACTGTGTATTGGAACATGGGCCATGTATGGTTACTGTCAAGTCCATCAATGAAATCCCTTTGACTCTGGTTTAGGATTCAGTCTGTCTTCACCAAAACATGAAAATGCATCAGCGCCACTTTGGTCAATTTCTTCCTACCAGTGCCCACTACCTTGACTATTATTAACACGGGCTATGATTCTGGTTCAGGACATTCGCTCTTCAATGTCATTGCTGTGAAGCAGGTTTTTAAGAAATGAATCGGCTATTCATGCAAAGTGTCAAAATGAGTTTTAGTAGAAGCAGATTACAGCCTTTATGCAATGATCAGAGACGGATAATAATATTTGTAATGCAATTCACACAGAGCGGGATACAAACCTGATCTCTTTTCTTTCACTTCAGAGTACAGACTCTTTCCATCTTGCTTTGGAATTCCTAGCCTACTGTGCACGTCAGTCAATGGTTCCCGGCGAGTACTGAGTGACTTGCTGATTTCTGGCGATCGTGGTCTCTTCCCCAGCCTTTGCCGAACATCTGGAAATATAGTGTCAACTGTCAGCTGCTGTGCATCTTAGCAAAATACATGGAAACCAGCAAGGAACTACAACAAATACAAGATCTGTTAATCAAAATAAAATGTACAGCATAGTTCCAACTCACACCTTTAAAGAGAACATAACAAATGTGTACTGTGAATTTCTTGAGGGTGTTTCAGTGCTAGGGCACTTCATAGCGGAAGCTAAAACATGGATATTTCCAGTTTTAGAATATGCATTCACGCTTCTGCTTGCGCCTTGCAAAAGAGTGGAATCTCTCGATAAAAAAGGGTGTGGGAGCTCTGTGGTATATAGATTTCAACTCGGATCATCATCATTACAGGTGATGAGGGGTAAATGAACACCACATTAGAAGGCTACGTGTAGCTTGCTGACCACCCATGCTATGCCAAATACCTGAATAAACAAACCAAGAAAGTCTCATTACTAGGTGAGCTCTGGCATTCATTTATGTACTGCCTACAGTTTTGTTACCCTCGGAGGACGGAGGGGGCGAGGCATAATAGTAGAGAAGCCTGGACGTCATTGGCTTGCCCCTTGCTATCCTTAGCACTGCCTCTGCGGCCCCTGTCCTCAGACGTGGCAGGAACACAGGGGCAGCTGGGACACCACTCTTTATTTTCTGTCAATTTTTATTACACTAATAGTGAATAAATAAAATATATTATTTGCTAATAGTGAAATAAAAATGAAGTACAATAAGCTGGAATATGCCCTTCCAGGGCAGCTGAGGTAAGTAAAAAATGCTTTTAAACGTATGTTGTGTGTGTGCTTGCGGGTGAGAGTGTGTATGTGTGAGAGAGTGTATATGTGTGAATTTGTGTGAGTGAGTGAAAGTAGAGGACAAAGGGCGTGTGATATCACTTCCGCTACACCCCTGGCATTTTGGTGAATTGACGTCCATGTAACCAGCGACATAAATCAAACAAATCACAGACTCGCAATAAAGGTTTCAGAAACAGTCCGGTCTCCAGACAGCTGTCAATCATTATACAAATGACTGCTAATATGGCCACTAGATCAAGGCACGCATTGTGCTGGTTGGAAATAGGCTCAGAAAGGTTTCTTCAAAAGAAGCGTTCATTCGAATAATTTTGAAGGAGACCCTCTCATAAGCCTGGCCTCTTCAAGCAAAAAAACTGCACCAGAACAAACTCTTCTTACCCAGTTCCCACGTTTTTCAACATGTACAGCTTACGTGTGCTCCAACATGATTGGGTGGGAGAGGAAACCAGGACTAAGACTACTCAAAGTAACTTTAAGATATTTCTCCAATTCATCCTGCAGTTTGCAAACGGTTTGAAACCTGGCTATAAAACCAGATGGGGCTGAACAGACTTCAACAATGAAATACAAAGAACTTTCATATTGAACGCAGCATCCTTACAAGAGGATGCATTGAAATCTGGGTCTTCCAACCTTTTTTAGTGCTGGTGGAGGTGTGGGAAGGAGGGAGCAGAATGCTTTTATTAACCAGTGGTACAAGTCTGTTAAGAGAGAAAACCCAACACTCTCAAGGAAGGTCTAGAAACAATGTAAAATATGGGGCAAAATGGGCCCTACCTTAGTCCAGTTTATTGGTAATTGTTTAAAAGGTCTTAGAGGAATTTCTACAAATGAGAACAGAGGTATTTTTTGGGAGCTCATTCAGGTCAGGTGCAGTGATACCACTGCATTATAGAAATCAGTCTGGGATGAGTTGTTACTTTCTGAGATGTGTGAATTTCTCAGCTTTGGCTGGATAGCTTTGCATGTTGCTGGTAAGCCAGGACGTGCACGATAAAAGTTCTGCACGTACACTTGTGGGGCACTGGTACATGTAAGGTGCAAAAGAGGGGCATTGTTAATCCTCTGTGGATGTGCTACTAGTACTTTAGAATGGCTTATTAGTGCACAGTGCTGCACACTCCTAAAATACACTATTGTGTTTAAACTGGAGATATGAGGCAAAAAGAAAAATATTTGGCTACGATTACAAAATTTGGACCAGCCGGGAATGATCCCGGTTTATCTGGTTTCCAACTGCGCAAGCCAGCTACTAGATGAATATCTCTCTCTCCCGTTTTACATCAAAGGTCACTGCTTTGTCACATGCATGCACCAGTGGAACGACATGGCTACTAGCAGCGGCTGCATTATCTAACCTTTTTCTTTTCTTGCAGATGGTAGGCAATATCAGTCAAAAGCACTGGCAAAGCCAATGGATCAAGGTGAGACCTATTGGCTTTGCCAATGCTTGTTCAGGTGTGTTGCATTGTAAAGTGTACTGGGCTCCCCAGGCCTCGCGGTTGAGCCGAGAACTGAATAATTAAGCTTTCACGTGTGGTCAGTGGAGACGCCGGGTCAGTCTATTCTCCGTTTGGGCACCCCTGGAATGTAGGAGACCAGGAGGACCCCTCCCACAGATCCACAACCAGCCAGTGGAATTGTGGCACGAGAGTGCCCCAGAATCTTGACATTGAAAAGGGATGCAGTGCTGTCCCCGTATGGACCATCACAATCTTGGCAAGACTACTGAGTAGAAGAATGGTAAGGGTAGGAGGTTTGTTTAAGCTCTCTAGTTAGTGTTGTGACCTCGATTTCCTGAACAATTGCTACACTTCTATTCAGCCAATCCATGCTCCCCAGGTGCCTTCACACCTCGCTCAAAAAAGGATTACTGCTTTATATTCTCATGTACAGCTAAACACAGACACGCACACACACACACACACACACACATACAGTAACTCTGCCAGTGTATACAAATCCTAAACAGTAACCAGAACTTCTTCCTTAGAGTCCAACACAATACTCAGCAGAACTAAAAACAGAGCAGCTCCATATACTTTCGCAGCCGATCAGACTTTCTTGGGCTGTCTAGTTTCATCCAGAGTGTGGTCGGACCTTGTGATGCGCACCAGCAGTCCTATGAAGCGCACCAAGTGGTCTTATAATGCGCACTAGCAGTCCATCAGAATCTTTCTCCATGGAGAGAAACACTTTACACTGGTCAAAGGTTCACAAGGAAAGAAGATGGGTGAAATAGGACTATGAATGGGACGAGACAGAAAAGTTACTTACCCGTAACAATCAGTTTTGCAGATTGTAGTTCAGTAGCAAGCACACTCCTGCCATCTAGTGCTGGTTCAGAAGGTTACAAGTTGTTTTTTTCTTCAGAGAATGCGTTTCATTTTGAGATGACTCCTCATCCCTCCCTCTGAGAGCCACAAGGCAGAACATCCAGGCTTCTTCTCAGATTCCCCTCGTATACTGGGACGTGAATCTACACCACTAGAAGCCGCAAACCGATTGGTACAGGTATCTTTTGCAGCAAGTGTAGCCCTAGATCATATGCTCTGGACAGACTGAAAAGCAGTGCCTCTGTGAGTAGTAATGGAAGACGTGTGAAAAGTCGTTCCACTGTGCTTCTTCGAGTGGGTAAATGTTTACACAATTGTTTAGTGAATGTGTGGATAGCAGACCAAATGTCAACTAGAGGGATAGTGCCTAGAAAGCCATGGTGGCACCTTTTTTTTTTTTAGGTCTGGCCTGACAGGTCATTTGCCGCCTGATCTTATGTGATCAACCTAAGATAAGTGGTTTCAGGAGTACTACAGAGAGAAACTTTTGCTGTGCCCATTTGTTGGTGGACAGGAATACATGTTTTTGGCCATAAATTGTGTGATTCCAAAGAAAATGCTTACACTTCACACAACAGTGATCATTTCGTTTGTTTATCCAGCTGCATGAGCCAGCAACAGTATGTCTGCCTAGAGAAGGCTCAGTAATGCAAATAAATGCAATTTTACAATACGCAGAAGCCTGAACTTTAGAAAAGTAGATACTTTATGGTGTTTGTTTTTCTCTGGCAGCAGCAGAGATCCCCTTCTATCACTAAATTGACAGTGAAGTTATGTGTTTGAGAGCAGTGTAGATGCCCTGGGCTATACTAATCTACATGCGTTTTAGGTCTGCCTACACAGCACAGCGGTCACTCTACTTTATGTGATCAACAAAACTGAGTTTTCAGAGTACTGCTGAGAGAGGGGCTTAGGCTTCACCCACATGTTGGTTTCACTGAGTAGAGTGTTTGATTGGACCGAAGTTGTATGCTGCCACTAAAAACAGTGCTTGTATTGCACTGTTTTGGCTGAGGTGGCAAGTCAATGATCATGGCTACAGGCCTGATCTGTTTAATATGAAATGTTACGAAAAAGACAGTGGGTCTGATGTAGTTATTGTGAGAGGCATGTGCTAAAGCCTACATACAGGTGTTTTGTTGTATGGAACCTCACAGATTAATGTAGTAGGCAAGGGTTTAGGTGTTGGTTAACTCTCTTAAATAACATGGATGTAGAAGATTTGCTCAGTGAGAATCCTTGTTTGGCCCTCTTGGGAGAGGTGGTATTTGCTTAACCCACCTCTAATTTTGCATACCTTCTAATTTTATGACTGTGTGCCTGATAATTTCCTGGTTGAAAGCTTGTGCTCAAAACAGTAAGCCTAAATTGGTTTCGTTACACTGAATTTCGCAGATTACTGAAGTAGGCAAGGGTTTTGGTGACCCACCCAAACGAACTACAGTGTTACAATGGTAAACCTTAATAGGCTCTATTCGCAGGGATTTTATATTGTTTTGACAACTATAATTTTGCACATATTTCTAATGTTATTACTGTACATCTGCTGGTTGCCTTGTGGGATACCTTATGCCCAACACAATAGGTCTGAGTTGGTTATAGTGACATTGATAAAAGTTATTGGCTTGATTGTTTAGTTTGAAACATTATGATAAAGGCAATAGACTTGACATATTGAATATGAAAAGCATATGCTAATGTTGAGAAGCAGTAAAGGGTGGATTGTTATGACTGTATTAACACGTACAGACAGATATTTTGTTACATGAAATATTACAGAATACCTCTGTATGGAAGGACTTTGGTGTTGGTTACGCTCTCTGACAAAACCTAGTGGTCGAAGATTTCCACTGTAATAATTCTTGTAGAAACTCTTTAGTTAGCTTGACAGGCTTAGCTGTCTGCCATGATCTTGCAATAAAACAATCATTAAATGATGCATCCATCAATATATATCCAATGAAATACATAGAGGGCCTTTGGGTCATCCTTCTTCTGCCATTGGTCTGTCTGTCACTTAAATTCTGCTTCCATCAATGACAGAGTACTGCATGGAAAAACAGTTCAGTCCACATAAATCACTGGCTGTCTTGCCTGGTGAATGATAGACGTTTTTGATTACATGTGCACACCTACCTGAAAATGAGTGTGCTTCAGTGTCGAGATGGATCGCCCTGTCCTTTAGTTTTCAATTTCTCTCCTTTTACAGTTCCCCTTTCATTTCTTAGTTTCGCCTCTTTTTATTTTCATATCTGGTAAAAAGATGCTACAGCTCTCTAGGCAGTGCTAATGGGTCACTTGCTCACTGCTCAATAGATCTGCCATATGTGGCATCCCCAATGACCACATCAACTAAATCAGCCGACCAATATGGAATCATGTTTTCGATAGTGTATCATTGTTTTACCATTCCAAGGTGGCCAACATGTTAATTCTAAATTGAACAGGGTATCTGGACAATACGTTAAGGCTGAAGATATCTGCAAAGTTGTTGTCCACCCCTTGGAGCTGTCCACCAGCAAGGAAATCTGATGGTGCTTGACCCAATGCAAACTTTTTCGTTCTGTCTGCCTCAGTCACACGCATGACTAATTACCACTGGCTACCTTAGTGGTTTCGTCTTATCAGTACCAACATTACCCTCCATCTTCTCAACACTGCCTGGTACTTGCAGCTGGCTGGACTATGAGATTCTGTTTATTAGTTTATCTCCACTGCTCTCTGATCATGGTAAAGCATACCCTCCCTTTTTCAGTGTACTAACCTCTCCTGAATTTTTGTTCGAATTTGATATTATTACTGCTCTGCGTAAATCCGTAAAGCGCTCTGATAACCGCAAGGGTCATGATGGCGCTATAAAAAACTATTAAAATAAAAAATAAATAAAAAAAATGGGGATTGGGAGTTGAAACAGATTAGGAAATATATTTATTTATTTTATTTAGAGAGTTTTATATAGCGCTGGCAGGACCCGAGGGTATCAGAGGGCTTTACAACATGTACACAGGTAAATAAGAAAGAGCAGACAGAGACAACAAATGGAGTCATTTGGAAGGCACTACGGTGTATTGATCCGACGGTTAAAGGTGCAGAGCGAGGAGGAGATCCTTTAGTTTTTTGACGGTCACGAAGGAGGGGTTAGTTCTGAGATCTGCTGGTAGGGAGTACCAGATTTTGGGGGCATTTCCCGAAAAGGAGCAAGCCAGGGCTTTTTGTTTATGCCTCTTTGGGGGAATGAGAAGTAGGTTGTTGGTGCTCCTCTGGTTTCTTGCCTGGCCTGCCTTGGTGAGCTTGGCTGCCAGGTAGACTGGTTTACCAGTGTGAAGGACTTTGTGGGTGAGAAAAGCAGTTTTGAACTGGCAGCGATCTTCAATAGGGAGCCATTCGAGGTCTTTCAAGGAGGGGGAGATATGATCGTGCCTTTTAGCTCCAGTGACCATCCTTGCTGCTGCGTTTAGAGTTGTTCTCATGGGGGATAGGTGTGATTTTGCTGTGCCTGTGAGGGTAGCGTTGCCGTAGTCTAGTCTGGATAGAACCAGGGCTTGCGTTGCGGTCTTGAGATCAGTAGGCGGGAGGAAGGGCTTGATTTTGTTGAGTAGTTTTAATTTGTAGTGGGCACTCCTTGCGGTAGCCTTAATGTGTGAACTCATGTTCAGGTTGGGGTCCAGTAAGATACCCAGCAACTTGGCGGAGCCGGTCAGGGTACGGTCGAAGTTTAGGGAGTCCATAAGCTTAATCCATTCTTGGACCTGGTGGGTTTGTCCGTCGTTAGAGAGGAGAAGGATTTCCGTCTTGTCTTGGTTAAGTTTTAGGTGGTTGTGTGATAGCTAGTTTTGGATTTTTTTTTAGAGTATCGTTAAGACAGCGTATGTCTTCTGGGGAGGAGACTTCCAGGTAGAGCAATACTGAAAATTGTGAATTTTAAGGTTATGGAGCCACTACAAGCCTCGAAGAGGTTTGAAAGATACATGCAAGAGAGAATCAAGGATTTCTGATCTACAATATTTATCGATGAAACCATCTGCAGGTTATATGTTGGAATTTTGGCAGGAACATCGGATGTACTGTATATATCCTTGTTACCCAATTCTCACCTCTGTCTGTTGTCATATAATCATGGAGAGAGTCAGAGAAAGTAGAAAAAGAGAAACAGACCCGACAGTCCTTAGCATTGAAATGAATGTCGTAAGTTTAACAACATTGTGTAGAATAATAACCGATAAAGGAGTAGCCCTTCTCCCAGCACATGGGAAGTGACAGTTGGTTTATCTTTGTTTTGAAAGTGTGCATAGGTTTTGCTTGTTGATTGCTGTGTCTATTGTTTTGACACTTTTTTGGGTGTAAATAAAAAACTCTTTATTTTCTCTTTGCCTATGCATTAGCTATAAATATGCCTATTAGCTGGTCAACAATCCAAAGAGACAACCAAAGAATAAGAACGACTGACACTGTAACAAATAGTTCCAGATGACAATACAAAAGTACATCTTAGATACACCTACAACACATTTTCTCGCAAACACCACAACATTAAGAGTCCTACTGCTTGCTATGTGGTACATTCCAGCATTTAAGATTCATATAGCCAACATCCCTGCCAATGGCAAACTTATCCTCTCTACTCTGAAATGTAACATCGATGACCTCTGAGACATGTACCGCGCCCAATTTATAATTATTCAGGATAATAAACCTTGTCCACATAAGAAGTCACGAACAAGCCAGCCCAGAGCGGATAGGGTCATACGAATAACAGGCACATGCCACTTGGAATAACATAACACATATTTCTAAATGCATATCATGTCCCTATTACGAGTGCTAAAGAGGGGTCATTCGGCATTTTTTTTGTAAATATTATCACCTGCAACGATTACACGTTTTACTTGGAAAAGGAACGTGTATGTGTAAGCAAAATGCATTAAGAAAAGGTCATGCACTAATGGACCTGGTTATTGTGGGACTCACTTGGTACCGTCAATCTCGTAATGAGGGCCAACGACTTGTTGAGTATAGGCAGGGGGGAGTGCAATTGTATGGCAGGACACGAAGGCGAGGATTAGGCTTTACTTCCTTCGCTTTTATTACAATAATCAAGCTCCAGCAGTCATTTCATAAGGCTAAATGTGAATAAAAAACTCCATTTCCCATAAGCCATAGGGAAGTAAAACAATAACAAGTCCACCAATCAGGATTCAGCCAGCCGTATATCGTCCCTTGAAGCCTCTCTAGCCTCCTCTTTCTTCGCTGCTCCAGCAGCACGTCAGTTAAGTGATTTCTCGTTTTTTGTTATTAGAGTGTTTTCTGGTGTTCATCAGGCGCTGCAGGAGCTTGGACGCTCGTATGCGGTCACCTATTTGCATGTTAATTACTGTGCATGTTTATTGAAGCCGCGGGAGCTCCCAGCGCTCCTACACGGCTCCTTTCTGGTGGCTCGCAGCGTGGTGCGGTCTTCCGACCGGCAGAGGGCCCGCGCCTCTCGGGGCGCGCGCAGTGCGCGCCTCAATCCCCCGGCAGCCGGAGCACGTCTGACATTGCGAGTTCTCTGGCTATTGACACGGGGGAAGCTCTTTCATTTACCGCTTAGTAAGCGGTTTCAATTTCAAGACGTTTTGCGAGTCGGGTGCCATAATTAGCAAGGCTCCGCTCGCGTAGGGAGTTTTTGTGTTGATTTGCAAAGTCCTGCGGGCGAGCCAGCACCTGAAGGGACAACACCCTACGGGGTAAGACCTTGGCAGTTTTCTGGGACACCCCAGGTGCCTTTAACCCCTCAATTAACAAGGGGGCAGTCCCACTATTTGCTTAATATTATAAACTGGTATAATCCCTCTTTTGTTTGTGGGCTTTATTGTTCACTGGTGGTAATGGAGTCCATGGACTACGAGAAGTCTGGGGATTATTTGGAGGAGGAATAGGTTCCTTACCTCCCCATCGACGACCAGTTCTGTGAGGTAATGGACGCTTCCATTCTCAGGGCTGTGTCGCAGGTGGTAGCTCCCCTGGAGAAGAGATTGGTGGCACTCCAGGCGCAGTGCCAGCAACCCCTCAAACCGAGGGAAGATGTTAATGGGCCCCCGACCCCACTACTTCCAGGGCAGGTATTAGCTCCGCTGGCTACCCCACCCCAGAGCGTGGACCAGCGCAAGCGCGCAGACGACCCTGGGGTCGATCTCGACGCCTTTGCACGCCTCAAAAAGGCTTTTTTGGACGCCCAACCCATCCCAGACCCCCAAACAGCGGGCCCTTTGGGGTCGGCTACACTGTCTCCATCACAGTTGGACCAGGGGGAGGGGGATGAGTCCCCTAATACTTCTGACGGGGATGGTGACGGTTCTCGACCGTGGCGCCTGGTGACTGTCCCTCTAGGGGGGGGTCGGGCCCTCCCGCAGACTCGGGTCTCACTGCGCAAGGGGATTTGCTAGACCCGGATGACCTTTTGCATCCGAGATCCGCGGACTGGTGCCCTGCGCCCAAGGTGGTAGCCTACATGGCCAGCCGTCTCAGGAAGCCCCTAGATAAGGAGGTGAGGCGTTGTCTGAAGGCCGAATGCCCCCGGCCTTCTTTGGAGGGGAAAGTGTCCGCCACTCCAGAGATTGATCCCAAGATGGCCACTTTCCTCGCCAAATTTGTCCGCGATCCCAAAAGGGTATTGACCGGTCCTGGCGTTCATGTCAGGATAAACTCCTGGATGTCGCCGATCCACTGGCCAAGATCATGGACATAGTGGAGGACGCTAAGGCCTCGGGTTCCCTGATTTCCCCGGATGTTTTGTCTAATTGGGCCCAAAGAGCCATCATCTTCCTGGGGAATGCCAACTGCGCGATCTCCACAGAGAAGCGCAGGTCGTTACTCATTAAGATTGATCCGAAGTGGGGGAGCTGTCCACTTCGGAGGCAGGAACGATTGAGCAGGGAAACCTATTTGGGGATCCTTTTATAAAAGAGCTTGGGAAGTTCGTCAATATGTTCAATTCCCTAAACAAAGCGCAGTCCTCTATTAAGCGAATCTTTACCCCCGTGTTTTTGCCGCAGCCGGTCGAGGTAGGGGGCGCACAGTCCTGCCGTCTGTTCCAGGCAACCGCCAAAGGTTGTGATTCCAGACGTGGTCAGTGGCAGGACCCTGGGATTTTTGGTAACTTCTACCAGACCAAGTCTTACCCCTGTCGTCGAGGAAACACAGGCGGCCACAGGGGCAACTTTAACAATTCCCAAGGTAAGAGTACAGGATCCGAATGGGATTTTGATTGGGGGCGTTGTGGCCCGTTTTCAGGCGAATTGGGCAAAGCTATCCTCAGACGCATGGGTGATCGAGTCGGTGGGGGTTTCCATATCGAATTTTACGGCACTCCGTCTCAGACCCACCCACCTGCTCATTTATTTTTCCCCCGAACAAAAGGCTTTGGTGAGTCAGGAGGTGGACAGCCATTTATGGAAAGGTGTGATAGTGAGGTCAGAGATCCACCCGGGGATTTGTAAGCAACCTCTTTGTGCTGCAGAAGAGGGACGGCGGACAGCGTCCGGTCATCAATCTGAAAGATTTCAATTCTTGGCTACTCTACCGTCACTTCAAGATGGAGGGTATTCACCTCTTGCGGGATCTTCTCCAACTTTCCGATTGGATGGTCCGTCTGGACCTGAAAGACGCCTACCTAGCGGTTCCAATCTTCCCTCCGCACAGGCGTTCCCTTCAGTTCGTATGGGAGTCTCAGGTTTTCGAGTTTTCCGCTCTCCCATTCGGTCTTTCGTTGGCCCCTTGGTGCTTTACCAAGCTGATGAGGCCAGTGGTGGAACATTTGCGGGCTCGAGGTTTAAGACTCATCATTTACCTCGACGATATACTGCTCATGGATCAGTGCCCGGTTCGCCTGGCATCGCACTTGCAGACGACAGTTGACCTTTTGGAGTCTCTGGGGTTCGTAATAAACGAAGAGAAATCAATTCTCACCCCTTCATAGACAATCGAATTCCTGGGTTTTTTGGTAAAGTAAGTCAAGGCCTCCCCTCAGCCTACCCCCACGCAAATTGGCCAAGATACGCCACGAGTTACGGAGAACCATCTCCAGATCACACGTATCGCTCGGTCATCTGGCACGGATAGTGGGTCTCCTTTCGTCCTCCATACAGGCGATCTTTCCCGGACCCCTTCATTACAGGGCCCTCCAGCATTTGAAGATCGAACATCTCAGGAAGGGACTCTCGTATTCACAAGTGGTTCCATTGTCTCCTGAAGCAATCGAGTAAATGAACTGGTGGCTGGCCCACATGGAGGCACGGAACGGCAGGGCAATTTTCGGCTCTCAACCCGACTTGGTAATCGAGTCGGACGCCAGCGGCTCCGGGAGGGGCGCGCGATGTGGAGAGTTCTCCACCGGCAGAAAATAGTCCTCCACCGAACGATCTCTGCACATAAATTGTCTGGAGTTGATGGCAGGGTCGTTCGCTATCCATTGCTGGACCAAGGAAAAGGTGAAATGCTCGGTCCTCCTCAAAATGGACAACGTGGCAGCAGTGCGCTACGTCATTCATCTAGGAGGGACACGGTCAAAAACCTTGTCGGACCTAGCTCGGACCCTGTGGGAGACCTGTTTGGCCAACCAGATATCTTTGTCAGCAGAACATCTCCCAGGGAGCGCCAACCAGGTGGCAGACTGGCACTCTTGCCACTGGAGGGATTCCGGCCTTTCGAAACTGGATCCTCAGATCTTCCGGCTGATCCAGGACAGGTGGGTTGCTTTTTCCATAGATCTCTTTGCATCCCGGCTGGATTACCAACTCAACAGGTATTGCAGTTGGAGGCCGGATCCTCATGCGACAGCTATGGATGCCTTTCTCCAGGATTGGAGCAGGGAGCAGTCCTATGCCTTTCCCCCGTTCGCAATGATCACGAGGCTGACGGCTCAGGTGCGCAGGCAGGGAGCAGAGGTAGTGGTGATCACGCCGATTTGGAGATCACAAGCTTGGTTTCCAGCGATGATGGAACTTTCCTGGGATTTTCCAATCCCTCTACCCATGTTTCCCGATCTCCTCAGGGATCCCCAGAACAATCCTCACCCGCTGGTCCTAGCGGGATCTCTCCGCATCTTGGCCTGGAGAGTTACAGGCGTTGTTGGAAAGTCCCAGGCTTTTCAGCAGGGGTTTCCTCCTTACTCGCTAAGGCCTGGGCAGACAATACCAATAAGCGATATGGCACCGCCTGGTCAAGATGGTTGGGTTGGTGTCTTCAATTCCAGATTGATCCCTTGGGGGTGGACATTGTCCAGGTGGTGAATTTTCGGGCGGACCTGGCATCTCAGGGTTTCACGTATCGGTCTATTAACACCTACAGGTCGGCAATCTCGGCAGGCCACCTCCCGGTGGATGGACACCAAGTTTGGTGAACACCCGCTAGTCAGGAAACTGATGCAGGGTATCAGGCTCTCAGTTCCTCCTGAACCCAGATACACGTCTCTTTGGGACGTTAACAAAGTTCTTCTCCTATTCCAATCTTGGCCCTCTAATAAGTATCTTTCCAGGAAACAATTGTCGGCGAAATTGACGATGTTGCTTTGTCTGTTGTCTTGTCGCCGTGTTTCGGATGTCCGAGCCCTGGACATAACAGGTAGAGTCTTCACCCCTGACGGGGTAACCTTTCACATAGAACAAAAAGTGGTTCTAGATTGGTCTCCTACCCGTCTTTGAGACAATCCCCTAAGCTGTGTGTGGTTCGCACTATTAAAGCATATGAGTCTATGACTGACAAACTCCGTCCACCTGGGGAGAATTAATTGTTAATTGCCCTCACAAAACCCCACAAAGCGGTTTCATCCCCTACGATTGCCAGGTGGGTCATGCAAGAGGCTGGAATTGACACCTCCAGATTTGGGGCCCACTCGGTGAGAGGGGCTATGGCTTCTAAAGCTTTCTGTCTTGGTGCTCGCCTAGAGGATATCCTCAAAGCAGCAGACTGGTCAAATGATTCCACCTTTAAGACCTTTATTTTAAACCAGTTCCCTCTCTGGCAAGCGTGGTGGTGGATTAGCTTTGAACTAGCCTAATCCTCGCCTCCGTGTCCTGCCATAGAATGAAAAATTTCCTAGCTAACGTAAAGGAAAGTTTCAATTCTATTAAGGACACGGAGGCGAGGATTAGCCCACCCTATTAAATGTTTTCTCAAAAAATTTCTTCCCTCCCATTACAGAAGATGTGTGGAATTGGGGAGGTTTATTTGGTCAACAGTGATGTGTACTCAGATCAGTTGTGATTATATTAAAAAATTGTTTTATAAGGTTATGTTCCTATACTGCATTTGAACGTTATGATACCGACTTGTATTGTAATCTGTGATACATTGTCCGGTTCGGTGACAATAATGTGTTATTTTGTCCCCAGGAGCAGAGTCCAATAAACAGGAGTGATTATTCTGGAAGATGGCAGCCATCGCAGGAAGAAAGAGGAGGCAAGAGAGGCTTCAAGAGACGATATACGGCGGGCTGGATCCTGATTGGTGGACTTGTTATTGTTTTTCTTCCCTATGGTTTATGGAAAATTTAGTTTTTTATTCACATTTAGCCTTACGAAATGGCTGCTAGAGCTTGATTATTGTAATAAAAGCGAAGGAAGTAAAGCCTAATCCTCGCCTCCGTGTCCTTAACAGAATTGAAACTTTCCTTTACGTTAGCTAGGAAATTTTTCCGTCTGTTATAAAAAAAGTTCGAGTGGCCTTCATTCAACCTTCGGGTTTTAAATTACGAGAAATGTTATGCCTTCTTTGATGGGCATTGACAACTGTACATGTGGTTTATGGTTCAACAATTTTAACATTAATTTATCAATTAACTGCCTTCATTTTCGTAGAAACAGAAGTTTGATTTTGAATCCGATTTTATTTTAGAAAATATAAAATTGTGAGGGAATCTCCCTACTTTTAAATATGGATTTTTTCGATGCAACTTAGTGCTGTGGGAAGATTTTTAAAGACCGTTCTTGTGTAGGCATTTGAAATTTTGGTGCCTATATGATTTTAATTCTGTATTATATTGTTGTATTTATTCAGTTTTTATAGACAATCGTCAAGTAAACTTATTATAACTGTAAACACACACAATTAACGGATAAGTCTCTGAACAAGACAACTCAAAGGAGCACATCAAGCCCACAATTGTGGAATGAAGTGTTAAAAAATGCCATAATACAATAGAGTATTATTATTATTACTATTATTATTATTACTAACGGGGCGCCGTCGCTCTTCCAGGGGACAACGCGAGGACATCCCTGGGTATATTTGGCCTTTGCACCCTTGTTGTGCTCCTGTAGAGGGTACCCTTCTGTACCTTACAGCCTCTGGATCGCCCTGTAACTCCTCCACAGCTCTGGGTGTGGCCACCGTCACAACCAGGGCCCCCCACCAAGGTAGGCATCTTTACCTACATCCTGCTGATTCCCGGACCTCTCCAAGGTCCCGCCAAAACCAGTCTATGCCCACTCAAGACAGGTGCACCCCATCGTCCTAAAAACACCCAGCGGACTTTGGGTAATTGGGTAAATTTCTCGTTTAAACTTTGCCTCTACCACCACTACGGCCCTGATCTATGGCCATCTATTGCCTCCCTTCGGATTATCTAGCTCACCCCATTAGAAACTTGGGACCTTGTCGCGAACATTGGTTAACGTAATCTGTAAATATGTTATCTCTTCTTGAGTTTTTGGATATTTAATCTGTAAATACGTGCCTATCTCCCTTATGTATCCTGCACCTTTCCCTCTCTCATTCAATCCGTAACTGGATGATGCTATGCCTATTCTGTACATGGCTATGTTTTCCTGTAAAGCGCTCTGATACCCTAACGGGTCAAGTTCGCGCTCTATAAAACACATAAATAAAATAAAATAATAAAATAAATATACGTGATAACCTCACTAACCATAGATTCAGTATCACAATCTGTTGTACATTCAACATGCTGACTTTATTCATAGTGAATAAAGTCAGTATTGATTTATATATGCTTTAACTGAAAAGAGAATTTTTGTATTTAAATTTACCAGCATTTAGGTGGACATGATAATTGCCCCTAAAGAGCAGGTAACATTTATGTAATCAAATACGTGCGGACATAAAAAAACAAAATAGTCACATTAAATATTTTACAGACAAGATATCAGAAAAATCCTGACAGATTAAATTTACTTTGACATACTAATCATTCATCATTTTGAAACACCTGCTATCAATAGATGAGTGCCACATATCCTTAAGTCCCCCATGAGGGCACTGAGTTTGGTGTTGGTGTCTTTTGTTATAACTAGTGCAGGGTACTTTAAAGTCTATGTGGCACACAATCATAAGGTACTACATGGAAAGATACAATGGAGCATTGAAGTGGCCACAGTATTCTAAAAGGGACAAAGGCGAAAAATATTTCTGTAATCTTCACAGATGATCCAGAATACACAGGAGACTTCAGTAGCATAGGAACTAAATGTTCATGCGACTGGATGTTATTGCCCGTTACGACAGCTAAAATATTGAGTACAAGCATTGGCAAAGCCAATAGGTTTCACCTATGCGAGATCTATTGGCTTTGTCAATTGTTTCTTAGACATGTTGCACAGTCGTGCATGTTGCTGTGCAATGGCTTAAAGTCCAGAAAAAAAAGTGCCAGCATTGACTGCGTCATAGCACCTTTCTTTCTTTCAGCATCCTACAATCAATAACATGAATGGCCTGTAGTGAGAAAAATGAAGGCACAAGGTTGACAAAGTGCCAACGGAATCCCCAGGCAATACGACACTACAGTTATACAACTGAGTAATAGGGAGCAAGAAGCTGTTCAACTAGTTGAACCCGTCAGCCATTCCAATCAAAATTGGAATGATTTTCTGTCTGTGCCAAATCAAACACTCTTCTGGAAAGGCCCATCATCATCTACAAACATACAACTATGCCCACGAGTGAAAAACTGAAAGAAATGTTTGATATGCAATTTAATCTCCCAAGGCCTATCAAAAAAACGAATGTGTCCTTGTGGAATGTAAGTGGCACTCACTTAAAACGCTCCATCACCTTTGGGTTGAATTTATGCTATATACAAAACTGCCAAACAAAAATAAATCTCAGTAAAACAGCACAGTTCCATTCATGTGACTGATCGTGCATGTTTTTGGAGTTGAGGTCACCCGACAGCAACTTATCTCGCCTTCCAGCAAGGATCAAGAGTAAACACAGGGCAGCTGTGAGTCATAAATGCAAAGTCCATCATTGAGAGCCAATGGAACAGCAGTTATAGGGACTCAAATGTACAACTTCACGTCAACTGCAGAAACAAATACTGCCAACATTCTCAGCTAGTGGGACACTCTAATACACTTTCTGATCAAGCTAAACTTGCCCAAACTGTTGGACTGGTGCAAATTGTTAAGTGATCAGTGTGCAAACGCGTTTCCTGCAAATGAGCGCGCAGGCTTAGCTTGTTTTAGGTCAGGGAAGTGAAAAAACTGAGCTAGTGAAGTGTCACTAAGCATTAATTACCAGTGGTCTCAGCAAAGCTGCTAAGACATCACCAGAGTCCCCACTAAGCATGTTTTCTAGAAGGCAGCAGACCCTTCCCCGACCACGCCTGCGAGGAGCACAATCACACCAGACCATGGCATGCACAGATCAGTATAAGCAAGGTGCCAGTTGCATTTGCTGGGTGACGTGAGGGCTGTCTGCCAAGGGAATGCTACATGCAGTGACCCAGTCTGGCTACAACCAGAAACTAAAGGTGAAACTGCAGGACAGGTAAGCAGCTCCAAGAACAAACACAGGAAGGAAAACTAATTACAAAAGGTGCTATGCCGCGGCAAGCATTTACCGCTACATAGAGCTTTTTTTGCCTTAAGACATATTGCATAGCAGCCCGCGATGAAGGGGTCAACCAACACGAAGGAGGAGGGTAGACGTATGGCACAATAAAGCAGGGACAGCAGGAGAGGGGTGGGACAATAAAGCTTGGACAGAGGGGAGGCTAAAGTAAGTGGACAAGGGGTTGCTAAAGCAAGCACTGACAGCAGGAGGAGGGCAGGGTGGGGAAACAACAATGAAGGGCAGGGGTTTAGGAGAGGGACAAGAGCGGAAAGTTAAATAGAACAAGCATTTGCAATGCAATAGGTCTCGCATTTGCAAGAGTTTCAGCTGTTGGCGTTGTAAATGGCAATGCTTTTTATTTATGTCTTTTAAAAACCAGCAAGCGGTACATAAACACGCACTTTGTACTTATAGTTGTTGCTTACAAGAAGCAAGGCTGGCAGTAACTGCGTCTCTTTTACTGCCAGCCTTGCTTCTCGTAAGCAAGGACTATAAATACGAAGTGTGTGTTTACGCACTGCTTGCATGTTTTCAAAACACAAATAAATGGCATTGCCATTTACAATGCCAATAGCTCAAACTCTCGCAAATGAGAGACCTATTGCATTGCAAATGCTTGTTCTTTTATGAGTTGCGTTCTTATCAGTCACTTGGCAGCCAAAAAGACACAAAGGTCTCCAGAAATGTAGATCTTGGTCATAGTCCCCCCTCAAAAGCTTGGAATCCGATGTCTCTGCTCCTTCACCTGTGTAGGGGGGAGGGGCGATTAACATTCCAAAAGTGGCCTTTAGCACCCCCTTCCCCTAGCAAGTAAAAAAAAAAAAAACCTCTGTCCTTGTGCTGTGAAAAGAGGGGTGATTGTGTGAGCACTTATCCCTCATTTGGAGCAAGTTAAACATCTCTGCCTTTTAACTTTTAACACAAAGCTAACCCTACTACCCAAAGGAAAGGGTGTTGGCCCCCTACCTCTCTAGGGTGAGGGGGGCTTTGAGTAAGTGTTTCTCAGCTGGTCTGTTACGGTTCAAATTGTACTGCGCACTCCAATGCGCGGAGAGTCAATTTCAAGAAATAAACTTGAAACTTGCTAAACTGCAATGCTACTAAAAAATAAAGTGGCAACATGAACAACAAGAGCAGAATTTACCAGAAAGCTGTGCTGAGAGTTCGCAATGGGGGCAATGGCTCGTGAGCTGCGACGGCATGTATTGTAGGCAGGGCACAAGTCCTAAAAAAAGAAGTGGGGGGACTAACCTAGTTAATCAGTATGCAAGTGGCATCGCGGCGCGTGCCATCGCGGCGCGTGACATCACAGCACGTGACATCACAGGAACTGGCATCACAAGAAGTGATATCAGATATATGCTTAGCAGGTGTATCATGAGTACATTTGAGCACATTTCGAGTATACTTGCAAACCCTCCTGATTTAGGCAGAAGATTCACACTTTTGTAGCTACATATAAAGCAATGTTACCTTTTGTCAGCGTTCAGCTTTCTATAGCCATAGTGCTTTAAAAGAAATCGTGATGTTTAAATTATTACAACGCCTCCTCAAGGGTAATAAGCGTATACAAATGCAATTTATTTAGTGCAAATACTGGGAAAGATCAACACATCTGACATTCTTACAGTGCATGCATATCTCCTAAACAGAGCCTGAACAAAGTGAAAAGCTGCCTCTCTAAGTATGTGTGAAGTGCTAACAAGGTGCGAGGCTTTGTTTCCCCTCTGCTGCATTTGCATCAGGTGTGAGGCTCCTGAATGCTGCCAGCCAGGAAACTCCAACAAAAGGAGGCTTGATGACCCCTGAGACTCGGCCTTTGTTATGGCCGAGTATCCCAGCAGGAGTCAGAAATAAGAGAGCCCCGTCCCCGCCTGCGAAAGCAGACAACAACGTGCAGGCGCTGCTGAATGTGTCCCGGTGTTTGGAAATTACACCGGGACGAATTCAGCATCTTTTTTAGTGGGTCCCAACTTCTTGGCAGGGTGGACGGCATCCACCCTGTGAAAGAAGTGGGGGGACGCCGTCCACCCGCGTGGACCCCCGACTCGTGCCCTGATTGTAGGAGAAAACGCTTGAGTTTGTTTCAACGGTCGGGAGGCTTATTGTGCAACACGATCCACCTGCAGGTTACGTCCTGTTCCTGCCAACAACAGGGGAACTTTTTGGAGGGAACATCAAGCGAGAGGCCAAGTGACGTGTGCTATAGACACCGAGCTTCTATAGGGAAGAAAGTTGAAAAACATAAAAGATTATCCGGTCAAATAAAGAGGAGTGTACTAGTATGTACTCAAACGCATTTTAGTACATTTTCGCCTCAGGTCATTGGTAAATTTCTTCCTCCTTTCCACTATTACTGCAGCATTGCGCAGTAGGAAACATAAATGTTACGCGACCACTTGGGTACCACACATAGTCTTAGGACAGTCTTCGTCGTGACTGCTCGTCAGTGTGGGTTAGGTGTATAGTTCTCGGGAATTGTAAATGCGCTCGGAGGTCGTGGCCAAGTACATGCACATAGCTGCCAAGGTTTCAGATTGCTATGTGTGACATTTTCATAACTTTAGTGTAATTATGAGTGACATTTCATCGACTATGAGTGACACTTTTTCACGAGCAAAATCAAGCAATGAAGACGAGGCAAACATATATATATATATATCCGAAATTACACCCATTTGAGCAATGAGAAAGTCTAAGACGATTTTAAAACTGCTGCAAAGCACTAGAAATAGAAGGTACATAACCGGAGACGGATTCCGTGTGAGTGCAGAACAGGCATCATAGCTGCCACGTTTTCAGATTGCTTATGTGTGGCATGTCCATGGTATTAGTGGACTTGTTAATGACATTTAACTGTCAAATGTGTGACATTTACAGTGACACTTTCTCATGAGTAAAAACCATGAAATGAGGTGCATGGAAAGAGATAAATATCAGAACTTATCCACAAGAAGTTCTAATAATATCTTGCAACTGGAGCAAAGCCCCTGAAATGAAAGTTTACACTTGCTTTATAATGAACTCTGTCTGCAAATGTTGTGGTAGACTAGCTCATACTGTGTGTAATACAATTTTAAAACAACGTGCATATTCATGTGCTTACAGTCGCAGGCTGGGTCCTCGTAGCACTATAATATAGAAGTAACTATCCACTACTGAGCCAAGAAGGACAAACTTATGTCCCTCTCTGGTGACAGCTATTCTGCGATGGAAATTGCCTGACAATTTATCGCGGTTACAACATAAATACAATTCGTCCTGTGTGTGTGTGAAGAAATAAACTGCCAGGCTCAGTCTGAAATGAATGGTGTGCACTAACTGGCATTGAGACCTAGTATTAATAAGCAAATGCTGCAGAGATCAACTTAACTTGATAGTAAAGAGTCTGTAGTCCCAAAATGCATGAATGACTCACCTGACTGCTGCAGGTAAACAAGTGCTGGGGAGTGTATGGTCCATACTGAGCGCTTCACCGCTTGGTTTCGTCTTGGGCCTGAACTCTTCGGTTGGCTGGCACGGGGGCCAAGGGGGCACAACTTGCAACAGGAGGCGGCAGTTAAAGAGTGTGCCTGAGCAGACGTCTCCGGAGCCTGCCAAGCAGCACCTGTCTTCGCTTAGAAGTGCTTTATTCTGCCTGACTGGACGGTAGTGCCGGCACTTCATTATTGCGTGCTGTTCACCCGGCTGCCATCTGTACCAGCCAGAGAGACCTCCACAGCACGGATCCCCCTAAATAAAAGAACTTACTTTAACATTGAAATAATTTCTTCGGGGAAGGACAGATACAGCAAAGTTAAAAGGTTCTCTCTTGCGCCGTCCTCCTCAGCAGCAGTAAATCCTCCTACGGATCACCTCCTGTGAGCCTGGTGTACTACACAACCATAGCTGCCAAGGTTTCAGATTGGCATGTGTGACATTTTCATAATTTCAGTGTAATTATGAGTGACATTTCAACGACTATGAGTGACACTTTCTCGCGAGCAAAATCGAGCCATGAAGACAAGGGAAACATAAATATCAGAAATTACATCCATTTGACCAACGCGAAACTCTAAGAAGATCTATAAAATGCAGCAATGCATTTGTAGAAATGTAGAAATAGAAAGGCACTGACGTAGTGCCCTTGTAAACTGATCGTACTGCAGACAGTGACTCACTGCATTGCAGAGCTATCAGCTGTACAAACTTTTACACAGCTGAACTCAACTTTGTGCAGACTGCATTTGGAGCTCCAGGGTCAAGGCACTTTGTGTTATTTTATGGATCAATGAAGTGTATGTTTGGGATTCAGTGCTCTGCTACTGGTTGCAGGAGTTCTAATGCTCCCCAGTGCCTAAGGGCAGTCTCACAGTACACCAGATTTGAGTCAGAGAACATCACCCCGTCGCCAGTAAGTTACAGATTCTATACTGTGGAAGGGTAGACCCCATGCAGGGCACAATAAAATAAGTGTCATAATGTTGCAGGGGAGAAAGCTCGCCAAGAAGGCAGACTTCCAAGCTACTTAGCCTGCACAAACCTTCATTATGGCAGCCCATGTCCAATGCTTCACATCCCCAAAATCTGTTTGCCCTCACTCAACAGGTTTCATGGCCTCTGAGCCATGGTACGCGGATAGGCTATTCCGGATTCGTGCTTTACTTTTATACTTCCGGCAGTTACTGCCAGCCAGAATGGGCAATCTTCAGAGCCAGACAAGGCACATTTGCAGCCCACGGTAGTATAAAACGACTTTGTCTTTTTGGGACACCCTTACAGCAGAAATGCCCGTTTTTACCTTTCGCACTATCTCCCAACAAATCCAATGCAGTGCTGACTGGTAACCAATCAGAGATTGGGGAGAAAATACATTCGTGCAACGAAGGGAAGGAACTCCGGTCCAGGCATGCAAAAAATGAGAGTAACAACTAGGCAAGAAGTCTTCCGGCACCCGTTGTCTGAAGATAAACCCTCAGTTTAGTTAGTACTGGTCGTGCCCAACAATAACCTCAGAAGGATGACTCACAGAGCAGCCCTGCCGCTCGGCCTGCAGATTAAACTGAAATGAAATCAGATCTCATCAAGATGATAAACCTCACTCAGGATGAGAGACCGAGCAGCCCTGCGTCTGCAGATTTTACTCTGTGTCTACAGTCTGAATAAATGAGATCTCATAGCGTGCGTGCGCTCGTGCTAAAGTTACTCAGAGACTACTAAGTTAGTGGCAGCAACGCCTGCAGCCTGGCAGTAAGTAACTAGAACGAAACAAACAGTAACTTACTTTAACGTCTTCAATCTCTGTCTTCTTTAATACAGTCAAGGCTGACTGTCTCACACGGTCTCTCGTCCGGCGGCCGCGGCGGTGAGCCACGGGGTCACGTGACCGTCACGGCCGCACAGCTGTGACAAAACATGATGACCCAGACCAATGATGACCACCAGTTACTGACTCTGGCAGACTCCCTGCAGCGCCCGCGATGCCTCTGATGCAGTGCGGCCCGGGCCAGCATGCTGAGAGTCTAGTCAGTGTAGTCTGCTGCGGTCGATGCTGCCGACTGTCCCAACGCCGCTGCCGAGTATTAATTAATTATTATGCGCAGCCAGCAGAGCAGGCTGGCTGCCTGAGGCAGGAGGCTGGAGCACTGAGTGCAGCGCACTTGACTCGAGTCAGTCGGCTGTGACTCTCGACGATTCGAGTCTCCCCCGCAGACTGCTTCTGGTGACCTCACTTCCTCCTGCAGTGCAGGACGGGCCGCGTGACTGAGGTCACATCCGGATACCCCCCCCCCACGGGCGGCCCGGGAATAATTAATTAATGCAGCCAGGCTGGCTGGCAGGCGGCTCAGGTCGCAGATTGTAACATTGTAGCAGCACTCACTCAGCCAGAGCTGAGGAGAATTGAAGATCCTTATTGACTGAGCCAGCTGCTGGCGGCAAGTCGAGCAAAATGCGTGACAATGCATTTCAGTGCGGTGATGCGGAACACCACACTGAAATGCGTTAGAGTCACACGTGATGCGTGATACTTGGCAGGCCTGATCACCATGTGAATATTTGTTGTTTGGGGCCAGTTTTAGTTTAAATTTAAATACACCCGAGGTCACCACTACACATTTTGTAACTTATAAATGTGGCCAAAAATGTCAGCTTGGTCAAAAACAGCGTGTGCCCTGCTGGTAGTTAATAGACTCGAGAATCTTCTAGGAAATTGACTAATGCGTGATGTGATTTCCAGTAACACTATCTTTACTTCCAACATGTACCATGTCTTTTTCAAACCACATTTACGAGACCATACACACCAATGTGTGACTGCAGATGATTGTTTCAGCTTAAATTAGCAAGCACTCCCAAGTCAGAACTACACGTAGGGACTGCGTGCGCGTCGCTGCTCGTACCTGCGGCAAAACTCCATGGGAATGAACTTCTCAGAAAAGGTGGGACATGCACCCACCATTAGCAGGCTACGATTTTTAAATGACACACGCAAAACCCAATCCAAAGCAGGTAAAAAGAGGATTTCACTTTTCTTTAGCAGAGCTATTCGATTTTCTAGAGCAGATAAGCAGGGTGTCATATAATCATGGAGAGAGTCAGAGAAAGTAGAAAAAGAGAAACAGACCCGACAGTCCTTAGCATTGAAATGAATGTCGTAAGTTTAACAAGAATTGATAGAGGCTAATGTAATTGTGTACATTGTGTAGAATAATAACCGATAAAGGAGTAGCCCTTCTCCCAGCACATGGGAAGTGACAGTTGGTTAATCTTTGTTTTGAAAGTGTGCATAGGTTTTGCTTGTTGATTGCTGTGTCTATTGTTTTGACACTTTTTTGGGTGTAAATAAAAACTCTTTATTTTCTCTTTGGCTATGCATTAGCTATAAATATACCTATTAGCTGGTCAACAATCCAAAGAGACAACCAAAGAATAAGAACGACTGACACTGTAACAAATAGTTCCAGATGACAATACAAAAGTACATCTTAGATACACCTACAACACATTTTCTCGCAAACACCACAACATTAAGAGTCCTACTGCTTGCTATGTGGTACATTCCAGCATTTAAGATTCATATAGCCAACATCCCTGCCAATGGCAAACTTATCCTCTCTACTCTGAAATGTAACATCGATGACCTCTGAGACATGTACCGCGCCCAATTTATAATTATTCAGGATAATAAACCTTGTCCACATAAGAAGTCACGAACAAGCCAGCCCAGAGCGGATAGGGTCATACGAATAACAGGCACATGCCACTTGGAATAACATAACACATATTTCTAAATGCATATCATGTCCCTATTACGAGTGCTAAAGAGGGGTCATTCGGCATTTTTTTTGTAAATATTATCACCTGCAACGATTACACGTTTTACTTGGAAAAGGAACGTGTATGTGTAAGCAAAATGCATTAAGAAAAGGTCATGCACTAATGGACCTGGTTATTGTGGGACTCACTTGGTACCGTCAATCTCGTAATGAGGGCCAACGACTTGTTGAGTATAGGCAGGGGGGAGTGCAATTGTATGGCAGGACACGAAGGCGAGGATTAGGCTTTACTTCCTTCGCTTTTATTACAATAATCAAGCTCCAGCGGTCATTTCATAATGCTAAATGTGAATAAAAACTCCATTTCCCATAAGCCATAGGGAAGTAAAACAATAACAAGTCCACCAATCAGGATTCAGCCAGCCGTATATCGTCCCTTGAAGCCTCTCTAGCCTCCTCTTTCTTCGCTGCTCCAGCAGCACGTCAGTTAAGTGATTTCTCGTTTTTTGTTATTAGAGTGTTTTCTGGTGTTCATCAGGCGCTGCAGGAGCTTGGACGCTCGTACGCGGTCATCTATTTGCATGTTAATTACTGTGCATGTTTATTGAAGCCGCGGGAGCTCCCAGCGCTCCTACACGGCTCCTTTCTGGTGGCTCGCAGCGTGGTGCGGTCTTCCGACCGGCAGAGGGCCCGCGCCTCTCGGGGCGCGCGCAGTGCGCGCCTCAATCCCCCGGCAGCCGGAGCACGTCTGACATTGCGAGGTCTCTGACTATTGACACGGGGGAAGCTCTTTCATTTACCGCTTAGTAAGCGGTTTCAATTTCAAGACGTTTTGCGAGTCGGGTGCCATAATTAGCAAGGCTCCGCTCGCGTAGGGAGTTTTTGTGTTGATTTGCATAGTCCTGCGGGCGAGCCAGCACCTGAAGGGACAACACCCTACGGGGTAAGACCTTGGCAGTTTTCTGGGACACCCCAGGTGCCTTTAACCCCTCAATTAACAAGGGGGCAGTCCCACTATTTGCTTAATATTATAAACTGGTATAATCCCTCTTTTGTTTGTGGGCTTTATTGTTCACTGGTGGTAATGGAGTCCATGGACTACGAGAAGTCTGGGGATTATTTGGAGGAGGAATAGGTTCCTTACCTCCCCATCGACGACCAGTTCTGTGAGGTAATGGACGCTTCCATTCTCAGGGCTGTGTCGCAGGTGGTAGCTCCCCTGGAGAAGAGATTGGTGGCACTCCAGGCGCAGTGCCAGCAACCCCTCAAACCGAGGGAAGATGTTAATGGGCCCCCGACCCCACTACTTCCAGGGCAGGTATTAGCTCCGCTGGCTACCCCACCCCAGAGCATGGACCAGCGCAAGCGCGCAGACGACCCTGGGGTCGATCTCGACACCTTTGCACGCCTCAAAAAGGCTTTTTTGGACGCCCAACCCATCCCAGACCCCCAAACAGCGGGCCCTTTGGGGTCGGCTACACTGTCTCCACCACAGTTGGACCAGGGGGAGGGGGATGAGTCCCCTAATACTTCTGACGGGGATGGTGACGGTTCTCGACCGTGGCGCCTGGTGACCGTCCCTCTAGGGGGGGGTCGGGCCCTCCCGCAGACTCGGGTCTCACTGCGCAAGGGGATTTGCTAGACCCGGATGACCTTTTGCATCCCAGATCCGCGGACTGGTGCCCTGCGCCCAAGGTGGCAGCCTACATGGCCAGCCGTCTCAGGAAGCCCCTAGATAAGGAGGTGAGGCGTTGTCTGAAGGCCGAATGCCCCCGGCCTTCTTTGGAGGGGAAAGTGTCCGCCACTCCAGAGATTGATCCCAAGATGGCCACTTTCCTCGCCAAATTTGTCCGCGATCCCAAAAGGGTATTGACCGGTCCTGGCGTTCATGTCAGGATAAACTCCTGGATGTCGCCGATCCACTGGCCAAGATCATGGACATAGTGGAGGACGCTAAGGCCTCGGGTTCCCTGATTTCCCGGATGTTTTGTCTAATTGGGCCCAAAGAGCCATCATCTTCCTGGGGAATGCCAACTGCGCGATCTCCACAGAGAGGCGCAGGTCGTTACTCATTAAGATTGATCCGAAGTGGGGGAGCTGTCCACTTCGGAGGCAGGAACGATTGAGCAGGGAAACCTATTTGGGGATCCTTTTATAAAAGAGCTTGGGAAGTTCGTCAATATGTTCAATTCCCTAAACAAAGCGCAGTCCTCTATTAAGCGAATCTTTACCCCCGTGTTTTTGCCGCAGCCGGTCGAGGTAGGGGGCGCTCGTCCTGCCGTCTGTTCCAGGCAACCGCCAAAGGTTGTGATTCCAGACGTGGTCAGTGGCAGGACCCTGGGATTTTTGGTAACTTCTACCAGACCAAGTCTTACCCCTGTCGTCGAGGAAACACAGGCGGCCACAGGGGCAACTTTAACAATTCCCAAGGTAAGAGTACAGGATCCGAATGGGATTTTGATTGGGGGGCGTTTGGCCCGTTTTCAGGCGAATTGGGCAAAGCTATCCTCAGACGCATGGGTGATCGAGTCGGTGGGGGGTTTCCATATCGAATTTTACGGCACTCCGTCTCAGACCCACCCACCTGCTCATTTATTTTTCCCCCCGAACAAAAGGCTTTGGTGAGTCAGGAGGTGGACAGCCATTTATGGAAAGGTGTGATAGTGAGGTCAGAGATCCACCCGGGGGATTTGTAAGCAACCTCTTTGTGCTGCAGAAGAGGGACGGCGGACAGCGTCCGGTCATCAATCTGAAAGATTTCAATTCTTGGCTACTCTACCGTCACTTCAAGATGGAGGGTATTCACCTCTTGCGGGATCTTCTCCAACTTTCCGATTGGATGGTCCGTCTGGACCTGAAAGACGCCTACCTAGCGGTTCCAATCTTCCCTCCGCACAGGCGTTCCCTTCAGTTCGTATGGGAGTCTCAGGTTTTCGAGTTTTCCGCTCTCCCATTCGGTCTTTCGTTGGCCCCTTGGTGCTTTACCAAGCTGATGAGGCCAGTGGTGGAACATTTGCGGGCTCGAGGTTTAAGACTCATCATTTACCTCGACGATATACTGCTCATGGATCAGTGCCCGGTTCGCCTGGCATCGCACTTGCAGACGACAGTTGACCTTTTGGAGTCTCTGGGGTTCGTAATAAACGAAGAGAAATCAATTCTCACCCCTTCATAGACAATCGAATTCCTGGGTTTTTTGGTAAAGTAAGTCAAGGCCTCCCCTCAGCCTACCCCCACGCAAATTGGCCAAGATACGCCACGAGTTACGGAGAACCATCTCCAGATCACACGTATCGCTCGGTCATCTGGCACGGATAGTGGGTCTCCTTTCGTCCTCCATACAGGCGATCTTTCCCGGACCCCTTCATTACAGTGCCCTCCAGCATTTGAAGATCGAACATCTCAGGAAGGGACTCTCGTATTCACAAGTGGTTCCATTGTCTCCTGAAGCAATCGAGTAAATGAACTGGTGGCTGGCCCACATGGAGGCACGGAACGGCAGGGCAATTTTCGGCTCTCAACCCGACTTGGTAATCGAGTCGGACGCCAGCGGCTCCGGGAGGGGCGCGCGATGTGGAGAGTTCTCCACCGGCAGAAAATAGTCCTCCACCGAACGATCTCTGCACATAAATTGTCTGGAGTTGATGGCAGGGTCGTTCGCTATCCATTGCTGGACCAAGGAAAAGGTGAAATGCTCGGTCCTCCTCAAAATGGACAACGTGGCAGCAGTGCGCTACGTCAATCATCTAGGAGGGACACGGTCAAAAACCTTGTCGGACCTAGCTCGGACCCTGTGGGAGAGCTGTTTGGCCAACCAGATATCTTTGTCAGCAGAACATCTCCCAGGGAGCGCCAACCAGGTGGCAGACTGGCACTCTTGCCACTGGAGGGATTCCGGCCTTTCGAAACTGGATCCTCAGATCTTCCGGCTGATCCAGGACAGGTGGGTTGCTTTTTCCATAGATCTCTTTGCATCCCGGCTGGATTACCAACTCAACAGGTATTGCAGTTGGAGGCCGGATCCTCATGCGACAGCTATGGATGCCTTTCTCCAGGATTGGAGCAGGGAGCAGTCCTATGCCTTTCCCCCGTTCGCAACGATCACGAGGCTGACGGCTCAGGTGCGCAGGCAGGGAGCAGAGGTAGTGGTGATCAAGCCGATTTGGAGATCACAAGCTTGGTTTCCAGCGATGATGGAACTTTCCTGGGATTTTCCAATCCCTCTACCCATGTTTCCCGATCTCCTCAGGGATCCCCAGAACAATCCTCACCCGCTGGTCCTAGCGGGATCTCTCCGCATCTTGGCCTGGAGAGTTACAGGCGTTGTTGGAAAGTCCCAGGCTTTTCAGCAGGGGCTTCCTCCTTACTCGCTAAGGCCTGGGCAGACAATACCAATAAGCGATATGGCACCGCCTGGTCAAGATGGTTGGGTTGGTGTCTCCAATTCCAGATTGATCCCTTGGGGGTGGACATTGTCCAGGTGGTGAATTTTCGGGCGGACCTGGCATCTCAGGGTTTCACGTATCGGTCTATTAACACCTACAGGTCGGCAATCTCGGCAGGCCACCTCCCGGTGGATGGACACCAAGTTTGGTGAACACCCGCTAGTCAGGAAACTGATGCAGGGTATCAGGCTCTCAGTTCCTCCTGAACCCAGATACACGTCTCTTTGGGACGTTAACAAAGTTCTTCTCCTATTCCAATCTTGGCCCTCTAATAAGTATCTTTCCAGGAAACAATTGTCGGCGAAATTGACGATGTTGCTTTGTCTGTTGTCTTGTCGCCGTGTTTCGGATGTCCGAGCCCTGGACATAACAGGTAGAGTCTTCACTCCCTGACGGGGTAACCTTTCACATAGAACAAAAAGTGGTTCTAGATTGGTCTCCTACCCGTCTTTGAGACAATCCCCTAAGCTGTGTGTGGTTCGCACTATTAAAGCATATGAGTCTATGACTGACAAACTCCGTCCACCTGGGGAGAATTAATTGTTAATTGCCCTCACAAAACCCCACAAAGCGGTTTCATCCCCTACGATTGCCAGGTGGGTCATGCAAGAGGCTGGAATTGACACCTCCAGATTTGGGGCCCACTCGGGGAGAGGGGCTATGGCTTCTAAAGCTTTCTGTCTTGGTGCTCGCCTAGAGGATATCCTCAAAGCAGCAGACTGGTCAAATGATTCCACCTTTAAGACCTTTATTTTAAACCAGTTCCCTCTCTGGCAAGCGTGGTGGTGGATTAGCTTTGAACTAGTCTGATCCTCGCCTCCGTGTCCTGCCATAGAATGAAAAATTTCCTAGCTAACGTAAAGGAAAGTTTCAATTCTATTAAGGACACGGAGGCGAGGATTAGCCCACCCTATTAAATGTTTTCTCAAAAATTTCTTCCCTCCCATTACAGAAGATGTGTGGAATTGGGGAGGTTTATTTGGTCAACAGTGATGTGTACTCAGATCAGTTGTGATTATATTAAAAAATTGTTTTATAAGGTTATGTTCCTATACTGCATTTGAACGTTATGATACCGACTTGTATTGTAATCTGTGATACATTGTCCGGTTCGGTGACAATAATGTGTTATTTTGTCCCCAGGAGCAGAGTCCAATAAACAGGAGTGATTATTCTGGAAGATGGCAGCCATCGCAGGAAGAAAGAGGAGGCAAGAGAGGCTTCAAGAGACGATATACGGCGGGCTGGATCCTGATTGGTGGACTTGTTATTGTTTTTCTTCCCTATGGTTTATGGAAAATTTAGTTTTTTATTCACCTTTAGCCTTACGAAATGGCTGCTAGAGCTTGATTATTGTAATAAAAGCGAAGGAAGTAAAGCCTAATCCTCGCCTCCGTGTCCTTAACAGAATTGAAACTTTCCTTTACGTTAGCTAGGAAATTTTTCATTGTATGGAATCATCTGTTCCATGCCTGAGCCCCACATTGCATTACATGTCTCCAGCAGGGACATCCTCAATAATTGTACATGCGCCTGCAAAAAGAGATGTGTATA
The DNA here is from genome assembly GCA_963921515.1 of Calotriton arnoldi. Lineage (NCBI taxonomy): Eukaryota > Metazoa > Chordata > Amphibia > Caudata > Salamandridae > Calotriton > Calotriton arnoldi. The sequence goes on from CAWUFW010010578.1 coordinate 215,432, forward strand.
TTTCATAAAACCTTTCAGACTCGGCCTACCTTTCAGTTTCTGGGGCTCAAACGACTTTTTTTTAACAGCACTACTTCATAAGCGTATACTCTTTAGATTCCGAAAGAAGTGAAAGAATAGGAATTATGTTGTCAATGCTGCGACCTTCAACATAAGGACTTAATAAAGTAACAAGAGGATTCCCAATGGGAACCCATTATGCCTCATTCTGCTGCTGGCAGAGTTCCGATGTCAAAAGATACGTTTTGGGCACACTTGTGAAGAAACTGCTGCACAGAAATTAAAACATTCGATCATATTACTGTGGGCGACGTGAAAAGCCAACACAACTAAAACAAGCAGTTGCGCGCGCCCCTCTCCTTTTAACCCACTGACCCCCCTCATCCTGCTGGTTTTTGCTGGTGTTTATATGTGTTGGTCGGGTCGGTTAAAAATAATACTAAATACAGTGACGCATAGCTGCCAAGGTTTCAGATTGCTATGTGGGACATTTTCATAATTTCAGTGTAATTATGAGTGACATTTCAATGACTGCGAGTGACACTTTCTCTCGGGCAAAATCAAGCAATGACGATGAGAGAAACACAAATACCAGAAATTTCACCCATTTGAAGAACAAGAAACTCTTGAAACTGGTGCAAAGCAACTGATCTTTGCAGCATGCATTTAGCTCAGTGCTGCTCTTTGGGATATGATTAATTTTTACTGACCTCTTCATTATTACGGTCAAAGAATGGCTGCTGTTCCCAGATCTGCAGAAAGGCTCTCTTTGGCTGCTGACGACATGGTACAGTGGGCGGGTGAAGTTTCAGTTTTATCGATCAAGACAATTTGTAAGCAGTATAATATACATGGGGCCTCTCGGCTCCCTGGGTGTGAACAACATGACAGAAGGGTGTCCAGCAGCATCACTGACAGTCATTATGTTGTTAGGGGGTGAGGTGGGGACAGGAGCATGAGAGCCATGCGCTCACCTGATTTCCCTGTGGTTCAGGCCTTAACGAAAACAAAATAACCTAGAATCCTGCACCGGGGCTGCAAGGCATCCACATAGCTGCAAAGGTTTCCAATGGCTATGAGTGACATTTTCATAATTTCAGCACAATTATGAGTGACATTCAATGGTGGTCCACTGCTCTGAGCCAGTTATCCAAAAGCAGGGTGACAGGCTCGGATTCAGCCTCCTCGATAGCACTCAAGTGTTGTGGGCAACGGCTGGGGAACCAAGCAGACACACAAACCTGGCAGTACCTGGACTGAGGGCACGTGCGTCTGATCACCTTTGAGGGATGGGTGTCTGTAACTGTAGGGTCAACCCTCTGGCAGAAAGGGCTGCACTGCGACGCGTGCCCAGGACACTACAAATCTGTTTGTATTACCAGAAGTTCTCCGAGCGCGCCACATACCTACTTTTATCTCCGACCACTTATGCATTTTTAAAAGGCATTCCCGAGGTGATCCATGAATAACACTCAAAGTAAACAATTACAGAAATGGCACGTTTCAATTGAATAAATAACATTTTGTTTCCAGTTCTGTTTAGTATCCGCTCTAGGCCTTTGCAGACTTTTTTTAACAGCAAATACTGACCAGTAATGTCTCTCTTCAAAAGGTATCAATTCTAAGGTGACTCGCCTGAGAGCTACATTTCAACAGTGCCTGGGAGTGCATCTCAAAGCTGAGAGCCTAGCCGGACAGCTTTGTTTACAATCTTGAGCTGCGTGTCTTGGTGCTTCAGCTGGGGAGGAGGATAAACGGCTACAGCTGCAATGTAAATGTGTCAGAGCACATGGAGAGCCATAGTCTGTTCTCTTCTGGAGTTTCTCGCCCTGGCTCTTAGCAGTTTTTACTCCTTACAGGACCCTCTGCATGCTGTTTCACGGGAGCCCGCCCGAGCCCCAGCAATGCCTGCTTGGGGGCAAAGGGCAGCAAGGCTGGTAAAATTAAAAACATGCATTTTAGCAGCTCTGCAAGTCGCTTGCTGACAGCACTGTAAAGACTGGTCAGCACACAGAGTGCACTGCCACTGAGCCCCACGTGGACTATAGGACGCCAGTCCCACACTCTCTCTGTGCCTGCGGCCAGCATGGTGATAAGAAAAAGAATGTTCATAGTTGTAGTCGGCAGTTCGGTTCCTGTTGTGAAGCGCGTTATTTAAGTAATTCTGTCAAGTGCAGATGTACTTGGTGGACGAGTTACTTACCTTCGGTAACCATGTATCTGGTAGAGACACAGTCTAGCCGCAGATTCCTTAACTTGGAATATCTCCCCAGGCGTCAGACTGGATCCGGAAAATCTTTTTTCCCCAGCAATACCTCTGCACGCCGGGAGGTGGCGTCGCCCGGCTCCGTCCTGACGTCATCCACGGAAGTGACGTAAATGGAGCCATATAAGCCCCCGGCGTGCTGACATCAGTTTTCTACAAGAAACTTTTCCGCGCCACAGCGCGGAGCCATGACAAAAACTGCGATAGCATAGGAACAGTGTGAGTTAAAAAAGAGCAAAGTTGTTGAAACAACAACGATAAGTAACATGAAAATGAGAGTCAAATCATTGAGAATGAGAAACAATAGTAAATTGAACAAGCATTTGCAATGCAATAGGTCTCGCATTTACGCGAGTTTGAGCTATTGGCATTGTAAATGACAATAAATTTTATTTATGTTTTGGTTTTTAAAACGTAAATAAAAGGCCTTGTCATTTACAATGCCAATAGCTTCTAAATCTCGCAATTGCGAGACCTGCTGCATTGCAAATGCTTCTTTATTATTATAACCTTTTTTTAATTCCAATACACACTTTTATACTGTTTCGCCGAATAACGAGAGCAAACGTAGAATGGTGCTGTACAAGGGCAGCGCCTGTCCTCCTATTTTTTGTGACACTGCCCTGTAATGGGAGAAGGCTGAGCTGTACCGTTGGAGACTGATTTAGAGCTCTTTTGTTAAAGGCGTGGGGGTTTGTTTGTGGGTGAGGGGGAGGTTTGGTGCCGCTTGTTGCCTTAGGACTCTTGTGGCTAGTATTGTGATTGTGAGCTTCGCTTTATGGGGAATGCTGGACAACAATCACGGCTGGCTTTTGTTTGCATGCCCCCACCTACAGCCCGTAGCAGAAACAGCACGTACAGCACACGCTAATGCACTGGGACACAGGGCGACCTAGGCGAGGCACTTTCATTGGATGCAGCAGACGCCTTTGAACACTGAAATAACCCGCTGTATTTTGACTTTTTATTCCTGGGTTTAAACAGAGAAATATGAAGTTGAATGCAGAGAGGAGCTGTTTGTATTGTATTCATAAACTAGCATTTGCCAGTTATTCGGACATTATAGTTATATTCCAGTGGCATGGTATAGTGTTGTGGTTGCGTAGACGATCTGCCTAGAGTTGTTTTTAAAAGCAAACGTTGACAAATGGCACGTTATGCAGAGTGTACCAACGTTTAGAGTGTGCATGTTATTGCTTCCTTTATAAGATATTGGAAAGGCTGGGCGCTGAGGGAAGAGGCGTGTGTTTGGAGGGAAGGTTGAGATGTTTTTCACGGACGGCGCGCGGATGCGGTAGATTAAAACAAAAGTGGATCTGCGTCTCCACATTTAGCGGACAACCACAAGATTAGGGGAAAGCGGCAAAATTGCCAGCTTTACAAAGGCTAACAAACCTATTTAGGTGCAAGTTTTTTTCCAAAATCGATTTTAAGGATAATGCTATTAAAAAACAAGTAAAGCGACATGATGATCGCAGTGACCACAATTAGTGCACAAACTGATGCACAGCGGTACAGCTTTTCTGAAGAGGCCCGCCTAGCAATCTTCCCAAACCTAACAATCAGGTAAAGAAAATACAGCGTTGACAAAAGGTTATGTGACGGCTTCCTCTGTTCTATCTTATTCCTGTAGAAGTAATGTTCACACAGCGTCTATGTTCAAATTGTCAATTTCTGCGTGCTCGGCACAATCTAAAAATTCACAGCATTACCCATGCGGGAGCGGTTACCTGCTGAACGCCATTGTCCTCTGAATGCCGCTTCCATTTTACTTAAGCGAAACTCTTTCACATCTTTGCTGACAAGTTGTGCGTGAGATTCTCTGGCGGGTTTAACAAGGCGCTGCCAGCGCCCGACAAAGCCCACTGAACGGGACAAAAGCAACTCCAAACAAAGATGGCGTCGGTGTGCAGTCTACTATTAGAAAGCATCGGCCACTCGAAGAGTCTGTCCGTTGTCAGGCAACCAGGATACAAAAGCTGCTTTATCAGAAGCGAGAGCGCGCGCGCGCTCATTAAAGTAAACAAAGATGGCGTCGGGCTGTCCACATGGGCCGTCCTAAAAGTGGACAAGGCGGTAACCCAAAAGCCCGATTGCCAATCACGTGCCAGCGTTTAACAAACGCTGACGCAAGCCAATTAAAAAGAAGGGCGTGGCTTAAAGCCCCCTTCTCGAACCGTATCGATTCCAAAAGCCCTCGCATGGCAAGAGCATCGCATGCGCGCTGCTAACGCCAGGCGAGACCTAAAAAGCACCCAGTACCAGGAGGGACTGAAGGGAGCTCACAGAGCACTTGCCGCAAGCAAGGGCCCAACAAAGCACCAAGCCGTGCTCCACCTCAAGGGGGGTAACTGCTGCGGCACAAAAGATATGACAAGCCAGGCACAGCTCGTCACCACAGGAGGGAAGTGAAAAGAACCACAATATTGAAGCAACATGTTGCAAGACAAGTGACTAGAAGTGAACGACCACAAGAATGTTCACTACACACACCCTCCAGTGATCGAAGGACTGTAGTACCAAAGAGAACCCAACCCAACCGACTGTCATAGAAGGAAGGAGGCACAGGCGTGGGCGGTGGGAGGGAACTAAAAACAGAAGAACTCCACGCGTGAGGAACACAGGTGGAGCAACATTAGAAGGCAGTGAAAAGCATAGGCCTTAACCACCTAAAAACGTGGACGGAGTGGAGAACCAAAGGGCTCGAAAGCCGAACAACACCCCCTGCGCCAAAGGAAGGTGCGAGAACACGCCACCAACCAAACACTAGGACGGAGGGGAGGCAGAAGGGCCCTACGCCGAACAACACACCCTACCCAGAGTGAGGTGCGAGAGCACATCTCCGGAAGACCAAGGCCACCAGAAAGGGGGTCGGTTAGGTGGAAAAACACCATCTGAAAAGGTCTTCGCAGAGCGGGGAGGATGGGCGGGCGTTAAGGAATCTGCGGCAAGACTGTGTCTCTACCAGATACATAGTTACCGAAGGTAAGTAACTCGTCCATCTGATAGAGACATCTAGCCGCAGATTCCTTAACTTAGAATAGATACCAAAGCCATACCCCCATAGGAGGAGGGTCTGCGAGACAACCACCAAGTTCCAGGAGAACATATTCGTCAAAAGGCTGACGAAACACGGTGGGAACCGCAATGCCAGAGCAACTGACACCAGACCCAGGAAACTCCGTAAGGAACATGAACAAGGGATGGCAAAGACACCACAATCCGGCAAGGGACGTTGTGAGACCTCTCTCGTCCAGAGACAGACGAAAGGTCAGTGCCAAACGTAAGAAAAAATGCAGGGACTCCTTCAAAAGAAGGATCCCAGCACCGGTTCCCATGGAACCATGAGAAACGAAGCCCCAAAGGGGCAAAACAGCATGACAACGGTAGAGTATACCGCCTGAACATACACCACAGTGGATGTCAAACATGAAACAGGGTACAGTCCGAAGACTGTCCGGCCAAGAACAGGAGCCGCAACAGGAGGCCCGTGTGGGTAAAGAAAAAACACACTTAAAAGTGTACCCCCTTATAACATGCGACAACAGTGGCAGGGCCGAACCCAGTGTCTAGTGCCAACAGAGACAGTAGATTTACCATCGAGCAAAAGCTCAGTAGGTAGGCATGCAGCCTAACGTACCAAAAGGTACCACTGTGAGGGGATAACCGGCAAAGCCAGGAACACATAGAGGACTCTATCCCGAAGGAGAGAGCGAGCACGAAGTCCTGATACTAGGGCAAAAAGAACCTAGTATGCGAGCACCCCCGGGGCGTGTAGAACCCACGACATAACACAAAGAGAGAGGAATGTAGCCCATATACCTGAAGTGACGTAACCCTAAATAGGGGAAGTCGCTCAATTGGTACCACGGCACCGGTGTGCGGCAGAATAGTCACAGAACGCAGAAACCTGGACTCCCGTGAGGCAGGTGGGAACATAGACCAAGACACTCCCAGTAAAGGATTGAGAGAAGACACAGACAGATGCCTGTCGCCAAAAGCATACACCGCCACATACCGACACCGTCTACTAACAAGGAGAATGTCAAGAAGAATATATATATATATATATATATATATATATATGCACTGTAATGCTACCTAAAGAAGCAACAGTGCCAGAAATGGGAGTAAGAACTCACACTTAGAGAAACAGCTGGTGGGGAGCCCAACACCAGTGCCACAAATGTGAGTAAGAACCCACACCCCGAGAAACAGCTGGGGTGGAGCACAGAACCGGTGGAAGAAACTCAGACAAGAGCCACACCTTGAAGAGCTAAGAAATATGCACAGGGACCGGAGACCCTGCTAGGGAAGCGGGCTAGGAGGCCACGCACAGCCGAGACAGGGCCGGCGGAAACTCCCCTTGCCCTAGGCAAGAACCCTGATAGTGCATAAGCCACAAGAAAAAGACGTAGAGCACAACCTGTGTGCACCAATACGGCGAGTATGCAGAGAATACAGAAGAGACTGTTCCGGATTGGAACAGAGGGACCTGCCCCCCAGGTGCACATGTCCACTTGTAGACAGGCAAGACAGGCACAGCGAGGCTGCAAGAACACACCAGGAAAAAACAGGCGTGATAAAACACTAAGGAAACAGCAGGGAAGGGCGCCCCTACTGAGGCGGGGAAGTACTACGGACCAACCGTAGACAACCAATCGTAACCCCGGAGAGAAACCGACCCCATGGATCTCACCAGAGGAGACATCCTACAACAGTAGGAAGAGTCAACTTGCGGCAAAACTTCCTGGGGAAGGAAGAGTAGCTATATAACAGCCAACAAATACCCCACACAGGGTAAGGCACAACCCTACAAAGAAGGGTCCCTCTTGAGACTAGCTCCTAGGCAGAAGCTCAAAAGAAAAGGTAACACAGCTTAACTAGCTGTACCAGAATAAGGAAATAACACGGCTGAACAGCCGCACAACCCAGAACATCTGTTACCCACAACGAGTAACAGAAAAGAAAAAGGGATGGCACCGTCACCAAACCAAAAAATTGGCCACGAGGATTAAAACCTGGCGAGACAATCAAACATAGACAGGAGGCGCCTGACCGCCGAATCAGCATGTGCGTCAAAAAGAGTGACCCCATCAAATGGTAGATCTCGAAGCCGCTCCTGAACATGCTCTGGGAAAACGCCATCGCGCAACCACGCATGGCGGCGCAAGACAACCGACCTGGCCATAGCCAGACCCACGGAGTCAGTGGCGTCCATGGCAGACCGAATCGAAAATTGCGCCATATCATTGCCATCACAGATTAGGCGGCCCTGATCGACACGAGAGCTCTCCGACAAGGAGGGGAGGAGCTGCTCGACAGAGTCCCAAAGGGCAAATGTAGCCCGAGCAAACACACATAACGTGTTTAGGGACCGGAGCCCCGAGCTGGCGGATGCTAACACATTGCGGCCACATGACTCCAACCACAGAGACTCCCGAGTGGGAGGATGAAACGGAACAGGAGTGGTAGAGAGAGCTGCCTGAATCACAAGTCCTCCAGCCCCAGGATGGAGGGTCAAACATGCGGGGTCATCGGGAGCCGGACGATGACGATGTGCCACAGCACGATCCACGGGGACCCCCGAAGAGGGCCTCGCCCACGTCCCGAGAAGGATGTCAAATAATGACTCTGCAAACGGCAACATTGGCTCCATGTCCCCCGCGCCCGGGTGGAGAAGATCCAGCAAGGGCTCCGAAAGTCTAGAGACTGAGGGCGGCTGCATCCTCAAAATGTCTGCAGCCCTGCAAACAGCTCGGACAAACGTCCCACTAGCCTCAGTGGCCCCGCGAGGCGGTGACAGCAAGTTATCAGTAGGTGACGGACGCAAGCTAATCCGGCCACCTAACAGAGGCTTAGCAAAAGGATGAGTAAGCCAATGCCACTGGCGCCCGCTCCGGGGAGCATTGAAATGACTCAGGGGGTGGGGAATCCACTGGGACCACATCCTCCACCAATAAAGCGGGAGATGGTACCGGCGTCGAATGGCGTCGAGGCGACGTCGATGAACTCCAAAAATGCCTTGACAGGCGGAGTGGAGCAAGCGTCGGCGACCTCCGAAAAGGCTTCGACCGGCCGAGTTGAACCTGTGTCGATGACCTCTGAAAAGGCCTCGACTGGCCGAGTCGAACCGGCTTCGACGACCTCCGAAAAGGCTTCGACCGGTCGAGTCGAACCGGTGTCGACGACCTCCGAAAAGGCCTCGACCGGCCGGAGTCAGACCAGCGTTGACTCAACATCCCCCGAGGTGGAAACCTGCGGGGAGAGAGTGCGTCGAGGAGGTGTCGAGCACCGCGCCGCAGCCACCTCCAGCGACGCTGCAGGGAGCCTCGGAAGGCTGTGCGACGGCGCTGTGGGAAGGCTAGACGTAGTGGGATGCCCCTCCGGGCCGTGTCCCGACGTCGCGGTGACTCCGGAGTCGGAGTCAGGGCACTCGGTCGGTGCCAAGGGTAAACCCGCCGGCGGAGTCCCGACCTGAGTCCCTACCCCCCCCGTGGGGCCCGAAGGCGCACCAGGGAGGGGGGGCAAAGCAAGAAAGGACTGCAGGGCCCTGCAGTAGTCCTCCATCTGAGGACGGGTCGCCCCAGCACCCGGAAACGGGGGATATGCGGGGTCCGACGCCTGGGGGCCCTAGTCCGGCAAAGACCGGTAGCTGCGGGCCCCGACGTGATGTCGACGTGAAGCCGATGACTTCCGCGACTTCCGTTTGTGCTTACCTGAAGTAGGCTATTGACGGTGACGGTCCCGGGACCTGCCCCGAACAGGAACGTCCTCCTGTGAGGACCGGCGCCGCGTGGACGTCTCCGCTGAAGGAGACCGGTGTCGCGAAGGGTCCGTTCGGGACATCCGGGCAGACAGCAGCTTCATATGGCGCTCCCGCAGGGATTTCGGCCGCAGCTGGCGGCAGGCGTCGCACTCCACAGAGTCTTGGTGCTCGCCCAAGCACCACATACAGATTGCATGAGGGTCCGTCGCTGACATCTGTCGCGAGCAGGACCGGCACGGCTTGAAGCCCGCAGGCATCGAACACACTGTTCCTTGACGCAAAAGGCGTTGAGAAGGCCTGAAGATAACAAAAACAGGCCAGAGGTATCACTTTCCCGGATCCGCGTTAGGACGCGGAAAAGAAGAAAACTGACGTCAGCACGCCAGGGGGGGGGGCTTATATGGCTCCACTGACGTCACTTCCGTGGACGACGTCAGGACGGAGCCGGGCGACGCCACCTCCCGGCGTGCAGAGGTATTGCTGGGGAAAAAAGATTTTCCGGATCCAGTCTGACGCCTGGGGAGATATTCTAAGTTAAGGAATCTGCGGCTAGATGTCTCTATCAGATACAAACTTTAACATTTGCTGGTTAAAGACCTACACTGAATGTAGTAACAAAGTACCATAATAGAAAGGAAATTGTCGCAGACTGGAAGACTCCTCACTGGACGTGCCGCCATAAACTGCTTTTGAGAACAAGCACAAGTGTCTGTCAACATTTCCCACCAGAGAGCCTGGAAAAAAACCGCTAAAACAAGCTGTAGCCACGAAATGATTATGACATTGTTAAAATGTCAGTAAAAAACAATAACTCCGCGCACCAGGCTCGCGCTGTTTTGTTGAATGGAGCGCGGCTCCTCCTACCATCTCGGCTTGTGCCAAGCAGTGCTAGCAGGGTGTAAGGAGCTCCACCATGCCTGAGTGGACACGAGTATACCCAGGTGCAGGCAGCTCCGAAACTAGCTTCCATTTAGTTGGGCCAGGCGCGCCCTTGCAACACGGCCCGGATAAACAACAAGAGTGGCTGCTTTTCTGGTGAGGAAGGTGGTCCCCTCCCGTTACTAAATGTCATGAACCCCGCACCTCATCAAAGTAAGTGCAACAACGATACCATGATTGCGCAACCATACTTGCTTCTCTGTTAAAGCAACAGAACTTGCTTCACTGACACGAGGGCGAAATTAATCAGGGACAGGGTGGGTGGGGGATTGGGATAATACCGGGTGCCCGTGTTAAAGTGAAAGCGGGCGCCTGTGTTATTGAAAGCAGGCAGCACATGGGCGCCTGCTTTCAATAAACTCAATAAAGAAAGGAGTGCTTACAGACTAAATAACAGGTATCCTGTAACAACCGAAGTAAAGGGGCCAGTCGCCATGGGAGTTTACAAATGGCGACAAGGAGGCGGTAACAAGGAGGGACTAACAAGCCTCAAAATGATTCGGAAGCCAGCATTTACCAAGGACAATGACACCAGCCAATGAAAAATATGGGAGGAGAGTGAGCGGGGCTTCCACAGCATACCCTAATACAGCATGCCTCGCAGAGCGAGCAGCGCATGCGCGCTACCGCTAGGCTCAACCTAAAAACAAAAAAAGAGACCTGCCTGTAGTGACCACCGGAAGCTGTACTTGGTCCAGGATCCACGTATGCCGAAGACTCGCAGCCCAGGAAGAAGACTGAGGCGAGGAGGCGGCGCTGACCAACAGGAAGCAAGGAAACAAGAATGACATGGGAGCCACCCAAAGGTAAATAAAGTGAGGTGAGAGCCACATGGAAGCCAACTAATGATAAGTAAAAGTGACGTGAGAGCTACGTGAGAGCCAGCCAATGGTAAGCAAAGGTCAGTAATGAGATTTATTCTTTGTCTTTATTTATTTATTTTTAAATACAAGATATTTCACAAGCACTGTGCAGGCGGAACCTCAAAAGGAACTTGAAGCCAACAAAGAACTAGAGAATCAAATAAAACTGAACACAGCAATCCCAGATGCAAAGATGCTATTAGCCAAAATACGATAAAGAAATCGCAGACTTCAAAATGAATATGGAAAATCAAAAGTTAAAGAAACTCCAACAAGATAACTCCAATTTCAGCCTAGTTAAGTCTTACCCCTACCATCAGAAGGACATTTACTATGTAAAAGACAAAACAAGGGTACTGCCAAGTATCAAGGAAGACCTAGGAGACATTTCATTAACTTCTCTGAAAGCTCTTCGTATTCGGGCTCAAGAAGCGAGTCTGACCATAGTACAGATACTTTTGTACCCTAAGGCAGAGGCTGTTTTATAGGCAGAGGATCAAGGATGGGCAAGGGAAAAAAGTGGGAAAATCAAGGTACGCAATTCTTACTTACCTGTAGGAGTAGTTAAGCAGCTTGAAGAATTTTCTGCATTTACATGCTGTGAATTATTCTGCCATCTAGTGGTTGTGTCTGGAACTCTCCCCTTGCATGTTAGTCATTCTTCTATGTAATTAGGTCGAGCCTAGCAGCGAGCATGCGCTGCTCTGCGAGGCTTCTTGTGTCTACTCCGTGTGGGTCTGACTCCTCCCACACATTGGATTGGCTTTTGCGTGTGTCTTTCAATAAAGAAAGCACGCAAATGGCTAAAGGCGAGTGCATGTCCCACCTCTTTTGTAATGTTCACTCCCACGGCGTTTTGATCTCGGGAGCGAACAGCGGCGCGCGGGGTGGCAGCTGCATTCCTCGTGGGTCAGGTTACTATTTACACACAACGCGCCGTGCTTTCGCTTGCAATCTGGGGGCCGCCCGCTTTTGCATATGTTATTTTTTTTTTACAGCGCTGGATGCAGGCTCTCGATCCCCTCTGAAGGTGAACTCGTTTGTTTTAGAATATTAACTTTACTCTTTTTCCTCCTTTCGTTTGCTTAGCGTTGTGTGTTAAACTGCCGAAGACGTTCACGCTTCGTTGCACACCTCACATTGCCATTTGCTGTGAAGCTGCCGCGTAACGTGACCAAAACGTTTACCCTGCGCCTCGCAGTGCTGATTGTTTCACTAATTCAAAACGCTTTCGTCTTTCTCTTCACTTCCACACTTCGTTCACTGCGCGGCTGCAGTTCCTTAAAATTCTAACTGCGCCACAGTGACAATTACTCCTAGACTATGCTCGTCCGTGAGTCATGAGCGTTCGCCGGCATATGATTACATCAAGATCTATCAGCACCGAAACGGTCTCAGATCCTTTTTCTCATACTCTGCCAAGCTTCGCGCATTCACAGTAACTTTTGTCTTCAAACACCTTGCGCTGTGCCTCCGCCGCAACACACGATATCAAACTACACCGATGTGGCAGTTGCTCTTTATCACTCAGATTGACTTTGAAAGAACAGATGTCGGGCGCTCGCCTCAACTAATCGCTTTCACCTGTGCGCTGTTATTCGGCTTATTTAATAAATAAAAAACAAGCCTCCTGCTACGCTTAAACAGGCTGTCTCTTTCACTTTCCAGCATGTAGCGCTTGGTCTTTGTGCTTTCAGCTACACTCCACATCCATTTTCTCATACGCTAAGCTTGACTCACCCCAAATCCACAGGCTCTCTCACACAATCCTCAAGGGTGTGTCAAGTGCGATTGCTCTCTTGTAAGATCCCAAAGGCGAGACCTATTGGCTATGCCAATGCTTGTTTTTAGTTGCTGTTGGGCGCCAATGGTCCCCACCATTTGGTGCCTAGTCCAAACTCTCTCGACACGAGATGGCCCACCCTGGAAACTTCCACGCGTGGTCACCATCTTCAGATTCTTTTTCCCCCACAACCCTCTATTTAATCTGTGTTTCATGGTCTTTCTCTTGTCTTCCTCTTAAGTCCTTTGTTAACTTCTGCTCGCCTCATTTCCTGTGGATGTGGTTGGGTCGCATATGAATCCAGGAAATTCTTCAAGCGGGAAAATTTCTCATACAGATTAGTAACCATTTTGTTCTGCAGCGTGAATCTTTTTTCTGAATTCACATGTGCATTGATTTTGTAGTGGTTTTCTTCACTGTGGAGCCTGGGTTGGAGAGGAATTTGAGCTTGTAAACAAGTGTTTCAGTACTATCTGCACATCTATAAGCTAGTAAACAAATGTTTCAGTACTCTCTGTCCATCTGCACGTCTATGCAGTAGTGTTTTGTGAATGTTTGTACTGACGACCTAGTGGCTGCCATACATATGTCATTTAGTGGAACATTTCCCAGGAAGGCTATTGTAGCTCCTTTCTTACATGTTGAATGTGCTCTTAGTTTAGTCTCTAGTTGTATGCCAGCTGTCCTTTGACACAACTGGATTGTTTGAGAAATCCATCTTGCAATGGTGTTCTTAGTGACTGGTTTCCTTAGTTATTGCCTGACCATGAAACAAAGAGTTGCTTTCCTTCCCAGAAAGGCTTTGTTTTCTCCAAATATGACATTATCTCACGTCGGGTGTCTAATGTATGTAGTGCTATTTCTGCCCAAGTCTTTGGTTCTTGGTAGAAACTTAGTATTTGGATTGACTGGTGTATGTGAAACGGGTTATGACCTTTGTTAGGAAACGTGGGATGGTCCTCATGATTATCCTGACTTTGTGAATTTGCATGAATGGTTCCAGAATGGTGAGTGCTTGCAACTCGATTACTCTATGGAGAGATGTCATTGCAATTAGAAAGGCTGTTCTAAGTATGACGAATTTTAAGGTGGTCTTATGGAGTGGCTCAAAGGGTTCTTTCATCAGTTGGGTCCGCACTACATTTAGGTTCCATGTAGGTGTTGGGGCACTCCTTGGTGGGGCTATTCTTTTTTTTCCCTTCCAGAAATATTTTTATCACTGGTGTAGTGAAGAAGCTTCCTCCTATGTATCCCCTTGTGTAGGCCACTACTGCTGCCAAATGCACCTTTAATGTGCATAGGTTAGCTTGCTATCTAGCAGGTGTGTGAGGTATCCAATAACAATAGTGTCTCTAGTCCTGTCCTGAGAGAGGCCCGATCTATGGCACCACCTTGTGTTTCTCCCCCACTTGGCTGTGTAGCATTTTCTGTTGTCGGTCTTCTTGCTTCTCTATGGACTGCCATGGTCTTTTCTGGAAGTTCTAGGTGTCTGAACTCTGTACCTTCAGGAGCCATGCTGTTAGACTCAGTGTGCTCGGTGGAGAATCTTTCCCCTTTGCATGGACAGCAGATCGTGCAACACTGGAAGTCTCTGCACCTTGTTGTGTGCCATCTCTATGATGTCTGAGAACCAGATATGTCTCGCCCATTGTGAAGCGATGAGTATTAAAGTCATCTGCGACTGTCTGCATTTGTTCATTATTAATGGTAACAGTGGGATCGGGGGGGAAAGCAGAAGCAAATCTCCCTGACCAGTCTATCGACAGTGCATTCCCCAAGGAGTGTTGGTGTGGATGTCTGGCTGCTAAGGATTGGCATTTTGTGCTGTCTGTCGAGTGAAAAGGTCTATTTCTGGTGTCCCCCATCTTCTGAACACCTTTTTGATTACTGCCTGATTCAGTTTCCACTTGTGTGAGGTGGATGACTGTCTGCTCATCTTGTGCACCTCTACACTGTCTTTTCCTGGTAGATGTATTGTTGTGATGTTTATTTGTTTCTGGATGGCCCATCTCCAGATCTCTTGTGCTAGCCTCGAAAGGACAAAGAATTTTGTTCCTCCTTGTTTGTTGAGGTAGAACATAGTCGTTGTGTTGTCTGTTTGAATTTGTATTGATCTTCCCCACAGCTGGAACGCTTTTAAGGCTAGGAGCACTGTTTATAGTTCCAGAACGTTTGTGTGTTGTACTGCTTCGTCTGGTCTCCAGATCCCTCTGATCTTGAGCTCCTCCATATGAGCTCCCCATCCTATATGCAAGGCGTCCCTTATAATGGTCACTGTTGGAGTTGGCGATATTAAAGGTCTTCCTGCTGTTGTATTAGTCTTGTACCACCACTTCATTTTCTCCTGCACTCTTTGTGTGACAACCACTAGATCTTCTCAACTCCCCGTAGCTGGTGATCACGGGCTCTGGACCCATTCCTGAATCGGTCTCACGTGTAATCTTGCATATAGTATTAGATGTCCAAAGCTCTTCAATGATAATGGCCCCCCAGATCCGAGGGCATAGAAGAAAACAACACAGCCAGGTCACTGCAGGTTGCAAGTAATCCTTTTATTTCGTTTTTTGCCACCGACAGTGCAAAATAAGAGACCTACGCGTTTCGGCTTGAGCCTTCAACAGGGTATTCGATGTAATAATTCCCAGCCTCTTCCCTAAACTCCTTACTGTCAGGGACTGACCCTTCCAATATTTGTGAGTTTCTTGTGTTATCGACAGTATTCTCTTCTCATAAGGGTATATTTTCACCTCTGCTGTGTTGATTCTTGCTCGCAGGAAGAGCCTCTCTTTTTCCAGTGTGGGTAACGATTTTTCCATGTTTATGGAAAACCCCAGTCTGTGTAGTGTTGTCATCACCGTGTTCATGCTGTTCCTGCACGTGTGTAGTGAGGACACCATTACCAGTCAGTCGTCTAGGTAATAGTACACATGTTTTCCTTACCTTCTCAGGTGTGCCGCAACTGCTGCTAAGCATTTCGCAAACACTCCGAGTGCTGATTTCATTCCGAATGGCGGCACCCTGAATTGGTAGTGTGTTCCGTCTTTAATGAAGCACAAGAATTGCTTGTGGTTCATTGGGATGTGTAGATATGCATCCTTTAGGTCTATGGTCGCCATAGAGTCCCCTTTTGAAGCTGCGGAATGACCTCTTGCAGCGGTGTAATTTTTAACTTCTGATTCTTTATGAACTTGTTTAAGAAACGGAGGTCTAGCTTAGGGCGTAATGACCAGCCTGTTTTTGTTATCAGAAAGTATGTTAAGTAGTTTCCCTGGTTGATCTCCTTCCTGGGTACTCTCGCTATTGCCTTTTTCTGCAAAAATTGTTACACCTCTCATCAGAGACCGGTCTTCTCTTGTATGCGTGTTTTTCTTTGTTCCTCGTCCTGGTGGGTGTTTGACCTAATCTATGCTTTAGCCGTGTTGGATGATGTTGAGTATCCACTAGTCTGAAGTGACCTTCCTGCACTCCTGGAAGAAGGATCCTATACTTCCGTCCACATGTGTTGTGTGTGGTCGGCGTTTTAGGTCTTCTAAGTCACTTGTTGCTGATGCAGCTTTCCTCTCTCAGGGGATGTGCTCTGACTCTCGCCTGCTGCGAACGTGTTGCCTCTGTGATGTGTGGTGCTGCCACTGTTGTTCTGTGTCTGCACCTAGCTTGCACTTTGTAAGACCTGACGTGTGGTAGCACTTTGAAAGCCCCCTCTTCCCACCGGTCATCTAGCTAGTTTACTTCCTCATCTTTGCTGCCCTTTGAACTGTAGAGCTCCCATCGATTTTGCCATATCATTATCTTTCTTTAGCTGCTGCAGGGTATCGTCCACTGTGCTCCCAAAAAGTGCTCCCGTAGAAAGGGGTGGTATTGCTATTGGACTGACTTCATTTTTTAATCCCGACACCCGCAGCCAGACATGCCATCTTAAGGTTTTTACTGCCATCACTTGTATACTGCGGCGTCTAGTGTCGATTTTAAGCAGGTGATGGTGAAATTCTTCAATTTTTCTGCGAAGGGAACCACTCTCCTTGCTCTTCTTATCTGGAGGCGATCCGGAGGTAGTTGGCACATTTGCCCTTTTCCTGGCTGTGGCAGCGATGATGGAATCCGCTGGCAAGTTCCCTCTGTTTGCAGGGTCCTTCGAGGAGTGTTTGTACTTCTTTTTGGCCCTAGGCGTCACTGACCTGCAGGTTCCTAGTAGGGGTGGGCGGAACTTGCGGAGTTTTACTCCGCTGAGTTACCTAAAAACTCTGAGATTCAGCTGAGTCAGCGAGCAGCAGAAATCCAGTGGCTGAAGAAAGGAGTTGGCATTTAGCTTTTTAAGGAGCCCGGCTCCACCATGCAGTTAATTGGTGCCAACGCACATATATACCACGTTGCCAAGTTCTCTCTTGAGAAGTCAAATGCTCTCCTACCCCAAGACTTCCGCTGGATCTTTTTCCCTGCAAATCTGCATTACTCCTTAAAAATGGTTCACATCAGTGACTCCAGTGGGCTCGCTTTTGCAGCAAATGCGCAATGTCACAAAAAATTGTTGAACCCACATTGATTTAAATAACGGACGTAAGGAGGACGAAGAGTGGAGAAGGGATTCACAGGCAACCAATACTACATACAACTACCCAGTGGTTATCTGTAGGACTATACATGTCATTTTACCTGCAGCATGCTTTCATGGCAAGAAGTGTCTAAAAGAGGATCTGTTTAACAACTTTCATGACACAGGTATTGCAAATTCATCAGAAAATATCTATAATGTTTGAGCAGTGCAAAGCATACGTTGGCTCTCCAGTTTTATTCTGTCAAATAAACTGTATAAACTACTATGGCAACATTACCAGTATAAGAGGCACACTGCTTCCTTTCATCCGATTAGATATTAAATGCATCTGTGTCTTGTAAGAATCAATAAGGCGACTGGTTCTAGCAAAATATTCGTATATAAATGAATACTGTCACTGAAAGTATTGATTATTGAATACCTTTGTAAAGCACAGATCTGAGAAGTAAATGGCTTCTATTTGCTTCCTGATAAATGTTTGCATGGCTGTCTACTCAAGGACATAGCAAATAAAATCCCAAACATTGGGCGTAGGAGTGTAATAAGGGAGATTTTCCAAACATTGGAAATGGAATCTATACAGGAGGGGGGATGTGCGCACCAGATGATTCTTATGTAGCGCCTATGGATTCTCGCTACACTAGAGGTGCAGGTACGGTGCGAATGGGTGCCCTGCTGCTGGCTTTCCATGTAAATTCTACAATTGGATTGAACTCGGCTACGTTTGTTTCACAAGCAAATGGATGTCAGCGATTCACCCACGTCATTATGTTTAAATCCAAGGATAAGTCATGCTTCAAAGACGGCTTGTCTGTGCTTGCAAGACAGCACAGTTAGTTAAGTGCTGGCTATAGAGATCTGCGTTTAGCCTTAAGATTGTAGGTGTTAATGGGCCTGACTCCCCATTTCATCCTTCTGCGGTCGATCAAATACTTGCGGTTAAGTAATGAAATTGCAAAAGTAGTTATTAATAACATGGCAGCTTAGGAAATCTGCAGTGGCAAGAGCTAGTTATCAAATCAAGCGCTTTATTATTTAAAATATATAACACAAGGGAACCTTGTAATGTTGTCCAACGTAAAGTGCTAAAACTGGAGAGCAGGGTTCTAATTCCACCTCATGACCATACAAATCGTGTGATTTTGGGAAAAAAACACTTTATCTCCATAAGCCTCACATTTTAACTATGTGACTTGGAAATATTTGGAAAAAAAACAATTGACAAGTGCATGGTCTCAGTTACATGTTCAAACCCTGGTTTATGTAGCCCAATTTCAAACGTACACCCAAACGACACAGCTGTACAGATGGCAACTGTTATTTGAGATGCCCCGGCCACAATGAAAATGTTCTCGGTACAGATCCCTACTGCTCCGTGGAGCTTGGTGTGCGCTAAGTACATGGTTAATAAAAAATAAAAAAATGGAAAAATTAACATGCGCCTTACTAACATGAATTCTAAACACTGCAAAATTAAGAGGGCGAATAAAATATTTTTTATTATATGAGGGAAGGGGAGAATAGCTGCTCCACAAAATACACGTATTCTTTTTTTAGCATTGCAGCTACTACTGTGTGTTGTGGGCCCTAGTTATGAGCGTCTGCCTGTGTGTCAAGAGATGGGCCGGAGACAAGAGACTACTCTGTACAAGCGCACCAGCCGTCTTCAGAGCGCCTCACGGACGCGTCTCATGAATTATTGTTATAGTTATTTGATAAAGCGCACAAATCACCCCCTCCGGGGTATCTCGGAGCACAGTCAGTACAAGTGGTTAAAACCGAGTTAAAAACAGAACAGTTTTTAGTGCTTTCCTACATTTATTATAGTCAGGACAAGTTGACATGAAATGGCAGATTGTTCCAAAGGGTAGGAGCCAGATAGAAGAAAGATCTTCCACCCCATCTAGATCGTCGGATACGGGGGACTGGTAGTTCCTTCTCGCTGGAGCACAAGTTCCTAGCAGGGTGATATCGTTGGAGCCTTTCACAAAGGTACTCTGGACCCTTTCCCAGCCGGGCTTTATAGGTTAGGCAGCACATTTTGAATGTTATCCTGTTCTTTACTGGCAGCCAGTGAAGGGATTGTAGGAGGGGAGCAGAAGCTGATCTAAGTGGTTGATTACAAATTAACCGAGCTGATGTTTTTTGCACGATCTGTGATTTCAATTATAGAGACTCATTGGCCAGTAGCAAGTTGCCGTAATCCAGCCGACTCACGACCAGAGCCTGTACCAAGGTCTTTCTAGCAAATAAGGGGAGAAATGGAAAACCGTTCTTCAATAGGCGCAGCATGTAGAAACAAGTGCCCGTTGTAGATTGGATTTGGTCTTTCATATTAAGTTCCTGATCTAACTTGATTCCTAGGTTTTTTACTAACTTGCTAGGGATGGGGGCCTTGCTTAGCTCTGGTGGCCACCAGTCTGGAATCCACAGGGTTTGTGTTTTCCCCAAACAGTGTAATCTCTGTTTTCCCTGGGTTCAGATGTAAGAAATTATCAGCCAGCCACTTGACTATCACCTTCATGCCCTTTAAGAAGCAAAACTTCACTTGTCAAAATCATCGTCTGATGACCTTCAAATTTGAATCTTTGATATTTTAATATTTGACGTGCGCTTGGAAACTGCTTCCATGCGGCCCCCACCAAAGATCAGTGTCACCGGATGAGTATACCAACAAGTGCTGTACCAACAAGCAATGTCCACCTCTCGCGTTGCGCTGCTGTAGTCACTTGCAGTTTAAGCACATTTTAGCTCTAATTGTTATATCAGCTGACATTGATCATTAATTAGTCCCATGCATCATAAGTGGAAAATAATTCCCAGAGGAGCAGGTGCTGGCGCTGTTGAACTGTAATGCTACACGTACAACTCATGAGATGCAAGCCTGCACCTAGAACCTTAGCCCAAAAGCCACAGCTGAGCATTGCAGCAGGGTATCTCCACATTCTTTTGTGTCGAAGTCCTGCCATTGTGTTTCGAAGCATTCGGACCCTTCAGTATCTTGAAACAGGCCCTGGGACTCTAGGTTCTCTGCCTCATAGAAGACATCCTGATCATCTTCTTACTGTGGCTCGGAGGTAATTGGAGGTTCTAGTTCCCCCTAGTCTTTGTCCTCCTGTATGTGCTCCGCCCGAGCTTTCAATGGAATTCTGTAGTCTGAGAGATGCGTCAAAATCCTTTTTCTGGAGGATCGTGGCAATTTCGGCTTCGAGGTTCCTTTTCTCTAGATCGATTGTGTGCTCATCAGTGTCAAGTGTTGGTGTCGATCTCTTTTAGGTCAAGGCCTCTAGTGTGGGTGTTTAAGTTTACCCTTTTTTAGTCTTTTCTCAACTTTGGTCGTCTTTCGACGCCGACGTCTTTTCAGCGTCACGTCCACTTGTGGTGTCCTTGCTGTGGGACCTGAAGGGCTCTTTTGACTTCTGAATGCCTTCGTTCTGCGAGAACTGAGGCAGCTTATGGGGTTCTAGTGTCTGTTTTTCGGACTCACCCGTACTCTTGCTTCTTTGACGTTACCTGTGGTCACTTATCTTTGTGTTTTCGGTGTTCTTGCTCGATGTCGATGACCTCTTTTTTGACGTTTGAGCCCTCTTCCTCAGCTCCTTCGGCGATGTTGTCCTCTTCCTCTCTCAACAATCCCAGGTCTCTCAGCGACGGAGTTTCCGTTTGGCCCTGCATGGCCTACTGTGCTTGCCTTTGTTTCTCTCTTTCTCTTAAGGTCTTCGGTTTGAATTCTGTGCAGGCCTCTCAGTTGTTGGTGCTATGGTCTCTTGGTAGGCAAAGGCTGCACACCTGATGATTACCCTGGGGACAGTCGATGCCCAATAAAAACAAGCATTGGCATAGCCAATAGGTCTCGCTTTTGGGACCTTATAAGTATTTAGTTATGCAGCACAATATCCTTGGTGCAACAACATCAACTGTTGCATGGCTAAAAACGTATAAGGTCCCAAAGGCGAGACGTATTGGCTATGCCAATGCTTGTTTCACATTGTCAGGGACCCAGCAGCTTCTCCAACCATAAGGTTTTGCAGAAACCATGATAAAACAAAATAAGCATTGACAAAGCGCATATGGCTGGGGTCTAACAACAGACCTGTAATCTTTGCCAATAATTATTTATCTCTGTTTCTGTACCCACGATTTGTGCTGTTTCTGTCTCTGCACCTGTGGTTAGCAGTTTTAATATGTTAATATATGATTTGGGCAGTTTCTAGGTCAGCTCCAGTGATTGGACAATTTTGTCAGTGCATGCATAGCTCAAGATGTTTCTCTATCTGCCCCTCTGGATGGGCAGTTTCTGTGTCTATACACATGATCTGGACACTCTCTATGTCTGCAGTTGTTGTGTAGTTTTTGTCTGTGTACGTATGATTAGTACTTGCCTGCCAGGCAGCACAAGTTGTCTGTTTGTTTCAGCTTACAGTGGGCTTAGAGCCTGTTCATTTCTTACCATTGATTAGCTTTATTGTCACTCTGATTTACTTGCTTTTTATTTGTCTTGGTTTGTGTAGCATGGCCCAATTACTTGTGTCCTCCCAATGCTTGCTTTTCAAGCACTACTTTTGTTCTTTTTGGTTAAACACTCCATGAGTGAGCCTGTGTTTTCCAGCTGTCTCCCATGTTTACTTCTGTTGTTCCCTCCTCTATGCTCTGTGTTGCCCTCTCTCACCCATGTGCTTCTCCACTGCCCCCTCTATGATGCGCTCGCCCTAGTGTACTTCTCCCCCGCCTTGCTTTCTCGCCATGTGCTTCTCCCCACCAGCTCCATGTTGCTGTCTCTCACATGTGTGCTTTTCTTTCCCAACTGTACTCCACATTGCTCTTTCTCTATGTTGCGTTGCTTCCCCCACCTACGCCTTCCTTGTTGCTTCCACCCGCCCCCATGTCAACTGTCTGTGTCACTCCCCTACCCCCTTCAGTGTTGTTTCCCCACCCCTGGCCTCCGTGTTGCTTTCCCTTGTCTTCTGTGTTGCTTCGGCAGGGGTACTAGTGTGAGTGATGGATGTAAGGGCAGGGCTGGCAGCGAGTGACAGTATGAGGGTTGGTGAGGTAACACACTAGCAATGGGGTAGTAGTGTGAGTGAAGGGTGGCGTTGTGAGTATGAGGGTTGGTGAGGTAACATACTAGCAATGGGGTGGTAGTGTGCTTGAAGGGCAGGGGTGAAAGAGTGAGTGAATGATGAGACTGAAGGTGTGGGTAGTGTGAACTAAGGAACAGTTGGTAGTGTGAGGCTGGTGGTTAAGTTGCCAGGTGACTCCTCTCACTGGGGCGCTGTGTAACAGTCCTCGTTTTCACTTTTCAAATGACTGTTTTCAGGTGTGTAAGCCTCAATGACTTGGGTGAAGTGAACCAAAAATACAACTCCCAGAGTGCAGTAGGTTTTGAAAGAGAATCCTAGGACCGGGAAATGATGCTCCTGATGACAGTCATTCATCTGGTAACCAAACTGGTGGTTGTACAAGGAGAAACAGCTGCTGATAGTCGGGGTAGGAGGGTCAGGTCATGAGATGGTGGTTTAGGTGCAGGTTAACAGTGATGGGTGATGTAAGCTAGGGAGACAGTGTGGAGGGGTGGTTATGTGAGAAGGTAGAGCCCTGGTGTGAGTACGTGTAGAGGTAGAGTGGGGTTGATAGTGGGGTAATGGTGTGAGGGGTAATATGAGTGAGGGTAGCATCAATGAGGCTAGCAGCAGGCCAGAGCTCTCAAGTGGCTCTGTTGCATGTGTGGTTAGCTCATTCATTCCATGTATTTCTGGGAATTGAAGTCATATTTGTCTTGTTATAAAATCAAGACTCCAAGTTGCAAAATACAAATAAAAAACCTGGACTGGATGAGTTACTCATGACAGGATCTGGGGTGCGAATGCATTACCTTTGGGGTGGGCCTGGCCCCATGTTTCGGCACTGGCAATGGGGGTCCTTGAAGCAGAGTGGATAGCAGCAGCGTCATAAAGGTCCGGTTAGCCGCAGCCACACTCCGCATGCTCTCCTGCCACTTCCGTGCCTCCTGCATTCCATTCCTGCATCCCAGTACTCCCCCTATGCTCCCACACTGCTCTTCCGCTCCTCTGTTAGTTTGGACACACCCCCCATCCACCCGCTGCCCCGTGCCGACAGCCTACCTGCCGCCGGCCTCCGAGAGCAGTGTTTGGGAGCCAACGCCGGCATTTCCCGACGTAGCAAGGAGTGGTGGGTGAGGCCTTTGCGTGCTGCACCGTATAGGTACTGGCAAGCGAGGTGGCAACAAAATCGGCAGCAGCTTTGGCAAACAAAAACGAGAGTTCAGCCTGCAAGTGCTTGGCTTTGGCAGTACCACCCCCGGCAAGCGGAAGCGGTCGGCGATAGGTCGGTGCGGCTTGCTGGCAAAGGGGGTATCTGCCTTTCAAGTGGCTGAACTCTCCTCCTTCCAAAACAAAAGGGTAACAAGCCCGCGAGTGGTGCGCGCGCACCACAGAGGAGCGGGGGCGAGCGAGCGCGGCAGCCTGCTCAGCTGACGAGACGCTCAGCTGACCAGACGCTCGTGCGTCGTGGCTGGCCTTTGGATGTGTACGCGTGGCAGACATGTGTTTCCACTTATCGCGCCCGCGTCTGGGCACGATAATTGGAAACACATGTTTGCCGCGCGTACCCATCCCAAAAAGGCCAGCCACGACGCACAAGCGTTTTTGGGACTGCTTTTAAACCCGCTTACATTAAGTCTTCGCCTCTAAGCAGCGCTTGCGCGCTACTGGAGGCTCGACCTAAAAAAAAAGGAAAGAGAAAGACTAATATACAAGCGGAGTGTTCCGGACCCAACCACTAGTTGGAGGAATAATGCATAGCATGTGAATC
Source organism: Calotriton arnoldi (assembly GCA_963921515.1). NCBI lineage: Eukaryota > Metazoa > Chordata > Amphibia > Caudata > Salamandridae > Calotriton > Calotriton arnoldi. The sequence continues at coordinate 239,435 of CAWUFW010010578.1, forward strand.
CAGAAAAGATTCACACTGTAAAACATAAGAAATCAGTCTACAGTGACGGATGAAGGATAGAGATATAGCTCTAACGAGAAAAGTGCACTTGAAAAAGGATTGTCTTTTGTACCAACAACATGTACTGATGTCACCCAAGTGAGAATGGAGCTCATGAATTTGTTTGGAAAGTTACCACATGCTCAATTTGAGACATAAGAGGCACTAAAAGAACCAGGACCACATGAATCTCTACGGGCCATCGACCTTTTACCTCCCAGCACAAAAGCCACCAATGAAAATCCTTACATAACAAGCATTTGCAATGCAATAGGTCTTGCATTTGTGAGAGTTTCAGCTATTGGAACTGTAAATGACAACCCCTTTTATGTGTTTTGAAAACCTGCAAGCGGTAAACACGCACTTTGCACTTGTAGTCCTTGCTTACGAGAAGCAAGGTTGGCAGCAGTAAGTGTGCCCCTTTTACTGCCAGCCTTGCTTCTCGAAAGCAACAACTATAAGTACAAAGTGCAGGTTTTCAAAACACATATATAAAAGGCATTGTCATTTACAATGCCAATAGCTCAAACTCTCGCAAACGCGGAACCTATTGCATTGCAAATGCTTGTTGAGCTGTGAGACAGAGGCGGCAGCAACTATAGGAAGGCAGGGACCTTGACATGAAGCCAGGCCCTGCGTTTCAAAAGCAGAAGGAAGGAGGAGGCAGCTGCAGCCAAAACAGACGGTCTTTGAATGCACAGCAAATGTGGCAAGATAAGAGAAATATTTACAGCCCTGTTTAAAACAGAGCCCTGTAAACCACAAGCACTGGTCTCCAGTGCTACATCTTAAAGAAAGAAATAGTGCTCACAAGCTCTGAGTACAACACATGTAACAGGGGTAGTCCTTGAAAATGGGCGGGGCTTTTAAAGCCCATATCCTGAATACAGCATGTCTCGCAGAGATAGCGCAAGCGCTGCCAAGGCGAGACCTAAAAATGTGTAGAAGGACATCAATAAAATCAAAAACAAGAATAAATACACTTTATTTCGGCAAGCCTGTGCACACCCTACACAATTCAATACTTCTTTCGATGTGTATACTTTTTGTAGAAATCAAGAACACATGTATCATATCAATAATATCAGAGAACAGTGTGGTTGTGATTGTAATATCTTCTTTAATCCTGAACGGTTGGCCCAGCCAACACGTGTTTCGTCTGGGGAAGTACCCCACGACTTCTTCAGGGCTGAAAAGATGTACAATAGGACATAATGTATCCTTCACAACAAGATGATATGTACATACCATATTCATAAATATCACATGTTAAGAGGGTCTTGTACTACTATCTTTGGACCCCACAGGCTTAGCGTGTTAAGAATAAATACTTTGTTATGCTTCATTGAAGCATGCGGGCACTTTTACGCATATGCATGTTTTTCACTTGGGGTTCTCATGTTGTGTTGAACTATGGTATGTACATATCATCTTGTTATTGTGAAGGATACATTATGTCCTATTGTACATCTTTTCAGCATAGACCAACAGCTGCGTGCATAGACTATGATTCCCAGAAACCTGCCAGCATGTGCAGATGACGGGAGGACTCCGAAGGGTGGCATCTGCGCTCTGCAGAATTGCCATTTCCATTTTAATAACTTTATTTCGGCCACTAGGGCCATAAAAGTACAAATAGCAATAAAACAGATAGTATACACTTGTGCTTAAAAAATTGAGATAGCTCAATTTCATCTTATTGTACAGAGATCATCCACTGAACGCACAGGAAATAAAAGTCACAGCAGGGAAATAAAAATATACTTAATGCTGTCTTCAACCCCTTAAAAACACAATAAAAGCAACCATCTAGAGATAAGCTGCACTCTAAAATTTTTACAAAGATAAAAATATAGGACTATGACGATAGACCCAAAACATGGATACACAGTTAATGTACCTGCGCAAATTCAATGCATTCGTTCTTCTCCATGGGGTCTACTTTAAAATGGCCCGCCGGATATGCCACATACAATTAAAAATCGTGATACAGCAAAGACTTTTGGTGGATGGGTGTCATACTTTAAAACTCTATAGGCCTCTACACAGCGCACAAAGCCCAAATTCTTGCAAAGTTGGCTTAACCAACGCTTGCGCGACAGCCGGTAGGCAGGGCAGAGGAGCAGAACATGTATTTCAGACTCCACCTTATAATTACATGCAGGACAATCACCCTTTTGGTCTTTCACCCATTTGCTGGTATTCGCTAATAATGGAAGGGTCCCTAGTCTGAATTGCACGTACAATTTCCTAGCCAATGGGGGTTGAATAAAATCCAGAAAATGTTCCTTGCTATATACATCTTTTACTAGCAGAAACTCTGCTGTCAAACGGCCACATGAGGCACTTTCTTGTATGGACATTAATTTAGATAGTCTATAGCATTTAACTAGTTCCGACCTGGAAATCATGGCACATGATGTCTCAGGTGTTCTCCAGAGGTCCGGCTTGCCTAACTTAAAGGCGAGATCCCTTATGTGACAAAGCCAGGGAATTTTCTTGGTAGCACAGATGGTCAGAAGCTCATTTAGCTCAGCCCTGTAGACGGACAACTCTGGGGTCACCCATAACCTCCGCCAGAATGTTAAAGGTCTCAGGGCAATCTCTTCATCAAGGGGCCAAATACCCAGGTCCATACGGAGGGGTGTGAGGGGGGGGGGGGTACTACGGGGTAGGCCTACAAGCTGCCGCATGAAATTGTTCTCCACCTTCGTCAAGTTAGTGGTAGAGCAATGCCCCCATAACTCCACCCCATATAGTGTAGCACCCCTTGCTTGTGCTTTGTAAATTTCCACCACAGGGGCGGCTGGTTTAAAAACTGAACTTCTATGCAATTTCATTATACCGCCCACTGTCTGGGTATCCCTGAGTCTTGCTTTGTCCAGCTGCGGCCCCCATTCAAAGTGCTCTGACAGGGCAACTCCCAGATAGTCAAATATCTTCACTCTTTCCAAAGGAGTGCCGTGTAGTGAAGGGTTTGAACGGGTCGTGTTAGGGGGGTTGAAGACCATATACTTAGTCTTTGTTAAATTGATCTCCAGCCCTTGCAACTTACAAAAATTGGCAAAGCCATCAAGAATGCGCTGATTACCCATTGGTGTTTTTGAAAGTAGCAGGGTGTCATCGGCAAACATCAGCGCAGGGACCTTCCCGGAGACCAACTTGGGGGCATCATTGCCCTTTATTTTTTTAAGATGGTCAATAAGACCGTTGATAAAAAGACAAAATAAAGTAGGAGCCAAAACACATCCCTGCCGTACCCCCTTTTGGACAGGAAAACGGGCAGTAAGTTCCCCATATTTTCCACATCGTACTTGGGCAACATTTTCCGAGTGGAGCCTCTCAATGACCTTAAGACGGTAGGGAGGAATCCCCAGGTCGCTCAGCACCTTCCAAAGTTTCTCCCGGGGTACTAGGTCAAAAGCCGACTTCAGATCAACAAATATCAGATAGAGGCTGCCACCCTTTATAGTCACCGTTTTCCAGAAGAGTAGTTGTAGTCTAAATATCTGGTCTACGGTTGAGCTATTTGTTCTGAAGCCGGCCTGGTAAGGACTTAGTATTTGTTTTTCTTCCAGCCAACCCTGAAGACGGTCCAAAAGCACCCGGCCGAAGAGTTTTTGGGTAATATCAATTAAGCTGATCGGCCTGTAGTTGGAAGGTGAAAGGGGACAGCCTTTTTTGAATATGGGAACTATTTCAGCCCCACGCCAGGTATCGGGGGTGGGGGGGATCCAAGCCCTTCAGGACGGCATTAAATAGGACACACAAGTATGGGACCCATATTTTGGGTTCTTCCCTGAAGAGGTCCCCTGGTAATTTGTCTAGACCTTGCGCTTTGTTACGGTGAAGCTTGTTAATAGCGTTTCCCACTTCGGTCATAGTGATCTCCATATCCCCCACCTGCTGGAACTCAGATGCCATACTGAAGGTAACGGTGTTATCTGGCCCACCATCCCTAATGGAGTACAATGACCCGAAGTGGGTCTCCCAGGCTTCAGACGCTATGTTGGGCTCGATGACCGATCTCCCTTCCCGGTCGCACGAGCTCACTATTGCCCAAAAGGTTTTCAGATCTCTATCGTTAAGGGCAGTCCTGAGAGTTTCCCACCTCTCTAGTTCCCAGTTTTTTTTTTCCTGTTGGGAGGTCCATTTATACCTGACCCTAGAAAGTTTAATTTGTGACCTATCCTTCACCTTCACCGCATCCAGGAGATCCTGCTTGGCCTTGCGACACTTATCATTGAACCAAGAGCATTTGTTGCGATTACTTTCCCTCCTACGCACAACCGGGAAGAATGCATCCGCCAGTTTCGTGGTTAGCTCTGCGTGTATTTTCCCTGCCTTGTCGAAGTCCACGAAGGGACCATCCACCTGTGCTACCTCCCACATTTTAGTTATCATTGGGATTGCTAGCTGATAGACTTTGGCCAGCTTGATAGGAGACTGTTGTATGTGGCCCCATCTGACATTTCTTCTATTATTTGTTATTGTTATTGGACTTATTGCATTTGTCGAGGCGGAAGGAGGTTTAGAGATGCCAAGGTCCCGTGGTTTTAAAATCAGAATCAGGGCGTTATGGTCGCTATCCTGCCTCTGCGTGATATAAAAGTCAAGGACCTTTTCCCAGAGTCTTGTTTCCACCATGATGTAATCAATTAGGGAGGCTTGGCCTGCTCTGTTAAATGTGTGCTGTCCTGGCTGATCGGATTTAGTCCGTCCATTGCATGCCCTTAGCGATAGAGCTAGAGTGAGTGCATTGAGCTGCATTACCAATGGTGACCTACTTTAATAGGGATAGTCAGGGGGTCGGGTATAGACCAATAGAGATCTTCAGTGGGAACGGAGTGAGTTGGATCAGTAAGGGGTTCAAAGTGGCAATTAAAATCACCCCCTACAATTAGCCATATCCCTGGGTCCAGAGTTGGAATAAAATGTCCCAGGTGGTCGATGGTGGCAGATTCTTGGCTGTTGTTAACAAGACGAGAATACACATTAATTAGGGCAATTTTCGTCTTTGTGGGAAAGGAGAGCAGAACACATTGGATGTCATATGTGGGTGTTGTCATCTGCTCTGCAGCCAAGGTGGGTGCCTACCCAAATGGATAGGCCACCAGAGGGTCTCCCCCTCTCCCCCCCCCCCAAGGTTGCCAAGTTGTTAAATGAGGCAAAACCCACCCGCTGAAAGTCTTCCCTCGCCCCGGTCTCCTGAAAGATACAGATATCATATTTATCGACAAAATCACCCCAATCAGGGCAGTTTGTTTTTAATACCTACCAGGTTCCATTGTAGTATCCTCATCCCACTGCCTTGCCCTCTTTCCCCACTTGCAACCTCAGAGACGCTAGCACTGTGAGATGGAGAGTCACCTGGGTGGACCGCACAATAGCTATCTAGTACCCTCCTCGGTTCACCTTCTCTTCTTGCAACACCCAGCGAAGCGGGAGATATAACGTCAGGGACCCCACTTGATTTTATCCTACCTCCTGCCGGATCAGTCCACTGGGGGGGGGGGACTTAAACTACTACCCCTAGTTATACGTTTCAGGCCGCACCCCACTATACCCGCGGGGTCGTGACCTGCCGTTTCTGAGTCCTCACCCTTAGAAGGTCCCTCCCCCAGTCAATTGGCGGGACACCTGTCAGAATAGCTACATACGGGGAGCAAGCGGGAGGAAGATTTGTGTTAGGCAGGTTTGAACTTGGGCAGGCATATCTCCCCTCACTATATTCTTGTACTGGTTGCCTACTCCCTTTTCTATTGGTGGCTTGGGCTAGGGGGCTAGGTTTGTCTCGCTGCCTGGAGGGGGATGACTTGTTTTTAGCTCTAGGCTCGAGGCTAGTGCTCCCGCCCCTCTGGTGCATATGAACACTCTGATCCCCTATCTCATGTCTAGTAGAGGGACCCCCATGAGCATGCGTCTCCAGCCCGGGTGGGAGTGTTAAGCCCACACTGTCCGCCTGACAGCCTATGTCGATCCCTCTTCTAGACTTGCTGGTGGAGAGATTCTGTGAGTCAATTAGTCTAGCTTCCCCTACTGCCAATGCTTTCTCCAGTTTGTCTAGACGACTGATAAGGGGGGCCAATTCTTCTATAATGGTGGCCCTCAAGTTATTCTGCAGATCTGTCATCAGGTTCAGAGCCCACGACGGATAGGTCGTGTCTGTGCTGGCTGTTGGTGGTCTGCCAGGGGGCTGTTCTCGCTCTTCGCCCCCCTTTATGGTGACTATATTGCCCTCACAAAATTTCTTCTTTTTGGAGCCAATCTCCGATGTTTGTTTGCGCTTTCCGTTCTTGGGGATACTTGTGGTATTTCTACTCTTGCGCACTGCTTTCTTGTGAGGAACAACCAAGGAAGATGACAGGGGCTGAACCTCTACCTGAGTTTGGGGCGTATTTGGCAGCGTGATCAAATTGGATGGTGGGATAAATAGATCAGGGGTGAGTGATAACCGCCTTTCCGTTAGCTCAATTTCGGAATCCACCACCCCTATGGCCCTCTGTAACATTTTGTCTATTGATGTTGGAGGCAGTGAGGATGCACATGTAGTTTTGGCTCTAGCTGGGCCTGCCCTCCTCCCCATTTTGTTGCCTCCTGCCACTCTAACACCCCAACTCACTCCACCCCGATTCTCAACGACACTCGTCTAGCGTATAGCACCTATGATCAGTTTAACAACTTGAGGGAAAACCAAAAAGTAACGAGCTAAAGCAAGATGCTAGCTACCCCAGGACCACCCCCACATTGACATAACCAGCCCGTTTGCTAATTAATTAGAATGTCAGTGCAGTCTACTGGTCCTTTGGACTCCACAGTTCGGTATACTTGTGCGAGCAATAGTTCCTCTGTAGGGAAAGCTAGATAAGGAGGGGCACGAAGGAAGGCGAAAGTCTTACCCGCCGATACTGCCAAATCACGGGTCACAACAGCCAGGGGAATGGCCCTGCCCTGCCTCTTCCTGTCGATGACTGGCGTAGGACGGGCCCGCCCTTGGCCCGGGCTTTGCCTGGGCGCGTCCCGCGCCGCGGGAACCGACGGGGTGATTTATGCGCCTCCTGGCGGCGTCGAGGCTGCTGGGAGCTGGAGTCCTCGCTCCTCTCCCTTCTCCCTGTGGTGCTCGCGCTGGCCCCAACAGAAAAGTGCTTCTTGGCGTCCCGCGCCACGGGAACCGGCGGGGTGATTTATGCGCCTCCTGGCGCGATGCTGGTGACGGTGGCGTCGAGGCTGCTGGGAGTTGGAGTCCTCGCTCCTCTCACTTCTCCCTGTGGTGCTCACGCTGGCCCCAACAGAAAAGTGCTTCTTGGCGTCCCCACAGCAGGCGAGGATTGGTAGAACTTCATTAGAATTCATGAACGCAAGAAGCATAACCTTAATTTTTCAGCACATTCATGTTCTCTCCATATAAACCTTTCAAGCAACTTAAAGACATTTACCCACTAAAGTTCATGTAAGATCGCGAGGGTAATCTTCACACGGTGACGGGAGTAGGTGACTGTCCCCCTACCAACAATCTTTCCACTTCTTTCCTTACAGCACTAAAAGAAGCACTAACTGGTATGTCTTTTCATTTTTCCCAAATGATGTTTTCAATAATATATGTGGATGTAAAATGAACTCTCATAAATTCCCTTACCTCCAAGACTTTTCTGACTTTAAATCGACAATTTGGTCCACAAATATAATCTCATTGTATTAATGTCCCACAGAATGGAGACTGAGGGAACAATTGGGTGCTACGTGGACTTTACGGTTCCCTACACCAGTTATAACAACGGACAACTACACTAAACCTGGGCACTATTACAGTGCACTCATATGGGACTACAGCTATTGATTGCAGGCTTTTAACAAGCATTGGCATAGCCAATAGGTCTCGCTTTTGGGACCTTATAAGTATTTAGTTATGCAGCACAATATCCTTGGTACAACAAGATCAACTGTTGCATGGCGAAACACTTATAAGGTCCCAAAGGCGAGACCTATTGGCTATGCCAATGCTTGTTATTGTTCCGAAATTCAGTCGTGCAAATTCTGTCAAACCCTCTGGGATTCTTATCCGTGACCACATGGTGGAACCCGGGCCCAGCAACAGATGCTTTAGCCCACTCAGCCACCAGGATGTCTTTGTATGTCACAAAGGGGTGTCACGAGGGCCTTCCTCCGTTAGGACTAAAGACTGGAGGTATACCTCGCCCAGGTAGCCGGATCATGCCTGGGGTTCATTGTCATCTTGTGCTAAAGGAACATGGCCTGTCATCACCTCAGGCCAGACTGCCTGTGTTGGGGGAGTGGGACTGGCCTGGATATGCCTCTTCAGTAATGGTGCTTAGGAGCCACAGATGATGAACGCTGTTCCAAAGGCACAGAGGCAACATGGCTCGAACGTGGGTCCTTAAAGAGGCTCTAGCAACCACTCATTTTACAGGTGTGCTCCTGCACATTTAACTGTGAAATTGTGTGATCCTCTACAGGGGGCTTGCAGCCGCTGTTCGTACTCTTGCACCTTTACCTCTAGGACATTGTGTGATCCTCTACAGGGGGCTTGCATCGCGCTGTTGGGCAAGCAGCACCGCTGGTAGCTCCGTTTGCCATGGGCTCGGACTTGTGCTTCTGCACACTGCCCTCTAGCCCGCCCATATCCATAGAGAAAGAAAGGGCTTTTAATAAGGACTAAACATTTAGGTTTAAGGTGGCCCTTGGCCACAGACTTCTCGCCGGCCTTGGGTTCATTGGTCTCGTTTGTGAACTATGCTTCGGGGCGCTTGGGGCCGGTATTACCCCCGGAGGCCAGGTGCACAGCTGTTGTGGTGCGGTGTGATTTTCCATTGTAATCTCAGTTCATTCAGCGTTCACCGTCTTCGCCGTAAAGCAGCGCCGGCTGTTGTAGCAGCACCTCCCCTAGATCCCTTGCAGCATGTATTGAGCCTTCGCCTACTGCACTTAAAGCAGCCACCATCAATGCCCAGGGCGCCTGGAGACACCCCGTAGCCATTGGGCTATGACAGAGAGGTCCACCTTGGCTTCGGGGGCCAAACACAGGCCTGAGGCCTGAGACCTGTTACTGACAGGTTCGAACCCTACTAGGTAGACTCGGCCTTTCATCCTTCAGGGGTCGTCACGTTAAATATCTGTGAATTGGATAGCAACAGTAGTCGTTTAAGCACCCTTGTGGCGTTTACTGTAGCATTTTGTCATCGTTCTGATCTTCAGAAGCGTATTCGTGTTTTTTTATGGGCGAGGCCTTACTGGTCAGTGATGTGTAGTGTTGCTTTTAAATGACCATCGATCTGAGGACGTTGCCGTTTTTCTGGATTCTTTTGTCGTTTCTCGGTAGAAGTGTCCTAGATTCCCGTCTTGTGGGTTTCTGGTGGCACACTAACAGTAGTTTGCTGTGAGAATGCCCATTTGATGGAGTGGCACAAGTTTCATCGCAGGGCTTTGATGCAGGGTCTGATGAAACGGCTGCCTGTGAACACACCAGTGAGAAGTGTCCGAATCACCGAAAGCAGTCATTTTCTTAATTTGTAATGTTTGGTTCGCAGGAATGCTGCTTTGCAACCCGTGTTTACCCTGAATCCCCTTTTTACGGACATTTGTTGTGCTTCAAGTTTGATTCGAGCTCAGGGTGGCATTAAATGTCACATTCATTTATTTACCTATAGGAAAGTGTGCCTGCGCGAATAGCCAACCGGGTCTCTTCTCCCGTTGGAGCCCATGCTCACACAAGTGCACATATGGCGACCTTGACCAGGCCGGCATAGCCTCATAATAGCGACCTTGGGGGCCAGCAGATCACCTCTTTGCCACCCGCTATCCAGCGCCTATTTCCACCCGTTGCCGTTCAGCGCTTACAGGCTTATGTACGTCAGCCTGTGTCTAAGATGGTGGACAGATCTCGTCAGTGGACGCTCTGGCGTGTGTATTCAGCGTGGGTTGGTTACATGCACAACGCATGTGATGCCTTGCGTGTCACGGCCCTCCCGTACTCGTCCCTCTGCCGCGTACATCGAGCGCTGAGGTGACGTGTCCGCGTGACAGGACAGCGGAAAGTGTGTGCAGATCAATTGACCGAGGACCAAGACGTGGTTGGCACCGTGCCACGTGCCAGTGGGCAGCAAGGCGCATCTGCCTTTGCCATGCATGAAGAACGCCTTGGCGCCAAACACTTTACCTCAGACGGCATGACCGGGGCCAGACTGGGAATTAAATTCAGCACTGGAAACATGTTCATACCATTCCCGCTCATGTCCTCCCCTCGCACTATCTCTTTCTGCCCTTCCATTCTCTGCCTCCCTCCGACTCTCTCTTCTCCCTATCTGAGCTCTCTTTAAACCGCGGGAAGCTGCAAAAAGCGCAGAGGCGCCAACAGAGCCAAGGGCTTTCCGAAGACCGGCATCTAATGACACCTCCTACCCCTTCCATCTGGTAAATGCGTTGAAAGGTGCAGTGAACACAGCTGCACTGTTCTGCAGGGTATTAAACATGACTTTGGAAGTTTTTTTTAAAGTGGTATGTTTTCCGAAATGTGAAATCCTGGCGCCTGTACTGTTTCCTGTGTGACCTTAAACTAACCCTGATCCCTATTTACAATAATGTCTGCTCCAACTTTGATGCAAGTTATCACGTTTTAAGCCAGACCATGTTTCTAGCTGCTGCCAGTTTACACAGGTGTTTGGAACTGTGGAACACGAAAATGAAGCGATCTGTCCTGGATCGCACAGGCTCGATCCAAGTTCGGGTCTTCTGTTTTCCTGATAAACAGTTGAGCCAGTCGGACACGTTTTCATGAAGAGCCCCTCAAGATGATGTTTTTAGTTCTGCATTTTTTTGTTTTCAACGGTGATATCTATGTACCTTATAAGCTTTTGAACTAAGCCCGCATCTGGGCCAACAATTTTCTGCCCCGCTGGCGGTGGACGGCTCTATGTTCTTTTCATTATTCCCATAGTGAAGGTACCTGCGGGTGAATGCTGCGCTAAAATGAACAGTGCTCCTCACACACTCAATTTGTATTAAACATGAGAGGTAGAGTAACAGGGCCTACTGAAAAATCGAGTTCTGCCGGCGCTGTCTGGCAATACTTAATTATTTTTCTCAATGGCGACAGTACTTCCCCTAAGGACTTTTTGAGAAGAGTGGCTTTACACGTTTGTCGATGCATGCACCTATGTGTCTGGCCTGAGTCACGTGTTATGACAGAGCTTTCCACATCTCTCTGATGTTATTTCAATTCTTTTGGAAACAAGCCGCTGCAGCGTCGTCAAGAAAAAATAACAAGCACACGAGTGGTGCGCGCGCTTGCGAGCAGCAGGCGTGACCACACGCTCGTGCACCATGGCCTTTTGCTTACGGGTAACCGCACGGAAAAGGCCATTGTGCACGAGCGTGTGGTCAGCTTTCAAAAGCCCCTCACATAAAGTCTCGCAGAGCAGCACTTGCGCGCTACTCGAGGCTCGACCTAAAAATGACTGAATGATTTCTACATCAAAGGAATTCGTACGTAAGTCAGGATTTTTTATGCCTTCTCTATATAATATTTAATGTGATTATATATGTTTTTCTGTATTTCTTGAAGTGTCACATTTTTTAAGGGCGATAATCCCGTCCACCTAAATGCTGCTATATTTAAAGGCAAAAATATATTTTTTTAAACTGTTAAAGCAAATATCAATCAACATGCTGAATTAAGTCTACACGTTGAATGTACAATAAATTATGGAAATGAATCTAGAGTTAGGGAATGTACCCCTATAATGATAATGTATCTGGATCTCCTACACACATTATAGTACATGAGACAGCTGCATGCTCATGCACAGATCTCATCTGTTCTGCTCTTGTGTGTGTTCTCCTTTTTAATGTTGATCATTTGGCAGAAAGAAAGCAGGCTGGATGAAGAGACAGCCAGAGGGTTGGACTTTTTGCACCACCTGAGATGTGCAGAAGAAAAGTAGCTAGGTGCTTCATGAGTATGTACATGCTTGGTGTCCTACATGGCATGAATGATTTTGCGCAATTATACTGGTGGGTAGTGATTGCCTTCATATGGGATTAATGCTTGGGTGAGCTTCCTCAGGAATCAGAGGACTGAGGATTTTTGCAAGGATATACACGGTGCACAATCAGACAGACCCAAGCGGTTTATATACACCAAAGAGGCTATGATGCTACTGACTGTGCGGCACACCAAGTTCGCAAAATGAGAACCACTAGGCAAGAACAGATGGGAAGACTCTAATTCAAAGAACGCAGTCATGAAATGCTTACTTGGCATACACATAAGCAATTCTCTAACTGATCCTATGCCAGTGCACAACAATGATGATAAATGGGGATACATACCACCCCGAAATGGCACAGCACCATGTAATGGTCAGCTGCAGAGTGCTAGACGTATAGAGCCAGACAGGCACCAACCCTTAGCCAGTACCTTTTGTTTGAGTTCCTTAAAAATATACAGGCCAGTCTGATGCCAAATATCAAAAGCTATGAAAGCCCTGAAATCAATCCTCCATACAGAAATAAATCCTCCATACAGAAGCCCAGTTTGCCACCCAGTAGTGTATGCAAACTCCTATGACAAAATATGACAAATGAAAACCATGGGCCCTATCAAAGATGTACATAGGTTCGGCTTGTACCACATCGGTCTAGGGAACCAAACATGCAAATACCGCCTTGCACCTAATCGGGCAAGGCATCCCAGTATGCAAGCTCTAGCTACTACCAAGTCCGACAATGTGGCACACCTGTGGCAGCACCAAGCTGAGCAAATAGAGATACAAAATACGAACGTTATCCCTTGAATTCTGGTGCATAAAGAGCCATGTTTGAGAGTTTGCCGGTTTTGTAGAGGTGTTTATTCAGAATATTGATTTAAAATATAAGAAATGGCAAGTGAAGGAAGGAAAGTAACCTGGATAAAAAAAGACTCCAAAATGGCAAGTACTCAAATGATGCCACCTTACCTGTTCTCGTGTTGCTGCTGCTGCTGTTGCTGTTGGAGATTCGCTGGCTGACACCTTGTCTTTTTTCTTCCAGCAACAGGCGCACATCGGATGCTGCTTTGCTTCCAATCCTATGCCTGATGTTGCTGCTTGAAACACCGTCTGCCTTCATGGAGTTCCTGAAAGAAGCAAACAATGGAGATCAGACGAGGTTGACAGAACAAGAGAACATCGGCAGCAGACCCAGCCAGTTGGGATAGTTCCTTTCTGCGGGATTAACTGTGGCAGATAGAACAATAAAGCCTGAATTCACCAAAAGATCTGCTCTGTTGCCCTTCTTTCTCATAAGATACAGAAGCCTCAAGTTTAAATCCATTATTCATAGAATTCTTCGGGCATGTCGAAAGAGATTGCCAAACACCGGTCACTTGGAAATACTAGATGGGCGCTCCTCCAGATCACTGTTTTTTGCCTCATGCTCAAGGATATTAGAAGTAAGAGCACGTACAAACGCAGCGCCTTTAGCCATGTCTGTGTAAAGGGGATGGTCACCAAGCTAGATCCTCAAACAAACCCGGATATTGGTCGTGAACTTGGCAAGAAGTGGGCAGTGATCAGAACGGTGTTTCACAAGGGGAACAAGTCGAATATTTGTTTCAGGACCTGCTTTTAAAAAGCCCACCATGGCTGTTGCACTGTGCATTTGCTCCCAGTATCAAAATGTCAGCTCAGGGAGGCAGAGTATAACTATATTCTCAATCACTGTTAGACACATTGTGCTTTTGCTTCCAGCTGCACTGTCTCTCATCACAGTGAGAAGCAAACCTACAATCATTCTCTAAAGAGGCCAACTAGTCATGACACCACCACCTTTCGATACTAAGAAAGACTGGCATAGGAGGCTGCCGACTGCGCAGAGGAATATTCGTATTCTCGAAAATGACACTTTATGGTACCTGCCTATAGATGGTAGAGGGATCTTCTTTTATAGAGATTGTTTACAAACGTCTATGCTTAGCAATGGCAGGTGAAAGCTGTATGGTACTATTAACATACAACAAATAGTTACCAATGTGATAAACTATACAAAAGATAATCCAAAGTAGAGATGAAGAGTACCTTTCCCTAACCTCTATGCCAGGAATCAGTTTTTCTTAAGAAAAAAGAAAAACTTGGGCAATTGACAGAAATCCAAACATACACATTTCCTCATTCAAATTCCTCATGAACATACACGGGATAACAATTAAAATAAGCATTGGAAAAGCCAATAGGTCTCGCCTATGCAAGAGCTATTAGCTTTGCCAATATGTTTTAGCCATGTTGTACACCAGCGTAGCTGCTGTTCAGCATGGATAAAAGTTAGTGGCGTAAAGGAGAGTGGCGTGGAGTGGAGTGTCAAAAAGTGGAGTGTCGTAGAGTGGAGTGTTATGAAGTGGCGCAGAGTAGCTCAGAGTGGCATAGAGTTAAGTGACGTAGTGTTGTGGAGGGAGTAGTGTCGCAGAGTGGAAGGGTGTGGAGTGTAGTAGAGTGTTACAATTCGGTGGCGTCAAGGTGAGCAGAGTGTCAGAGTGGCATAGTGTCAAAGTGGAGTGACGTGGAGTGGCGTAGAGGGTGTTGCGTAGAGTGGAGAAGAGTGTTGTAAAGCAGAGTGGCGCAGAGCGGAGTAGATTGTTGTGGAGTGGAATTGAGTTAAATAGTGAAGTAGAATGGAATGCAATAGAGTGGAGTAGTGTGTCAGAGTATCGTAGACTGGAGTGGCATAGAGGGGAGTATAGTAGTGTGTCGTGGAGTAAAGTGGCATGGAGTGGCGTAGAGGGAGTTGCATGGAGCGTTGTAGAGTGTAGTAGGGTAGAGTGTTCTGGAGTGGCACGTAGTGAAGTACAGTGTCATAGTGGAGTAGAGTTTAATGGAGTAGAGCGTCAGAGTGGAGACTCGTAGAGTGGAGTGTCGTAGAGTGGAGGAGAGTGACTTGGAGTGACGTGGCGTCAAGTACAGAGTAAATTGGCATAGAGTGCAGTGGCATAGAGTGGTGTAGAACGCACTGGTGTACAGTGCAGTGACTAAGTAGGGTGGTGTGGAGTGCCGCAGCACAGAGGACTGGAGTAGAGTGGCACATAGGTGAGTGGTGCAGGGTGGAGTGAAGTGGTGAAGGCAGAGTTCAGAGGTGTAGAGTCAAGTGGCGTAGAGTGCAGTGGTGCAGAGTAGATCAGTGAGTGGAGTGATGCAGAGCAGAGTGGCGTAGAGTGTAGTGGTATAGAGTGCATTGGCAGAGTGTGCAGTGGCAGAGTGCAGTGGCAGAGAGTGCAGTGGTGTGGTGCAGAGTACCTTGGTATAGAGTGGTGTATAAAGCAATGGTGCAGAGTAGAACAGAGTAACGTAGAGTGCAATGGTGTAGAATGTCATAGCATGAAGCAGCATAGAGTGCAGTGGAGTAGAGTAGAGTAGTTGGGGTAGATGCAGTGGCATAGAGTGCATTAGTTTTGGGTAAAGTGGTGTAGAGTGCCCTGGCAAAGAATGCCATTGTGTAGAGTGGCATAGAGCGCAGTGTGTAGAGTAGAATGGTGCAAAGTAGAGTACAGTGAAGCAGCCTAAAGTGCAGTGGCGTAGAATGTACTGGCGTAGAGTGCAGTGGCATAGAGTAGATTGTTTCAGAGTGGAGTGGTGCAGGGCAGCGTGGAGTGGTGCAGGGTAGAATGTCATGGCATAGAGTAGAGGTGTAGAGTGCACAGGCATGGAGTGGTACAGGGTAGAGTGCATTGGCATAGAGTGCAGTGACATACAGTGCAGCATTGCAGAGTACAGTGGCACAGAGTGGAGTGGCCTAAACTGGAGTTCTATAGTGTGCAGTGGTGTAGAGTGGGGTACAGTGCATTGGCATAGAGTGGTGCAGAGTAGAGGTGTAGAGTGCAGTGGAGTAGAGTGCATTGGCATAGAATGCATTGACGTAGAGTACAGTGGCATAGAGTAGAGTAGCAATGAGTGCAGTGTTGCAGATTAGAGTGTCAGAGTGCAATGGTGTTGAATGGTGCAGAGTAGAGTAGCTTAGAGATTAGTGGCATAGTGTACAGTGGTGCACAGTACAATAGAGTAGCACAGAGTACAGTGACGTAGAGTGCAATGGTGTAGAGTGGTATAGAGTGCAGTAGCTTACAGTTTTGTAGACTATAGTGGCATGGAGCGCAGTAGTGCAGAGTAGTTGGGATAGAGTGCAGTGGTGTAGAGTACATTGGTTTCGAGTAAAGTGATGTAGAGTGCATTGGTAGAGAGTGCAGTGGTTTAGAGTGGCATAATGGTATAGAGTAGAATGGTGCAGAGTGCACTGGAGCAGCCTAGAGTGCAGTGGTGTAGAGTGGAGTGGTGCAGGGTAGAGTGCAGTGGCATGGAGTGGTACTGAGTAGAGTGCTAGGCAAAAAATGCAGTGGCGTAGAATGGAGCGTCGTAGAGTGCAGTGGTGAGTGGAGTGTCATTGAGTGCAGTGGCGAAGAGTGCAGTAGAGTGGGGAACAGTGCATTGGCATAGAGTGTGCAGAGTAGAGGCGTTGAGTGTAGTGGCGTAGACTTCAGTGGCAGAGAGTGCAGTGTTACAGAGTAGAGTTTCAGAGTATATTGGTGTAGAGTCGTACAGAGTAGAGTGGCATAGAGAGCAGTGGCAGAGTATAGTGGTGCAGAGTAGAATAGAGTAGCGTAGAGTGCAGTGACGTAGAGTACAATGGTGTAGAGTGGCTTAAAATGTAGTGGTGCAGAGTATATTACAGTGGCATAAAGTAAATTGGTATAGAATGAAGTGCATAGAGTGTATTGGCTTAGAGTGCAGTGCGTAGAGTGGAGTGGTACAGAGTAAAGTGGAGTGGTGCAGAGTGGAGTGGCGCAGAGTGGAGAGGCGCAGAGTGGAGTGGCGCAGAGTGGAGTGGCGCAGAGTGGAGTGGCGCAGAGTGGAGTGGCGCAGAGTGGAGTGGCGCAGAGTGGAGTGGCGCAGAGTGGAGTGGCGCAGAGTGGAGTGGCGCAGAGTGGAGTGGCGCGGAGTGGCGCGGAGTGGAGTGGCGCGGAGTGGCGCAGAGTGGCGCAGAGTGGAGTGACGTGGAGTGACGTGGAGTGACGTGGAGTGACGTGGAGTGACGCGGAGTGACGCGGAGTGACGCGGAGTGACGCGGAGTGACGCGGAGTAGAGTGACGCAGAGTAGAGTGACGCAGAGTAGAGTGACGCAGAGTAGAGTGACGCAGAGTAGAGTGACGCAGAGTAGAGTGACGCAGAGTAGAGTGACGCAGAGTAGAGTGACGCAGAGTAGAGTGACGCAGAGTAGAGTGACGCAGAGTAGAGTGACGCAGAGTAGAGTGACGCAGAGTAGAGTGACGCAGAGTAGAGTGACGCAGAGTAGAGTGACGCAGAGTAGAGTGACGCAGAGTAGAGTGACGCAGAGTAGAGTGACGCAGAGTAGAGTGACGCAGAGTAGAGTGACGCAGAGTAGAGTGACGCAGAGTAGAGTGACGCAGAGTAGAGTGACGCAGAGTAGTGACGCAGAGTAGAGTGACGTAGAGTGACGCAGAGTAGAGTGACGCAGAGTAGAGTGACGCAGTGACGCAGAGTAGAGTGACGCAGAGTAGAGTGACGCAGAGTAGAGTGACGCAGAGTAGAGTGACGCAGAGTAGAGTGACGCAGAGTAGAGTGACGTAGAGTGACGCAGAGTAGAGTGACGCAGAGTAGAGTGACGCAGAGTGGAGTGACGCAGAGTGGAGTGACGCAGAGTGGAGTGACGCAGAGTGGAGTGACGCAGAGTGGAGTGACGCAGAGTGGAGTGACGCAGAGTGGAGTGACGCAGAGTGGAGTGACGCAGAGTGGAGTGACGCAGAGTGGAGTGACGCAGAGTGGAGTGACGCAGAGTGGAGTGACGCAGAGTGGAGTGAGGCAGAGTGGAGTGAGGCAGAGTGGAGTGAGGCAGAGTGGAGTGAGGCAGAGTGGAGAGGTGCAGAGTGGAGAGGTGTGGAGAGGTGCAGAGTGGAGAGGTGTGGAGAGGTGCAGAGTGGAGAGGTGTGGAGAGGTGCAGAGTGGAGAGGTGTGGAGAGGTGGAGAGGTGTGGAGAGGTGCGGAGAGGTGCAGAGCGGAGAGGTGCAGAGCGGAGAGGTGCAGAGCGGAGAGGTGCAGAGCGGAGAGGTGCAGAGCGGAGAGGTGCAGAGTGGAGAGGTGCAGAGTGGAGAGGTGCAGAGTGGAGTGGCCTAGACTGGAGTGGAGTGCAGTGGTGTAGAGTGGGATTGAGTAATGTAGAGCGTAGAGGTGTGGAATGAAGTGGCGTAGAGTGGAGTGCTGCAGAGTAGTGTGGAGTGGCATAGAGTGGAGTGGCAGCGTGTAATATTTGTGAGTCACCTCTACAACAGACCAAACAGCCCTAAAGCCCGCTGCTTAATATTATATGTAAGGGCATACCTGCATTAGCAGATATACCCCTGTGCTGATCAGTACCATTACTGCCAGAGCAAGTGACCAGGGAAGCCATTTTAAGACATGTACTGGGCACTGGTGACAACGAGTTCCCCAGCTACATGATGGCTTCACTGAAGATAGGGATGTTTGGCATCAAACATCCTGTATTGATAAACCCAAAGTGATTCAAGTGTTAGATTTATTAATGCATGCACCCTGAAAACCTACCAGCCTCTGGTGTGTTCGCTGACTGGTCTCTGCCAGCCTGCCACTCGAGATAAAGTTCTGACCACCTAGGGTGAGGCCTTTTGCTCTCAGGAGGTCAAGAACAAAAGCCTGCTCAGGAATAGGGTATCACAGCCACTCCTACAGGATGTCCTGCTGATTAGCCTTCCTAGGCCGCAAGCTTCAAGTGAATCTGGTTCCCCTCACAGGAGAGGAAGCTGACCCACTTTGTCCAGATCCCTTTGGCATCTGGACAGGTGGGGAAATTAGCTAGTCAGGTAGGCGTGCCACCCCCAGGCTTGTACCCCCCCTAAGGTGGCCTAATCTGAGGTGGACAAGACTTATCAGAAGAAGCCATCTTTGTGATGGCAAGCTTAGGAACTCTGGGACATGGTTATGCCCCTTCCCACAGGAAGTGGTCATATAGGGTGCACAGTGACCCCAAGGGTCAGTAGCCCATTGGCTACTACCCTACACTCCCCTAACATGCCAAAATTCAACATTTAGGGGAGACCCATCACACCAGAAAATCAGATCCTGCTGACCTGAAAGAAGACAGACGTGAAGAGTAGCACCTGCAAAAACAGAAGACCCAGCAACTTACTTGGCACCAACCCTGCCGGCCTGCCTGCTGACTTCGACAACAGCGCCAAAAGTCTACTTGTTCTGTAGCTGCTGAGTCCCTAAAGCCCGGGAGACCTGCCAGCACTTCACCCAGGTATCAAAAACTCCTGAGAAGTAGCGGACCTGCTTCCTTGCATCCTGCAGGTACCCAAAGATCCCTGAGAGGACTTTGTGACTGCAGAAACCCAACACCT
The DNA here is from genome assembly GCA_963921515.1 of Calotriton arnoldi. Taxonomy (NCBI): domain Eukaryota; kingdom Metazoa; phylum Chordata; class Amphibia; order Caudata; family Salamandridae; genus Calotriton; species Calotriton arnoldi. The sequence goes on from CAWUFW010010578.1 coordinate 258,885, forward strand.
CAGGACACCACTGCACCCGTCACTCCAAGCCCAAGTAGAAGTGGGCCACGTTGTCATCATGGCCCCCCCGAGTCCTCCAGAGACCAAGTCCACCATGGTTTCGCCTACCGTGACCCCTCCAATGACACCTGCAGTCTCTGCACACAGTAGCATTGGGCACCAGACAATGTTCTGCACCAGGCCACCCTAGTGCCGCAGGTGGTTTTCTGCTGGTGCTGCTTTAGACCTATCCTTCACAAACCCATATATAAGGATAGTCACTTAAAATTCTTAATTGTTCACAAACAATACTGCAAAATTGGGAACAAAAACTGTCTCCAGAGAGGTACCTTTTATTTGTCCATAATATTAATTTTCATATCAGAAATAAAATTCTTCAGTCCTAGTTTGATCAAGGAAATAACTAAGTTAGTGGGCACTTGTACAGGTGAAGGTCTAACCCTAGCAGACTCTATTTTCTGAAATGGCTTCTTGTTTATGTTAGTGTAGAATGATTCACTGTCCAGCGTGACAAGTAGCTCAGTCTTCTTGTCCTCAACTATGTTAATGAGGGGGCACCAGAGTGCTTGGCTAGAAAATGGTTGCACTTTAGTGACCCTCCGTGCGCTAGCACAACAATCAGTCTAAATCTATGTGATACCATAAGTAAACCGACCCATCTAAGCCCCAAGCAACACCCTCAACCATGCTGAGCCTGATGCTGTCGCTGGCGGTCCAGGAAATGAGAGATTGGCCTGAAGAGAGCGGTGATCGGAAAACTTTGTGAGGATCCAAGATGGCTTAGTCACTGAGATTTGGGGAGGGTGTGAATCTCAAATTTCCCAACTTAACAAGCAGTGAGATGACCAAGGTTTGGGTATGACCTGTTCCCATGAGAAGGGTCAGTACTGATTTGCATTAGGTGGAACTCTGATGCTGGTTTAGAGTTTGGCTGCCTGGTCCTCTGTTGCAAAGGCAACAAAGTGCCCTGGCACCAAACTCACGGCCGGTGCACCCAATTTTGAGTTGGGCAGATCATAAGTTTTACACCGTCTGACTAAATTTGACTACATCGGTGTAAAACATCCTCTGGTGACCCAAGTGAGTAGACGCCATCGGAAGTAATCTGACCGTCTGCCCTATTTAGAGTGAAAGGTCGAATGGCTTTTTTATCTGGTTATTGTTCTTTAACGATATCTAGCGAACAGTTCAAAGAATCAGCCTAGCAAAGGGCTAAGCAGGTTTCCACTAGTACTGTGCTAATACCATATCATGCTTGATGCACAAGTTACTTACCTTCGGTAACGATATATCTGTAAGAAACATTAGTAGTGATGGATTCCTTACCTTAGAATATCCCCAGGCATCAGACTGGATCCGGAAAGTTTTCGTCAGCAGTACCCCTGCGCGTCGGTAGGGGCGTCGTGCGGCTCCGCGTCCGTCGTTGGCGTCGTGGTCGCCGAGATGACGTCGCGGGCGCTACTTAGACGCCGCCCACGCGCGCTGACGTCAGTTCTGTACACGACTTTCCGCGCCAGGAACGCAGAGCCATGCAAGATACTGACCACTGGTGCATTGAAACTAGGGCCCTGAAAGGGATGACCTTAACCCTAGAAATCAGTTCGCAGAACGGGGAGGATGGGTGGGGCGGTAAGGAATCTATCACTACTAATGTTTCTTACAGATATATCGTTACCGAAGGTAAGTAACTTGTGCATCTGAAAGAAACACATAGTGATAGATTCCTTACCTTAGGATAGATACCCCAGCAATACCAACCCCGGTGGTGGGTCTGCGAACTAAGATCACACCAGAAAGTCACGGAGAACAGAACGGCCAAAGAAGCCGTCTCTCCAGACTTGGCTGTCCAGGCAATAATGTTTGGTAAACGTGTGCAGCGAGGCCCACGTGGCTGCCTGACAGATGTCTTGCAGGGGGACACCACGTCCCAATGCAGTAGTGGCTGCGGTAGCTCTAGTGGAATGAGCACGCAGCCCCACCGGAGGTTCTTTTTTAGCCTAAGAGTAACAGGCTTTGATACACAAGACAACCCAGCGGGAGATGGTTCTCTTATGGACCGCCCAACCTTTCTTGGTGCCAAAGTAGCCAACAAAAAGCTGGTCATCCACCCGGAACTGCTGTGTGCGGTTGAGATAAAAAGAAAGCGCACGTTTTGGGTCCAGACGGTGGAGCCTCTCTTCCTCTCTGGAAGGATGCGGAGGCGGAAAAAAGGTGGGCAAGGTAATAGTCTGCCCAATGTGAAAGGCTGTAACCACCTTTGGCAAAAAGGAAGGACGGGGCCTGAGCACAACCTTGTCCGGATGGACTGAAAGGAAAGGAGGCTTACAGGAAAGAGCCTGGAGCTCACTCACTCACCTGGCGGAAGTGATGGCCACCAGGAAGGCAGTCTTTAACGTCAAAAGACGAAGAGGACAGTTGTGAAGGGGCTCAAAAGGAGCGCACATCAAGTACGTCAGAACCAGATTCAAGTCCCACTGAGGCATCACGAAAGGAATAGGAGGAAAAAGGTGTGGAATGCCTTTAAGAAACCTATTTACAACAGGGGACTTGAAAAGAGAGGGCTGATCAGGGAGCCTGAGAAAGGCCGTAATAGCAGAAAGGTAGCCCTTGATAGTGCCCAGAGCAGAGCCCTGCTGGGCCAAAGAAAGAAGGAACAGTAGAACTTCAGAAAGAGGGGCAGAAAGGGGATCCACAGCCTTTGCTGTGCACCATGCCACAAATCTGTTCCAACTGCAGGCGTATACCACTTTAGTAGAGGGACGCCTGGCTGCCAGAATAACGTCACAAACTTCAGGAGGCAAGTCGAAGGGAATCAACTGCCGCCGCTCAATCTCCACGCAAAGAGGTGGAGGCTGGACAGGATCGGGTGGAGGACCGTCCCCTGCTGCTGAGACAGAAGATCCTCCCGAAGAGGCAGTCGGATCGGGGGATCGATGCTCATACTGAGTAGCTCGGGATACCATACTCTTCGAGCCCAGTCCGGAGCCACAAGAATGACTTGGGCCCGGTCGCGCCTGATCTTCTTCAGCACTCTGGGCAGAAGTGGTATAAGCGGAAAGGCATACAACAGACCGCAACTCCACTTGCGCCGAAAAGCGTCGCCGAGCGAGTGCCGCCTTGGAAATTCCAGCGCGCAGAACTGATGACATTGCGCGTTCTCTTCGGTGGCGAATAGATCTAACCAAGGCTCTCCCCACTGCTGAAAGAGACCTTGCGCCACCTCCGAGTGAAGACGCCATTCGTGATCGAGCATGCACATGCGGCTGAGTTTGTCCGCCCTGGCGTTCAGAGAACCTGCCAGGTGTTGAACCACCAGGGACATGCCCTGATGTTCCAGCCATGTCCAGAGACGCAGAGCCTCCTGACAGATGGTCCACGACCCCACCCCGCCTTGTTTGTTGCAGTACCACATGGCGGTGGTGTTGTCTGTGAACACCTGCACTACTCTCCCCTTGACAGAGGGAAGGAATGCCTTTAGTGCAAAAGCCTGATCGCCCGCAGCTCCAAAAGGTTGATATGGAGCCGGGACTCCGCCTGAGACCAGAGGCCTCTGATCTCCGCCTCTCCCATGTGGCCGCCCCATCCCAGGAGGGACGCATCCGTCACCACTGTGAACTCCGGTTGGGGAAGGGAGAGGGATCTGCCGTCGACCCAATGCCGGTCCGTGAGCCACCACTGCAATTGTCGTGCAGTGCCCTCCGAGATCTGGACGTGATCAGACAGGTTTCCCTGATGCTGCGCCCACTGGAACTTCAGGTCCCACTGTAGAGCCCGCATATGCCACCTGGCAAGATTGACCGGCAGGATGCAGGAGGCCATGAGGCCCAGCAGCCTCAGAGTCACTCTGACCGAAACCCGGGACAAGGGCTGAAAGATGGGAATCAGAGCCCGAATATCCCGGACTCGCCGTTCGGGAGGATAGACCCGAAACTGCGCCGTGTCCAGAACCGCTCCGATAAAGAGGAGCTTCTGGGAGGGAATCAGGTGCGACTTCGGCACATTGATGGAGAACCCCAGCAAGTGCAGGAGGTCGGCCGTAGTCTGGAGGTGGGAGACGACTGTCTGGGGCGAGCCCGCCTTCAACAGCCAATCGTCGAGATAGGGGAAGACTGAGACCCCTGATCTGCGCAGATGAGCTGCGACCACCGCCATCACCTTGGTGAACACCCGAGGGGCGTTGGTAAGGCCAAAGGGGAGCACGGTAAACTGAAAGTGCTCGTGGCCTACCGTGAACCATAGGTAACGCTGGTGGGCTGGCAGGACGGGGATGTGGAAATAGGCGTCCTGCAAGTCCAGCGCTACCATCCAGTCTTGTGGGTCGAGAGCAGACAAGACCTGAGCTAGAGTGAGCATCTTGAACTTCTCTTTGCGGAGGAAGCGATTGACGTTCCGGAGGTCTAAGATAGGACGCAGGCCTTTGTCCTTCTTGGGCACCACAAAGTAGTGGGAATAACAACCACGACCTACTTCGTGCGTCGGAACGCGCTCGATGGCCCCCTTGGCCAAGAGGGCCGCAACTTCCTGCTGAAGAAGCACCAAGTGATCCCCCAACATGCGGTGGTAGTGAGGTGGCATGGCTGGGGGGGTAGTCTCGAAGGGGAGGGAGTAACCCCTCCGGACTATCTCTAAAATCCACCTGTCCGAAGTGATGGTGCGCAAGTGGGGGAGGTGATGGCGGAGCCTGCCACCCACTGGCGTTTGATGGGCCTGAAAGTTCGGACTAGGAAGGTTTGGAGGCAGTGGTGGCCGGGGTGGTGGTGGACTGACCCGCCCGCTGGCCCCTTTGTCCGCCACGGCGGAACCCACGTCTGCACTGGGATGACTGCTGCGCCGGCCTGTGGCTCTGTTGCGAACGCTGCGGGGTGCCCCTTCCTGTGCCACGAAAGGAGCGAAAAGCGGAAGGCGGAGGAGGGCTGACTGCCGAGAGTCCCAAGAACTTGGCCGTAGCCCGTGAGTCCTTAAACCTCTCCAACTCGCTGTCCGCTTTGTCGCCGAAGAGGCGACGGCCATCAAAGGGCATGTCCATAAGGGTGTTTTGGACATCCCCCGAAAATCCAGTGGTTCTCAACCAGGCGAGACGGCGAACCGCCACCGTCGTTGCAATGGATCTGCCCAGTGAGTCGGCGGTGTCTAGACCACAACGGATCATGAACTTTGCTGCTTCTCTTCCCTCTGCAACAGCCTGGGCGAGAGCAGGCCGGGCCTCCTCCGGACACTGGGGCAGCACGTTTGCCACCGTATCCCACAGAGAGTGGGAATAACAGCCCAAGAGGCATGCGGTGTTCACGGACCGCAGCGCAGAGCTGGTGGAAGAGAAAATCTTCTTCCCAAACTGATCCAGCTTCTTGGATTCCCTATCCGGTGGGGCGGAAGGGAAGGCTGTTGGGGAAGCAGAGACTTGCACAACCAAGCTCTCGGGGGTGGGATGTTGGGAGAGGAAAATGGGGTCACCCGGAGCCGGGCGATGGCGTCGGCCCACGTTCCTATCCACAGGAGCCCCTGTGGTGGGCCTGGACCAAGTGCCCAAAAGAACGTCCGAAAGGGCTTCATTGAAGGGTAGCAGCGGCTCTGCAGAAGTAGCTGCTGGCTGAAGCACCTCTGTCAGGAGGTTAGTCCTGACGGCCACAGTAGGGAGCTGGAGGTGAAGGGCCTCCGCCGCCCTACGCAACACCACTGCATAACTGGCTCCCTCCTCCGTAGCCACGGTAGGAGGAGACAGCATGCCAAGGTCTGGTGAGGTATCCAGACCACTGGCATCCCCCAATTCCTCAGCCCAGTCCTGTTCAGACTCGCAGGCTGCAGCGAGAGGGTCGTCCGACCCCTCCCAGTCCTCCCCTTGCTCCTCAGGCTGTTCAACAGGCCTAAATAAGGAGTAGGGACATGGGGATAAAAATCCCCATACGGCGTCAAGAACGGCATCGATCGACGACGCCGCGTCCACTTCGGGGCTGAATCTGAGGTCGACGTCGTCCCGAGGAGCGGGCGGCGTCAGTATCGGTGCCGGTGGAGTCGACGTCGGTGGAGGCGTAACAAGGTCAACCGGCGTCGACCGGGATCCAGGCCTGGATCCAAGGGTGTCCTGCTGCGCTGGGGCCGGAGCCGACAGCGACGCCGGAGCCGCCGGCGAGGAAACGCGAGGACACCGATGCGGGACCGCGGGGCCCGAAGGCGCTCCGGCGGGACCCGACGGCCCAAAGAGGCGAGCCATGGCCGACAGGAAGTCCTGTATCTGGGCCGGAGTCGCCGACGACCCCGGGAAGGGCGGGTAGTCGGGCGGCGACTCCATGGACTCCGCCGGAGCCGCGGGGGTGGCACCACCCGTACCCTCAGCCGCGTCGCGCGACCGGCGAGGTGAAGTCGGATAACGATGACGATTCTTCGACTTCTTGTGCTTCGCCTTACCTGACCTCGAGTGCGAAGACTTCGATCCCGACGATCGCCGATGATGACTCCGCGCACAGTCCCTCGACCTCCCTCTGGACCGGGACCTCTCACGGCGCGGAGCCGACTGCCGGGCTTCAAGCAGCTTTCGGGACCGCTCCCGCAAAGACTTCGGCGCCATGGACCGGCAGTCGGGGCACGACTTGGGGTCGTGGTCGCACCCCAGGCAGAAGAGACACGCGGTGCAGGTCTGTCACCGACATCATCCGATGACAGTCCTCGCAAGACTTGAACCCGTGCATCCCTAACTGCACCAGGAGTCGTATCGACTCGAAAAGGGTGAGAAAAAGATCTAAAAAAACTTAGTAAAAAAAGACTAGGGGTACCGCTCTCTCCGGATCTGCGCTGGCTGGTGCAGAAAAAGAAAGAACTGACGTCAGCGCGCGTGGGCGGCGTCTAAGTAGCGCCCGCGACGTCATCTCGCCGACCACGACGCAAACGACGGAAGCGGAGCCGCACAACGCCCCTACCGACGCGCAGAGGTACTGCTGACGAAAACTTTCCGGATCCAGTCTGACGCCTGGGGATATTCTAAGGTAAGGAATCTATCACTATGTGTTTCTTTCAGATGAGAACTGTTATGATCTGCTAAGATAAGGTCTATCACACTATCGGCCACTACAACTCCTTTCAATCTATTTTTTCAATAGAAAGCAAAAACCGACTCAGAGGTGGGAAGGTGGTGCTATGGTAAAGAAAGGAAGATATTCTCTGTATTTACATTTGCCAGTGCAAAACTGTGTGCAAGAAAAGGAATGGTAATATGGAGAGTCTAGAAACATATGATTAAGCTGTTGAGACAATATAACACCATTATTACAATTATTTATTTGAGTGGCTTGTGCCTTACGTCATTGTACCTATTCATTTTGCAGGTAGACTTGCACTTTGTTCACTGAAGAAACAAAAGTTAAATGGAAGGTATATTTAGGTTAAAATGGCACCTAAAACATATCATTTGAAACTAACAAAACCACTGAAATTCACTAACTCGCACCTCTGCCATGGACAGTACTGTCAACAGTGATGCCATTTCAGATGTGATTCGTGATGTTATAAATCTCCTCAATGAATATGTAAAGAATGATTTAATATGTGAGGGAAAACGCAGTGCATGGTGAGGGCTTAAGTTCGTTGGTACCCATCTAAAGCTTGCTGTCCCTGCCTTCCTCCTCCTTGCCCTCCATTATCCAAGTTCATTTCCCTGCCCCCTCACTCCAGCCCTGTGTGGCTGTTGTTTGACCCTGCACAGTTAGCTTGCTGCCCCAACCCAACACCTCCCTGCCCTCTGTTAGCCGAGTCCATGCACCTGCCCCCTCCCTCCTGCCCTGCATGGTCCAATGTGCTGCCACTGCCCTCCATAGATAGCCTGCTGTCCTTGCCCACTTTTCCTTTCCTCCATTGCCCGGATCTATGCCCCTGCCACTTCCCTCTTGCTTAGCCTCTTCTGGTTAGCTTGCTACCCCAACCCAGCTTCACCCTGCCCTCATATGTCTGTGTGCATGCCCCTGCCCACTCCCTTTTGCCCATCATGTTCCAATGAGCTGTCACTACCCATCCTGTCCACTCTGTGTGCTCCGCTGAGCTACCACTGCCATTCCCGCCTTTCCAGCATGGTCAGATTGCTGCCCCTGTCATTGACCCCTTCCCCCACCCTCGGTTGTCCATGTGAGAGCCCCTGAATGCTCCCTCCTGTCCTCCATGGTCCATTGGGCTTCCACTGCCCCCTCTGCCTACCCTGTGTGGCCCTTTATGGTGACAGTGCCCATCCCGCCTACCCTGTATGGTCAGCTTACTATCCTTGTCCCCTTCTCTGCCCTCTGTTGTCCAAGTCTGTGCCTCTACCCCCCTACCTCCTGCTCTCCATTGTGTTGCAACTACCCCTCCCTTCTGTCATCATGGTCCACTGTGCTGCCACTCCCCATCCCACCTTCCCTGAATGGTCTCTTAAGCTGTCATTGTCCCTTCCGCCTGCGTGATTAGCTTGTTTCCCCTGTTCTGCCGCCTTTGCCCTGGGTTGTCTGAGCTGAGCCCGTGCCCCTATCCCCTCCTTTCTGACGTGCATAGTCTGTTGGCAAGCCCCTGGCCTCCATGGTCTGTTGTGCAGCAACTGGTCATCTTGTTGCCCTTGTCTCCTTCCCCTGCCCTCTGTTGCCTGTGTGCACGACTCTCCCCTCTCTTTCCACGATCAGCTGTGCTAAACTGCCCTCCAGCTTGCCCTGCCTGATATATTGTGCTCCTGCTACCTGTGGCGCATGCCCTGTAAGGTCAGTTTGGTGACTCTGCCGCCTCCCTCTTGCCCTCTATTGTCTGAGTCCATGTCCCTGCACCATGCTTCCTGCTCTCTTATGCCCGTTGTACAATACATGCCAATATTTTGAACTTGGTAATAGGGAGATTTTGAGGGGTCAAACAAAATTGCGGGAATTGATTTTCCCCATTGACGCACTGAAAAAGAGGAGATTTAGGTGAGAGAACGCTAAGATAAAGCTCTTGTGGGCTTTAAGAAAGAAAAAAAAGAAAAAATCGGCAGTCTCCTGCCTGAATAAGGTCTGTTGGCATGTATGGTTGTACTGCCATTGCCTCTCCCTCCTGCCCTCAATGGTCCATTGTGTTGCCATGACCTCTCTCGTCTGTCCTGAATGATCGGTTTGCTGTCCATGCCTCCCAAGGTCTGTTGTTCTCTCACTACCCTTCCAGCCTTTCCTGTGTAGTGCATTGTGCTGTCACTGCCCCATCCTATCTGCCCAGCATGGTCAACTCTCTGCCTCTGCCCTCTCCTCCCTGCACTCAATTGAGAGAGTCCGTGCCCCTGCTCTCTCCCTCCCAAACAGCGTCCTAACAAACAACTAAATTGCTAATATTGCATTTTTATGTACTACAAAATGGTGTGGCACACTTGAAGTCATCTTGATGGAATCAATACTGTAAAACCTAAAGTACTTCCTTTGGAAATAATACAGATGAGGCGGTCTTTTTCCCTTGGGAATTATGGTTAGTGTGCTAAAAAACTTAAATTAGGACATGTTATCAAATAGTAATAAAGCACTTTTAAAGTATTAGCTATTTTTATGCTTTTTTATCCAGTTGATCACTTGATTATTTGTTGCATTTAGGAGACAGGATGAGGCGGTACGGCCAGAGCTGAGGGACAGGAGGTGGTGTTACAGCTAGAGTGGTCGCTTTTGGAACTGGGGATTCAGGTTCAAGTCTCGGCTCAGCCTCCTGTGATACTGGGCAAATCACTTAATCTTCCCATGCCTAAAACCACAATTAACGTGCCCTTGTGTAGTGTAACTGATGCTCATGTAAAGCACTACAATACCTTCAGGTCACTTTTTTGTGATTAAGCTCCCTCATTTATTTACTGCAGTAAGCTTAGCAGAAAATGCTTTCAGTTTACCACTTCTATCCCATCAAGATGGAGTTCCGATGTGCAACGCTTTTGTCATAAATTCAGAATGTGAGCACTCTAGTTTTTCATAAGACCACTTTGCTAAAGCAGCAATTGACCAAGGAGTTAACTTGCAGTCTGCTAGTGGTGTAGAAAGTACGTTTCAGACTTCATGTCAGAATTTATGAAATAGATGGGGGAAGATAATTAAGAACTCATTTGTGTCCTAATTTTGCTTTCTACAGCAATAAGCATAATTTCTATGACAAAATGACCCCCCTAATTTTGTTATGTTCAAAAGGAAATGTTTTTAGTTTTACTGGTTTGATTCAATCAAGATGGCATCAGGACTGCCACACGTTTGTCATAAATAAGATTGTTAGCGCTCTATTTGTTCTTTAGAACACTCTGGAAGGCTGCAGTAGAACACAAGGGAATCAACTGACAGGCAGCTTCTGATGGAAGTTTATGTTTTACTCAGAATAACTGACTTTATTCTCACATGGCTGAGAAAGATAATGTAAATTTAGAGAAAATATGCACTCATTTTAGCTTCTAGAGCACCTTCCATAAACTCTATGAAAAAATCATGAGAGAAAGTAGTTCTCTCTCAAACATGGTTCATGAAATCCAAACTGAGGGTCAGTTTTTTTCACAGGGTTAAATCAATTTAGAACGCACCACAATTAACTAAAATCTGTTATTACCCTTTACACGTGCTCATTTTTGTGACCCTCAACACCTGCCAGTTACTACAATGCATTTCAATGGATATCATGTCCCAGAGTCCCATAATGGCTGCCACAGCATGTTGTACATGTGTCCAGCCTATAATAGGGTGGGTGGGTTTTATGAGGTCCCACTGAGCCACCCTACATGTCCTTTGGGGTCTGGGTGTGCTCACCCTGCTGCCTTACATATTTTTATTTAATTCATTTTCAGGACACAGGGCTCAAGTCCCTGAGTCTTGTAATGGCGGCCAAAACATATTGTGGTCACCACCCAGTCAGGATGGACTAGTCTCCTTTAAGTTGGCCCTTTAGAGCATATCTGGACATCAACTGTCCATATTATCTATACATTTCTAACCTTAATTTCCCCAAAACTACTGAACGGATTTACACAAAATCAAATAAAGCACTCTTTCTGGGCCAAGATCTAGATTTCTGCCAAATGTGGTGCAATTTCATTGAGCAGTTTTTGTGGTATTGCGTCCCAAAAAAGTCTATGGAAAGTGCATGGGGATGTTGTGTTTTGGACCCCAACCTTCTCTCTGTGCCAGCTTGATGGATCATCCCGAAACTTTCCATGCACAAACTAGGCAAAAAAGAGAATTTTGGGGAAAATTTGGTGAAGATTCGTCAAACATCACCAAAGTTATTAGCAAACCAAAAAAGGCATTTCCTATGGAAAGACAATCGTAACTAACTGCCCACTCGCCACTGACTCACACACACACACACACACACACACACACACACACACACACACACACACACACACACACACACACACACACACACACACACACACACACACATATATATATATATATAAATCCATCAACAATGTCCAGCTCACGAAGGGCATTCTTAGCAGCTGGTGCCTGTGGCAAGGCTGGACTTCACCTTGAAATATGTTTATCGCCAAATTCACCAAGGAAGGAGTAGATGGCTTGATTAATAAAGAAAAGTTAAAACCCCAAGGAGAGTGCTGCGTTATACTTCGAATTTGGTGATATATATATATATTCACTGAAAAAACCATAGGTTTTAGGGACAGTTATAGTTAGTTGGACATTGCACTCGTACAAAACCCGTGAAATTTCCCCGTTATAGTTAGTTCAGCTAACTATAACTCGCGCCCCCGCAATGCACTGCTGATGACGTCACATATTACATCATTCATGACATGGTCAGTGACATCACTGATGACATCTCAAATGACATCACTGATGACATCATCCAGTGACTGTTTCTGTAAAGTTTAAATATTTTTAATATATATAGGGAAAGGCGTATTGAAGAATGAGTGGGTGTATAAGTGTCTGTATGGATGATTTAGTAGGTGCGTGACTAACTCTATAAGTGAGTGATTAAACGTATCTTACTGAATGCATGGGTTAGTGACTAAACTGGGTGAATGTCTGTATCCGTCTGTCTGTTGCTGTGTAAGTGGCTGCATGGGTTTGTGAATAGCTACATGAGTGTCTATATGAGTTATTGATTGGTTGTCTGAGTATCTGTATGGGTGCCTGAGTGTTTGTGTGGGTGGGGTGTGTGCGACTGTGCATAGATGTGTGAGTGGGTGATTCACTGGGTGGATGGTTTCAAGAGTGCATCTGTGATAGACTGTATGGGTGGTTAAGTGTGTGTAAGAGTGTGTTAGTGAGTGAATGTATGTCCCAGTGGTACATGTGTGAGTAACTACATATGTGAAAGGCAGTATATATGTGTGCTGGAGTATATAAATAGCTATAAGCGAGAGTGTGTGATTGTGAGAGTGACTGTATGGATGAGTGTGTGCTTGTATCAGTGATTGTATAAGAGCGTAAGAATGTGCTAGTATTTGTATGAGTAAGTGAGCTGGTGTGTGTATAACTGTATAGGTGAATAAATGGCAGTGTGTTTAATTATTTGCATGACTGACTAGGTGTGCGAGTACCTCTATGGATGAGTGGCGGTGTTTGAGTGTCTATATAGGAGTATGAGTGCATATCATAGTCCTGTACTGAGTGACCGTAAGTATGAGTGACTGTACGGGTGAGTGAGTGGATGTGTGTGTAGACCTAAGAATCAGTGAGTGGGCATGTAGTTATTGGTGTTGGAGTGTCTATGGTTTTGCGAATCGCAGTCTGTAATTTAGAGTGGGTGTATCAAAGGTTATATTAGGGTGTGAGGAGGTGCATCAGATTTTCACGTGGATGATGTGATCAGTGATGTCATCAGTGATGTCATTTGAGATGTCATGAGTGATGTCACTGACCATGTCATGAGTGATGTAATATGTGACATCATCAGCAGTGCATTGCGGGGGCGCGAGTTATAGTTAGCTGAACTAACTATAACGGGGGAATTTCACGGGTTTTGTACGAGTGCAATGTCCAACTAACTATAACTGTCCCTAAAACCTATGGTTTTTTCAGTGAATTTGTAAGGTTTTTTAAATGCTAATTTCTAACTATAACATGCCTGAAACCTATGGTTTTTTCAGTGAATTTCAAAGGTTTTTTAAATGTTAATTCCTAACTATAACATGTCTGAAACCTATGTGTTTTTTTCAGTGAATTTCAAAGGTTTTGTAAATGACAATTTTTAAATGTATTAATTGTTATATTTATTTTTTTGATACCGATTTACTACATTTTTTTAAACTATTTATTTTTAGATATTTTATTTTTTAAATTACATTGTAATTACATTATACATTACATTACAAAATATACTTTCTCAGAATGAATTACTTTAGTTTAAATACTTTGCAAATAGGCAATAGACTTTTAAGTACACTAGTTACAGTTGTTGCAATGGGCAACACAATTTCAAACACAATGCAACATTGAGCTCAATGTGAATTTCAAGTTAAATGCAATTAGTTACTTTATGGATTACTTTTCTAACCACAGGACTGCATCCTAGATTCAGTCCTGGGACATCTCCTGTAAACAGTTGAGTAAAAGCGTTTTGGTTACAGTAGTGATTTTTAAGGAATATTATTGTATTTTAAAAGTTGACACTTAGAAACTTTTTCACATAGAATCACCAATGTTATCCTATGGGAGGAAATTCACTTAGCAGGTAAGTAGTGTTATCATTACTTTTTCTTACTCAGTGGTGGATCCTGGATCCAGCACTGGTGCATCTCCTGTAAACAGTTGAAAGAATGCGTTTAAGTCATACAGGCGATTTTTAAGGAATATTTGTAGTTTGTGAAAATCGACACTTTGAAACTTTTCTGCTGAAAACCAGACAATGGATTCCTATGGAAGGAAATACAAGTTACTGGTAAATACGGTTAGAATTACTTTTCAGTGTCAGTGCTGGGCTAAAAGATGCAGCACTGGGTTCTCTCCTGATAACAGGTGAGTAAATCGGAATTCGTAGTTCGGCTGATTTTAGAGGAATATTATAAAGAACCAAAACTCCACACTTAGAAGAATTTCCAAGTGAAACCAGTCAATGTTAGCCTATGGAAGGAAATTCAAGTTACTGGTAAGTACGGTTAAAATTACTTTTCAGGATCAGTACTGGGCTCAAAGATGCAGCACTGAGGTCTCTCCTGATAACAGGTGAGTAAATCGGAATTCGTAGTTCGGCTGATTTTAGAGGAATATTTGTATGTTACAAAAATCGACACTTAGAAACTTTTTCAGCAAAAAGCAGGCAATGATATCCTATGGAAGGAAATTCAAGTTACTGGTAAGTACGGTTAAAATTACTTTTCAGGATCAGTACTGGGCTCAAAGATGCAGCACTGTGGTCTCTCCTGATAACAGGTGAGTAAATCGGAATTCGTAGTTCGGCTGATTTTAGAGGAATATTTGTATGTTACAAAACCGACACTTAGAAACTTTTTCAGCAAAAAGCAGGCAATGATATCCTATGGAAGGAAATTCAAGTTACTGGTAAGTACGGTTAAAATTACTTTTCAGGATCAGTACTGGGCTCAAAGATGCAGCACTGTGGTCTCTCCTGATAACAGGTGAGTAAATCGGAATTCGTAGTTCGGCTGATTTTAGAGGAATATTTGTATGTTACAAAAATCGACACTTAGAAACTTTTTCAGCAAAAAGCAGGCAATGATATCGTATGGAAGGAAATTCAAGTTACTGGTAAGTACGGTTAAAATTACTTTTCAGGATCAGTACTGGGCTCAAAGATGCAGCACTGTGGTCTCTCCTGATAACAGGTGAGTAAATCGGAATTCGTAGTTCGGCTGATTTTAGAGGAATATTTGCACAATGGTAAAGGAAGGGGGTGGGGCCTGAGGTGACATGTCTGCAAACACGCCCTGTGGCGCGTTTTAAGTTGGAGAATTAATTTCTCCTCAATCCCGAGGGTTCCTAGGGGCCAAGTAGCCCACCAGATACCTCCAGTATGTGCCAGAGAGCTGCGTTGCAGAGAGGTGTTCAGAGGCCACGCCCCTTTTTGCACCTCTCTGCAACGCAGCTCTGTGGCGCTTTCTGGACGTACCTGGTGGGCTAGTTGGCCCCCAGGGACCCTCAGGATTGAAGGGGATTTAATTCCCCATCTTAAAACGCGCCACGGGGCCTGTTTGCACACATGTCACCTGAAGCCCCGCCCCTCCCTTCACCACTGTGCAAACGCGCCCGTGGCGCGTTTTAAGTTGGGGATTAAGTCCCCTTGAATCCTGAGGGTCCCTGGAGTCCAACTAGCCCACCATGTACCTCCAAAAGCGCCACAGAGCTGCGTTGCAGAGAGGTGTAAAAGGGGCGTGGCCTCTGTACACCTCTCTGCAACGCAGCCCCTGGCGCATACTGGAGGTTCCTGGTGGGCTGGTTGGCCCCAGGGACCCCCAGTAGTCAAGGGGAATTCGTTCCCCCTCTGCAAACGCGGCAGGGGGCGCGTTTGCAGAGTGGTAAAGGAAGGGGGCGGGGCCTGCAGCACAATCGTTTTTTTTATTTTTTATTATTATTATTTTTTCACGGAGGGGGACTGTGTGGCCCCCCTTCCTTTTTCCTTTTTTTGGGCCCTGGGGACCCCATCCCCCAGGGCCTTACCCCTTTTTCTTTTCTTTTAAAAGGAAACGGGAAGGGTGCCGCGTGGCCCCCTTCCCGTGGCTGATTCCGGCCCCAGGGACCCCATCCCCCGGGGCATGGCCACACTTTTTTTTAAGGAGGGGGCTGCGTGGCCCCCCTCCTCAGGCCTCCTTTTGCCCCGGGGACCCCATCCCCCGGGGCAGGCCTTTATTTATTTATTATTTTTTTTTGGGTGGAGGGGGGCCGCGTGGCCCCCCTCCCGGGCCACTACTTGCCCCGGGGACCCCATCCCCCGGGGCTGGGCCTCTCCGTTGGGGACTGTGGGGGGTCCCCAATGCCCCCACGGTCCTGCCGGCTCCCCGCGTCCCTCGGGAGCCGGCATTGCTTTTCCACATGGGGAGCTGCTAAGATGCAGCTCCCCGTGTGGAAAAGCAATCTGCTTTGAATTTTGGAAGAGAGAGCAGGTTTCCTGCTCTCTCTTCCAAAATTCAAAGCAGTTTGCTATGACAGGACGGGAGCCGCGAGGCTCCCGCCCTGCCATAGCAAACTACAGTGTCCCGGGGGTAGGCACCCCGGGACACTGCAGGAGCCGGCCCTGGGGGGTGGTGGTCCCCAGGGCCATCACTGGCTCCAGGAGGGGGGCCGCGCGGCCCCCCTCCCCACATCTGCAAAGCCCCGGGGAGGTGGTGGTCCCCGGGGGTCCAAAACGGACCCCCATTTTAAATTTGTTAGTGCCCCGGGGAGGTGGCGGTCCCCGGGGCGTGTGGGGGGACTGGAGCCCCCCCCACACAGGTCATTAAATTAAAAAAAAGAAGCCCCGGGGAGGTGGCGGTCCCCGGGGCTGCGGGAGGGCGGAGAGCCCTCCTGCACCATTTTTTATTTAAAGCCCCGGGGGGTGGCGGTCCCCGGGGCTTGGGGGGCCTTAGAGGCCCCCCATAAAATCTAAACCCACCCCCGCATGCCCCCGGGACTTGGGCCACCCGGGGGCAAATTAGCATCGAAGCGCGGGAGACCGTGCTTCAATTTTTTTTTTTTTAAATCGGCGGGATCCGCGCACCCTAAGCGCTTCCCGCCGATTTAAAAAAAAAAAATGCTTTTTTCTGCCCAGGGGGTCCTTGTGGGACCCCCTGAGCAGACCTAGGGGGTCAGGGTGTTTCTACCCTGGCCCCTTTGTGCGTTTTGCGCACTTGTTTATGTCCCTCGGTTCTACCGAGGGACAAAATGGCTGCCAACACTTCTGATTTGGAGTGTTGACAGCCACTTGACAGCCAATTAGCATGCAGCTCGTGATCGGGAGGGTACGCGGACCCTACTCGGCCATAGATAATTTGGGA
The DNA here is from genome assembly GCA_963921515.1 of Calotriton arnoldi. Classification (NCBI taxonomy): domain Eukaryota; kingdom Metazoa; phylum Chordata; class Amphibia; order Caudata; family Salamandridae; genus Calotriton; species Calotriton arnoldi. The sequence goes on from CAWUFW010010578.1 coordinate 275,773, forward strand.
CTTTACTTTTGATTTTCTCAGGAACTACTGAACGGATTTACACCATTTAAGCAAAAGGCACGACACTGAACCAAGGGCTACCTCTTTGCCAAATTTGGTGTAATTCCGTTCAGCAGTTCGGGCTGTAGCCGCGATGAACGGTTCCTATGGAAAAATGAATGGGGAAAACGCGTTTTGGGACCCCCCTTTTTTCTCGGCTCCCGCTTGACGAATCACCCCGAGACTTTCAGGATAGGAGCGGACCGGAGCGTCCCAACAAGTTGGAAGCTTTCGCAAAGATTCGTCAACCGGCGCCAACGTTATTTCAAATAGAATGTTGCGGATTTCCTATGGAAAATAGGTCCTAACTATAACTATCTACTGGCGACCGCCAGTAGATAATTAATTTTACCAACTGGCAGTCGCCAGTATGTAGTTATAGTTAGGACCAAAGTTTCCATAGGAAAAATGTGTTTTTGTTTTGCGAATAACTTTGACGCCGCTTGACGAATCCTCTCGAAATTTTCAAAAAACGTCCCCTTTTTGGTTTGGCTGCTGTGCTGAAAGTTTCGGCGTGATCCGTCAAGCGAGAACCGAGAAAAAAGGGGATCCCAAAACGCATTTTCCCCATGTTAAGTCTATGAGGATTTTTCATGTTTGGAACAGGACTACAGCCCGAAAGGCTGCACGGCATTACACCAAATTTGCCAGAAAGCTAGATGATAGTCCAGAAAGCGTGCTTTTTGTGATTTAGTGTAAATCCGTTCAGTAGTTTCAGAAATATTTAAGTTTAAAAAATATGGATATCTGGTAGCCCAAAAGCCTACTGAAATTTGATTGGCTGCCAACACTCAAACCAGGAAGTGTTGGCAGCCATCTTGGGACTGATGTACATGATAGCTCCCCATTGAAATGTATTGTAGTGAATGGCAGGTTTTGAGGGTCACAAAAGGGAGAACGTATAACAGGTGATAACAGATTTTAGTTACAAAATATATCATTTGTTGATAGTACCATACTAATTTTAAGAATAGTGATGTGTTCTAAAGTGATTTTACATTTTGAAAAAGTCTTCTGCTGAGATTTCAGGAATCAGATTTGAGAGAAAACTTATCTCATGATTTTCCCATACAGGTTATGGAAGATACTCCAGAAGCTAAAATGGAGAGCATATTTTCTGTAAATTTACACCATCTTTCTCAGCCATATGAAAATGAGGTTCGACATTCTCAGTAAATCATGTACTTCCAACAGAAGCAGTCTATCAGTTGATTCCCTTGTGTTCTACTACAGCCTCCAAGAGTGTTCTAAAGAACAACTACAGAGCTAACAGTGTTTCTTATGACAAAAGTATGAAACACTTGAAGTCATGCTGATTGAATCAAACTAGCAGAAATTAAAACATTTAATTTAGTAAGGAACAAAATGAAGGGGTTCAGTTTGTCATAGAAATTATGGTTAGTACTGTAGAAAGAAAAATGAAGACACATTTTAAGTGAGTTCTCACATATCTTCCTCTTCTATTTCATTAAAACATTCTGACATGCAGACTGAAATGTGCACTTTCAACACCAGCAGCAAACTGCCAGCTAACACCCTGGTGATCAGCAGCTTTACTATAGTGTTCTAATGAGCAACTAGAGTGCTAACATTCTGAATTTATGCCAAAAGTGTGGCCATCTTGATAGAATGGAAGTAGAAAATGTAATGCTTTTTCTACTGAGGATACTGCAGTAAATGAGGAAATTAGGGAGCTTCATAACAAATAAGTCTCTCAAGATGGCCATCAGAGAAAGAAGAGCCCCAATATAGCACAAATATCACGCAAATGTAGCTCAAGTATAGCCCAATGTCAAAAGTATGCAAAACACTTATATTTTTTGTTTTTTTTGCAGTTTTATATAGCGCAGACTTGACCCGGGGGTATTGGAGTGCATTACATGAGCATCACTACTCAAGGACACAATCACTTTGTTTTTAGGCATGGTGAGATTGAGTGATTTGTCCAGAATCACAGGATGTCGAGCTGATGCCGAAACTCAAACCTGGTTCCCCAGTTGCAAAGTCTGCAGCTCAGGCCATAACGCCATATCGTCTCCCCTAAGTGTAACAAATAATCATAAACTGGATAAAAACACAAAGAGAGCAAATTATTTAAAAGTGCTTTGTCGCTATTTGAGAGCTCGGGAAATATGTCCTAATTTTAGTTGTCCTCATTTAGAGCACTAACCATAATTTCTCTGAGAAGACGACCATCTCATGGAGGAGGGTGTAGAGGCAATAAGATGATCACTCTGGGCAGGTGAGAGGAGCAGCACAACAGACCATGGAGGTCAGAAGTAAGGCGGGCAGGGGCAGCAAACCAACCATGCAGCACAGGCAAAAGAGGCTGTGGAAACATGAAAGACCATTGAGGGGAGAAGGAAAATGCAGTGGCAGTACAGCCATACATGCCAACAGACCCGATTCAGGCAGGTGACTTCCGATGCTTTTAAGCCCAAAAGGGCTTTATTTTATCTATCTCCTGCCTAAAAGCAGGCCTGGGAGTAGTTCGTGGAGTTTTGCTACGCGGAACTCCGCGAAGTTACAAAAAAACTCCGTGAAGTTCCGCGGGTGGCGGAGTGCAGTGCGAACTGCAGTTTGTGCTGGTATTCCCGCTGCTCGGGTAGAAATTCTACCCGAGCGGCAGCTCGCGCTCGCGAACTTACCATTCGCGATAGCGAACTTACTGTTCGCGATCGGGGAAAACACTCCACCGCACATCGCGAAGCAGAGTTTTCTGCGCTCCGCGGAGTGCAGAAAACTCCGCGAACGGAGCGAAGTTCACCGCCCAGGCCTACCTAAAAGCTCCTCATTTTCAATCTAAATCAATAGGGAAAAATCAATTCCCCAGGTTTTGTTTTTCAAAATCTCCCTCTTACCAAGTTCAAAATGTTGGCAAATAAGGTACTTTGGATCACGGAGGGCAGGAGGAATGGGGTAGGGACTTGGACTCCGATAAGAGAGGACAGGAGGAAGATGGGCAGGGGCACCAAACTGACCTTACAGAGAAGGCATGAGGGATTGTAGCAGCACAATACACCACACAGTGCAAGCGGGATGGCAGTACAGCACAATGGACCCTGGAAAGCAATAGGGAGGGGACAGCCCATGCACATTGACAACAAACAGCAGAGGCGAATGAGGCAAGGGCAGCAAGCTGACCATATCGGACAGACAGGAGGGACAATTGCAGCATAACGGACCAAAAAGGGCAGGAGGGAGGGGGCAGGGGCATCACAAAGGACCAGACAAGGCAGGAGGGAGGGGATAGGGGTCTGCACATGGAAATCTGAGGCCGGGGGCAGGGCAGGAGCAGCAAGCTGACCGTGGAGGGCAGGAGGAATGGGCACTGGAAGCACAACACCATGGACGGCAACAGTGAGACTATAATGGCATACAGACAGACATTGGAGGAAAGGTGGGACAGGGGGTCAGGGGGTCAGGGACAGCAAGCTGGCTACACAGGGCAGGTGGGAGGGGATGTGGCAACACAGAATATCATCCATGGCAAGCAGGGGGTTAGTGGCAGCACAAAGGCCATGGTGTGCAAGAGGGAGGGGACAGGGGCATGCACAAAGGACAATGGAGACAGAAGGGAGGGGTAGGGGCTGGACACAGACAAAAGAGGGAAGGGGCTTCACAACAGACCACACAGGGCAGGCAGAAGGAGCAGTTGCAGCCAAACAGGGAATGGAGGGCAGAAAGGAGTGGCAGCAAAAGTGACCATGGAGGACAGGAGAGAGGAGATTCGGCATGGAAATTGGACAGGCAGAGTGGAGGTGTCAGGGACAGGCATCAACCCTCTGACCATGCTAGGCAGGTGGGAGGGGCAGTTCAATGGAATATGGTGGGCAGAAAGGAGGGAGCAGGGGCATGCACACAGACATCGGAGAGCAAGTGGAAGGAGAGTAGGGGCAGCAAGCTAAGCACAGAGGCTAAGCAGGAGGGCAATGATGGGGCATAGAATTGGGCAACGGAGGGCAGGAGTCGTGGGCAGGGACATCAAGTTAAATAGAGGGCAGTGGCAGCACATCAGACCATGTAGGGCAGGAAGGGCATGTGCATGGACTCAAACAACAGAGGGTAGGGTAGAGGTGGATGGGGCAGCAAGCTAACTGTTTAGGGCAGGCAGTGGCAGAACAACGGCCACAAACATCTGTAATGAGGGAGCAGGGACTTGGACAATGGATGACAAGGGGGGTAGGAGCAGCAAGCTTGGGTGGGGGCAGTACAATGCCAGGCCAGGACCTGTGTTCAACCCCCTCACTGTGCACTGCGATGGGCATCTTGCCTAACATTTTTTTTTTTTAAACTTAGAAAGTCACTGAAAAAACAAAGGTAACAGTAAAGTTATAGCTAGGCTCAGATTTCACTTGTACATACCAGTGAAATTCAGCAGTTATAGTTACCTGAGCTAACTATAATTTACGCCCCCACAATGCAACGCTTATGACCTCACATTTTAGATCACTCATGACATGGTCAGTGACATTACTCATGACATCACAGATGAAATCTCAAATGAAATTACTGATTACATCATCCAGTGATTGTAAGTGTTTTCTAAAAGTTTATGAGTTTTAACCCCTTCGCTGCTAGGCCTTTTCCCCCCTGTGCTAAGCCTTTTTTTGGCTATTTGGGGTAGTTCGCGCTTAGGCCCCTGTAACTTTTTGACCACATAAGGTATCCACGCCAAATTTGCGTCCTTTTCTTCCAACATCATGGGGATTCTAAAGGTACCCAGGGTTTGTGGATTCCCCTGGAGGCAACCCAGAAATTAGCCAAAATACAGCTAAATTTCGGTTTTTTGGGGAATAATCTGAAAAAAGTGCTGCAAATTAAAGCGTCTGGGTTTTTCCCTGCAAATGGTATCAAAAAAGGGTTTGTGGGGCTGAAATCACCATTTTCCCAGCTTTTAGGGAATGACAGACTTTTGTCAGAAAACCAAACATTTTTACACAGTTTTGGCATTTTTCTGGGACATAGCCTATTTTTGCTATTTTTTGTGCTATCAACCTCCTTCCAGTTAATGGTAGAAATGGGTATGAAAGCAATAATGGATCCTGGAAAGCTATACATTTTAGTAAAGTAGACAAAATTCTGAATTCAGCAAGGGGTCATTTGTGTAGATCCTTCAAGGTTTCTTTATAGAAACAAACAGTTAAATATAGGAAAAATTGAAAATTAGTTGAAAAAAACAGCCTTTTGTGTCAATGTTTTCACCTGTAACTTCTTCTAATTATGACAGCTCTTTGAAAGCAATATACCGTTACATCTGCGGGACCTTACTGGTTGTGGGGATATATAGGACTTGGAGGTTCACCAAGAACCCGACGAACCCAGAGCCAAAAACTGAGCAGCGACTTGCAATGGTTTTTTATTATGTACCGGGTATATAGCAATTATTCTGGGAAAATGTATACATGGAAAAATCGGTATGAAAGACACCTCTGTATTTCTGAAATGGGAACAAAATATAGAGTTTAGAAACAGTAGATATTTGCACATTTCCGAAATTGGGAATACTCATACTAGCATGAGAATTATCGGTCATTTTTCAAAATGACTTCTTTTTTACACATTATCTTTCATTTGGAAGGCAGAAATGCATTGTAAGTCAATAGGTAATAACATTTGCTTTACAAATCTGAATTACCCTAAGTCTCCCGATAAAAATAGTACCTCACTTGTGTGGGTAGGCATAGTGCCCACGACAGGAAACGGCTCAAAACGCAACGTGAACACACCACAATTTCACAATGAAAAATTACCCTTTTTTTGCAAAGTGCCTAGCTGTAGTTTTTGAACCCTAGCTCTGCCGGCACCTAGGGAAACCTAGCAAACCTATACATTTTTGAAAACTAGACACCCAGGGGAATCCAGGCTGGGGTGACTTGACTGGCTCTCACCAGGTTCTGTTACCCAGAATCCCTTGCAAACCTAAAAAATTGTCCAAAAAAAACACATTTTCCTCACATTTCTGTGGTGGAAAGTTCTGGAATCTGCGTGGATCCACAAATTTCCACCCACCCCGAGTTCCCCAAAGTCTTTCGAGAATGGCATGCCAATGCCCCCACCCTAATTAAAATTTGCCCAAAAAAATCCCTGGCGTCTACTGGGCTAATGCCCCCATCTGCCCCCCAGGGGGGGCAGAAAGGCTGTAATTTTTGTGGAGGAGGGGTGGGGGCATTGGCATGCTTATTTTGGGCAGCCCCCACCCTAATTCAGATTTGCCCAAAAAAATCCCTGGCGTTTAGTGGGTTTTTTGCCCCCCCGGGGGGGCAGAAAGGCTGTCATTTTTGCGGGGGGGTGGGGGCATGGGCATGCCCATATTGGCCAGCCCCCACCACTAATTATATATATTTTTTAAATCCCTGGTATCTAGTGGGCTTTCTGCCCCCCCCCCCCCGGGGGGGCAGAAAGACGAATTTTTGCGGACGGGGGGTGGGGGCATCGGCATGCCCGTTTTGGGCAGCCCCACCCTAATGCCCGGGGGGCAGATTGGGGGCTACTCCCCCCCAGGGGGGGCAAAAAGACTAAATAACACCAAATTTATTTGGGGGGAGCAAAAGCCCTTGCCCAAGGGGCCGCTCCCCCCTCCCTGGTGTCTAGTGGGTGGATCCCTGCTTGGGGATCGCCCTCCTGGGGCGATCCCCAAGCAGGGATCCACTGGGGAGGGGTACCATTGGGGAGGGGTACCATTGGAAAGGGGAGATTCTCCCCTTTCCAATGATACCTCTCCCGTCTTACTACGTGCCCAGGGGGCTGAGATAGCCCCCTGAGCACATAGAAAGTGAAACTGAAATGAGCCTAAAGGCTCATTTCAGTTTCGTTTCTGTGCAATGAGGACAGCGCGACGTGCGCGCTAATCCTCATTGCACAGAAACCAGGGAGGGCCTCTGGAGCTGGGGAAGCTCTTCCCCAGCTCCCGAGGCTTTGGGGGAGAGAAGGAAATCCCTCTGCTGTCTGCAGAAGAGGGATTTCGTGCCCCTGGCCTCATGACGGAATCTTTCCGTCATGAGCACAGGGGCACCGATGCTCATGACGGAACCATTCCGTCATGAACATCGAAGGGGTTAAACATATATACTAAGGTAATACAAACATACCACATACATCCAGATATACAAATTTGGTTTCCTATAATATCTCAAAAACTAATGAATGGATTTACACAAAATAAGAAAAAGCGTGATCTCTGGAACAGAATCTACCTTTCCGCCAAATTTTGTGTAATTCTGTCTAGCGATTCAAGCTGCAGGTGTGTCTAAAGACTCTAGGTAATTAAAAAGGGAGAGACTTTTTTTGAGCTCCGCCTTTTTATATGCCCCTGAAACTTTCAATGCACAACTAGAATCACCGGCACACTTTTTTAGGGAAACTTTTGTGAAGATTCGTCAACCGGCGCAAAAGATATAGAGAAATCAAAAAATGCTAAAAATTCCCTTGCCATTCAAAACCCATACGCACCCTAAAAATTCCCTTGGCACCCTAAATCCTAAAAATTCCCTTGCCAACCAAAGACCAATACCCACCTTAAAAATTCCCTTGCCACCCAAAAACCCACACCCACCCTAAACCCTAAAAATTCCATTGCCACCCCAACCCCAAACAAATCCCTTACCACCCAAAAAGCCATACCCACCCTACACCCTAAAAATACCTTACCACCCAAAAACCCATACCCACCTTAAACCCTAAAAATTCCCTTGCCACCCAATAACCCATACCCACCCTAAACCCTAAAAATCCCTTACCACCCAAATACCCATACAAATGCTAAACCCTAAAAAATTCATTACAAAGCCAAAAACCCATACCCACCCTAAAACCTAAAAATGCCCTGGCCACCCAAAAACCCAAACCCAACCTAAACCCAAAAACCCCCTTGCCACCCAAAAACCCATATATACGCTAAACCCTAAAAATACCCTACCACCCAAAAACAAACACCCACCCTAAAACCCTAAAAATGTCCTTATCACCAATAAACCCATACCCACCCTAAACCTTAATTCCCTTGCCACCAAAAACCCATACCCACCCTGAATCCTAAAGATTACGTTGCCACACAGACCCATACCCATCCTAAACCCTAAAAAATTCATAACCACTCAATAACCAATGCCCACTCTAAACCCTAAAAAATGCCTTGCCACCCAAAAACCCATTCCTACCCTAAACCCTCAAAAATCCCATTTCAACAAAAAACCAACACCTACCCTAAAACTTAAAAACGCCCTTACCAGCAAGAGTGGGAATTGATCTTAACTCGAGTTAAAGGTGTAAGGAAAATGCGCTCAATCTGTAAGCTGAAATCATTCATTGCTGTACTATTGTTGTATCTGAATGTTATGTGACCTCGCATTCCTTCTCACTGTACTGTCACAACTGTTTAATAAAAAGAATATTTAAAAAAAAAAAAACACCCTTACCCTAACATATATTTCTATCTATATTACCTACTGGCGGTCGCCAGGAGGTAGTTATAGTTAGGACCAAAGTTTCCATAAGAAGAGCGTTTTTTGTTTTGCCAATAACTTTGGTGCCGCTTAACGAATCTTCACGCAATTTTTGAAAAACTACCACTTTTTGGTTCAGCTGCAGTTTCGGGGTGATCCGTCAAGCGGGTGAAAAGAAAAAAGGGGGGCCCAAAACCCGTTTTCCCCATGTTGAGTCTATGGGGGTTTTCATTTTTTGAAAATAACGACAGCCCCACCTGCTGAATGGAATTACACCAAATTTGGCAGAAAGCTAGATGTTGGGCCAAAACACGTGCTTTTTGTGATTTGGTGTAAATCCGTTCAGTAGTTCCAGAGATATTCAAGTTTATAGATATCTAGTAGTCCAAAACCCTACTGAAATGCTACTGATATTTGATTTGCTGCCAACACTTCAACCTGGAAGTGTTGGCAGCCATGTTTGGACTCGGTTGAACAGAGTCCCACCAAATGTAAAAAAAAAAAAAGAAAAAAAAGAAAAAGGCGCAGGGCAGAAACCCAAAGGCCTATTTTTGGGGGGGGGGGGTCCATTATCTGCCCCGGGTGAATTTTTTTTATGATAGAGGGCAGGGGGATGCACGACCCCCCTCCCCCTCCTGGGGCTAAATATTTCCCCGGGGACCACCACCTTCCCGGGGCTCCGTTAAAAAAAATGAAAGCCGTATGGGCCTCCCATGCTGCCCGGGGGACTACCACCACCTCACCTTCATTTATAAACAAAGCGGGGGCCGCGCGGACCACCCCTCAAACCTGGGGGCCGCTACCTCCCCAGGGCTTTCAAATTATATCATGTAGGTGAGCTGCGCGGACCGCCCAAAGCCTCAGGGACCGCCAACTCTCCGGTGGCTTCATGTATAAGCAAAGTGGGGGGACGCGCGGAGCCCCCTGCAGCCCCAGTGACCACCACTTTCCCGGGGCTAAATCACACAATGGATGGGGGGCAAGCGCCCCCCCCCCTGGAGCCAATAATGGCCCTGGGGACCACCACACCGCAGGGCCGGCTCCTATAATGTCCTAGGGGGCCCATCGCTGGGATATTGGGGTGAACAACCCCTCCTGTTACAACCTGTAAGTCCCACACTGCAGGATTGCTAAGAGGTCTTTGGAGGTCACCACCCCCCCCCCTTTCTCCACCACTCTGCAAACGCGTCTCCTGGCACACTACTGGTTGAGAAATGAAGTCCTCTTGGATGCTAAGGGACCTTGGGGGCCAAGAAGCCCTCCTGGTACTTTCTGTAAGTCCTACACAGCAGGATTACTGAGAGCTGGTCAGAGGCCCTACCCCTTTCCCCACCACTCTGCAAATACCATTGCTACTTAAAAAACCATAGATATTCACTGAAAAAAACAAAAGTTACAGGGACACTATAGTTATAAAAACCTTAGGAAATCACTAAAATATATATTTAGGAAATGGAAGTAAAAAAACCCTTAGAAATTCACTTAAAAAACCAAAGGTTATAGGGACGTTATAGTTAGACTCAGGTTCCACTTGCATAACACCAGTGAAATTCAGCCGTTATAGTTAACTGAGCTAACTATAACTCGCGCCCCCCACAATGCACTGCTTATGACCTCACACATTACATCACTCATGACATGGTCAGTGACATTACTGATATCACTGATGACATCATCCACAAAATCAATAACGCATCCACTCACACCGCCATAGAACCTTTCATACACCCACTCCCACACAACCATTCACAAACCCATTCACAGACCAATACCAGTACTTACATACCCACTCACTGATTTATAGATCTACACACACATCCACTCACTCACCCATACAGCTACTCATACACCCACTCACTCACTAATACAGCCACTTACATATCCACTCATACACCCATACAGCCACTCTCACACTGAATCGGTAACCCATAGAGCTACTCACACACCTACTCACTCACCCATAGTCAATCACACAGCCACTTACATACAGTTACAGCCACTTACTTACTCATACAGATACTAACATGTACTCACTCACCTATACAGTCACTGACACAAGCAGACACTCACCCATACAGTCACTCTCACATTCACTCACTCACCAATACAGTCACTCATATACCCCATCACTCACCTATACTGCCTTTCACATACCCAGTTACCCATATACCACTGCCACATCCACTCACCTATACAGCCATACACACTCACTCAACCATACAGCTCCTCACACACACACATACTCACTAACCCATACAGCCATTGACTCACCCACTCACTCATCCATATAGGCAGTCACACACCCCTTAACCCACCCACAGAAACTCAGACACCCAATCAATCACCTGTACAGCCACTCACGTGCCCACTCACACACCTATACAGCCACTTAGACACCAACTGACAGACTGATACAAACATTCACACAACTAGTCACTCACCCATACATTCACTGAGACACTAATCATTCACTTATACAGGCACTCATACACCCACTGATTCACCAATACACCTTAAACACTAATAACCTTTTTAAAAATACTCAGTCATTGGATGATGTCATCAGTGGTGTAATGTGAGATGTCATCAGTGATATCATCAGTGATGTCACAGAACATGTCATGAGTGATGTAATGTGTGAGGTCATAAGCAGTGCATTGGGGGGGCGCGAGTTATAGTTAGACCAGCTAACTATAACTGCTGAATTACACTGGTTTTGTACGAGTGGAACCTGAGTCTAACTATAACGTCCCTATAACCTTTGGTTTGATTCAGTGAATTCCTAAGGTTTTTTTTAAATGCTAATTCCTAACTATAACATACCTGTAACCTTTGTTTTTCAGTGAATATATATATATATATATATATATACATATATATATCTCATTTCACAAAAGCTTAATAAAAAATGAAGATGATTCTTGATTCTGATAAACACTTACAGTACTTATTTTAAGGAAAATTATATATTTCATTGTTTTATTGCTACAGAACTTATTCTAGCGGGATACACTCAGACACTATACAGTACTGGTACTGAGTCATAAATAACAGGTTTGTATTGGATGTATAAAGAAACAATATGGACGGACCCTGAAATAGTGGAGATCTATCAATCACTATGTGTGGTAAGTCCAAGGACCATTAGGTATATTTAAAAGACCCCTCACACACCAACCTAGTTGGTGTCATGCTTCATCATTGGGGTCCCAACCGGGAGGCCTAATGCCGCCCGGTTGTGCTACGACGCCTGATTGCAGCGGAGCAGGTGTAGTGTGAAGATGTGATGTAAAAATTAAAAATACCTCTGAGAATCCTTGCCCAGTAAATTTATTAGTGGCGGCTCAGGGTATGGTTAAAAACTATGTGAAACCGACTAGCAAGAAATATTCATCTGTAGTGGTTTAGGTGATGCGGTCTACATGTTTCAGCCCGTCAAAAAATTCAAATGGGCTTTCGTCAGGACCTAGAATTCAAGTGAGTGGCAAAGTGAAGGCCACGTGAAAAAGTAAAGTACCAACACACGCACTAAGGTGTGTGGACCCGGTGTCGATATACTTACAGACACCACTCAAAAAACCTGTTAGGGAGAAAGAAATAGACAGCACAAGACATATAACGTTTAGCAACATAAAATGCAATCTTTTAAAGCAACTCAAAATTGCAATCTCCAACAAGCCGTCAAGAATGACCTAGCCACCATCGTGACAGTGATAGTGTAATGATGATATAGCATGCACGTTTCTAAGGCATGCTAGGAAATTAGATAAAGCTGAATGAACACATAGGGACGTCATGTGCTAAGACGTGTATTATATAAACCATGTGTCCATGCTGAAGCGTGAATTGAATAATCACATCAAGGCATGATAGAAGCCATGTGCTTGTATGTATCCAAGCAGCGAGTGAGAAATACGCGCTGCATGCCGAGTGATGGTAAAATAATGCGGCGTGGCACGACAGTGGCGAGTTGCATGTGCGGCCGATCGAGCGCCTGTAAATGCATGTATTACAAATTATGCAAAAAAGCAAGTGTTAAAATGGTAGAAAAACAGGTGGCAGCGTAAATGAAAAGGGTCATAATTACAATTAGTAGAAAAGAAAGCAGCTAATCGGGGCATGAGAGGGGTTTCAACCGATCAACCGATCTGTGGGATAACATGGAGAGAAACAGAAGATCGATTTTTAGTGCAAAGCGGCTTTTAGTGAAAAAGCCAAAGAGTCATGGGGCAGAATGCCCGTCGTCCACAACTACAAAACCTTACTTGGTTCCGTGAGGATTCCCATGAGACTACCTACTGCGGTCTCCCGAAGTCCCGGCTGGTGAGGGACGCGGTGGGAGAACGAAGTTAAATCCAAACTACAGGCGTCATACAAGGAAATGACGACACTACGTAAGGAGATGGCATTAGCAGGGAACAACTGGTCTGTGTATTGCAGACAAAACACAGCAAAAGTGCGGCGGCCATGTTGGAAAACTCGCGAAGTAAGCGAGATAGACAGTGGCGGCCATACTTAAGTGTTAAAAGATCAGGATATAGATGCAGGAGAGCCATAGTGTGTGCTCTATATCAAATGAAAAAGGGGGAAAAAAATGGGGGTAAATGATGCCCACGATGATGTGTTTAGAGGGTGGTGCACCAAGCAATATAAATAAAAATAAAGATAAAGGACAGACAGACGGATAGCGCTGAGCATAGAATGCGCTCCGTGTTTCAACCAAAATAGTGTGGGAAAAGACCACATATAAAGCACAGTATGCACAATTGGGCATGATTTCCAAGACAGATAGAAGATAGATATGGATTCTGTTAAATGAATAGCTAATAATTTCAAAGACAGATAGCAGTTGATCTAAATTCTGTCAGAAAAGAAGGCTATTAAGTGAATCTCCTATGCTGATAAGAGTGTGGAGAAAGGACTACTGTCTCCTGAGACTTTGCCAAGGAATATTATCGTTAAGTCCCGTCAGATGACTAGATAGGCGATAAACCCATCTTTGTTCTTTCTCCAGTAGACGATTTTGTATGTTAGGTAGGTTAGGATCTAGGACCTCAATGACTACCCAGCTGATGTCGTTAGTGGTATGTCCAACTTCAAGGAAATGGCTTGTCAGTCTTGTTGTTGACTTTTTGCATCTGATTGTGCTACGATGCTCGCAAATCCTAGTCTTCACTTTCCGATTAGTCATCCCAATGTACGAGAGATTGCAAGGACAGGTGATACGATATACGACGTGAGCTGTGTTGCAGTTCGTGTGTGTCCTTAAATGCCAGGTCTTGCCTGGTTCTAGGTTCAGACTTTTGGTGGTCACTGTTAAATGGCATACACTACAATCTCCACACGGGTAGTGGCCCACAATGTTAGGGAGCCCCCATGCGTTGAGAATAGTGTTAGTGGGTTTCCTTTGGGGAGCAGGTCGTGTGGAAACCAAAGCGTCCTTGATAGATCTAGCTTTTCTGTGTGACATCAGTGGAGGTCCCCAGTTCAGGTTGCCTGTATTAAGAATCTGCCAGTGTCGTTTTATAATATCAGACACCGCGTGAGAGACAGCGTTATAAGTAGTGACGCACGTGAGTGGGATGGAGGTAGATGCACACTTCTGTGCTTCAATGAGACCCTCACGATTTTGATTGCGAGCACGCTTGTTTGCTTTATCGGTGATCCGCTGAGGGTAACCTCGCTGCCGTAATCTAGTGCTAAGATCGGATGCTTGTTGTTTATAATCTCTTATGTCACTGCAGTTCCTACGGAGGCGAAGATATTGACCATAGGGAAGATTCTCCCGCAGGGGTCTGGGGTGGAAGCTAGAGAAATGGAGAAGTGAGTTGCGAGCCGTTGGTTTGAAATGGGTTTTGCTTTTCAAAAGACCTCCTTCTGCTTCAATATCCAGATCAAGGAACGTCGCCTTATTGTGATCGAAACTGTATGTGAATTTTAGGTTGGGATCGCAAGTGTTCAGCCATGTGCAGAAGAGTAACAATGATTCGGTGTCTCCTTCCCAGATCATTAAGATGTCGTCAATATACCGTTTGTAAAATTTGATCTGAGGGATGCATGGCGTATGGTTGTCTAATAGATATCTTGATTCGAAATGGTACACATAGAGTCCCGCTATGCTGGGGGCAAAAACACTCCCCATTGAAGTTCCATATTTCTGCAAGTAGAGTTGGCCTTCATACTCAAAGAAGTTCTCTTTGAGTGCTAAAGCAGCACACTCCAGAATGAATATCTTCGGGGTCTGGTATTGCCAGTCAGATTCATTAAGAGCTATTTTCAATACTTCAAGGGTGTCGTCTTGCGGGAGGCTGGTGTAAAGGCTCTCTACGTCAAGACTAACCAGGAAGGAATTATCAGGATTAAAAGCTAGAGTGTCAATGAGTCTCAAGAGATCCTTTGTGTCCTTGAGATACGTACTGGTGGACTGTACCATTGGTTGAAAGAAAAAGTCACAATAACGTGATAAGGGTTCCAATAAGGACCCAATGCCCGATACTATGGGACGTCCCGGAGGTGGAAACTTGTTTTTATGAGTTTTGGGCAAAATGTAAAAGTAAGGTATTTTACCAGAAGTCGTAACCAGAAATTTAGCTTCCCTGGTTGTGATTTGACCTGAGTGTTCAGCATCATCAACCAGTGTTTGGATGCGAGTTTTAAGTTTTTCACTGGGATCTTGTGTCAATTTTTCATAGTTCTTGGGATCGTTAAGGAGGCGGGCACATTCCTGTCGATAGTCCTCAAGATTAAGGATCACTGTGCCACCACCCTTGTCCGCCGGTTTTATGATGATAGCATCGTTAGTTCTTAGTGATTCCAGGGCCTGATACTCCTTACTGCTGAAGTTTTGGAAGGTATGTTTGTCTTGGAGACTTTCCACGTCTTTAAAAACAGCTTGCTCAAAAACAGTGATTTCTGGTGGTATTGCACATGGTGGTGGCATGTAGGTGGATTTAACACGAAATTGGGTGTCACCCGGTTGATCAGTTGTGAGCTGTGGTGTACTTTCGAAGCAGGCTTTTAGTCTGAGTTTACGAAAGAATTCTGCCAATTCGCAGTGTAGTCGGAATTTGTCAAGTTTTGCCGTTGGTGAAAAACCGAGTCCCTTTTCTAGGACTGACAGGTCTGTTGATGATAGAGCATAAGTTGAGAGGTTGGTAACCAGACTTATCTCGTGCTGGGTCCCGGTTGTAGATCCTTTGTTTTGCTCCTTGTCAAAGTGCCTTGGGTTTGATCGTCTTCCCAATGCACTTGATTTACTCTTCGTCTTCTTCCACGGCCTCGGGGACCCCTTCCTAAAAAGGAAACTGTTGATTCTGATTCAAGTATGGTGGTGGAGCAAGAGGCGGATTCCAGCCATATCCATACTGTGGATGCATTGGAGGATAGGGGGTCATGAAGTGCATGTTAGCACCCGGCGGTCCTTGAGCCCAGGGTTGTTGCCAGCCTGTGTGCCTTCCCCTGTTCTGTGGTCTCCTGCGGTAGCTATTGGAACTTGAACCGCTGCTGCCAGAAGAGTCCTCATCCGAAGATCCCCCTGAAGCATCTGTTCGTATTGGTGGTTTATAGTCACTGTCAGCGTAGGGATAGGTTTTGGTGTAAGAGAACTTTTTAAGGTCCTTCTGGAATTTATTAATCTTGGTCTGAGTTAGGCTCTCCTTGTATTCATTAACTTCCTTATTAGTTTCATCTAGTTTTTCTTAAAAGAAGTTAGGGTGGCCTTGAAATGTGTCTCTGTCAACTGGATATCAATAAGGATGGCTTCTGAGAGGCGTGTAGCGGTCTGTATGATTAGGATCATCCAGTCACGTGTACAGCGCCACGCTATCTGAGCCCAATCCTTGCGGAAAGTTGCATCGTCTAAAAAGATACGTGGCGCATTAGTAACGATCAAGCCTCTTGGAGCAGTGTTAGTTCTTAAATATTCTGTCAGGATCAACCCATGAAGTATAATCCTAATGCGATTTCGTTTTTTCTCGTTGAGATTGTCCCAATCAGCTGTCTGTGCAATAGATGTCGATACATTGAAGTCTGCCAGTAGAGGAGGGTTGGATAGAATGTTGGTGACATCGTCCAAGGTGAAACCCAAGCCTTGATTTTCTGCCATGGTTGGATACGCTGGTAATGAGTTCTACCAGAAGATGAAAAAATAGCTCTCACAGCTGTGCGCTGCGTAGTAATCCGAAAAACAAAAAGAGAGCGAGGATTTTGGGGTACGTCCTAATCCCCTGGGTAAAGTTATAAAGAAACAATATGGACGGACCCTGAAATAGTGGAGATCTATCAATCATGGTTGGTGTGTGAGGGGTCTTTTAAATATACTTAAATATACTTAAATATACCTAATGGTCCTTGGACTTACCACACATAGTGATTGATAGATCTCCACTATTTCAGGGTCCGTCCATATTGTTTCTTTATAACTTTACCCAGGGGATTAGGACGCACTCCAAAATCCTCGCTCTCTTTTGTTTTTCGGATTACTACGCAGCGCTACAGCTGTGAGAGCTATTTTTTCATCTTCTGGTAGAACTCATTACCAGCGTATCCAACCATGGCAGAAAATCAAGGCTTGGGTTTCACCTTGGACGATGTCACCAACATTCTATCCAACCCTCCTCTACTGGCAGACTTCAATGTATCGACATCTATTGCACAGACAGCTGATTGGGACAATCTCAACGAGAAAAAACGAAATCGCATTAGGATTATACTTCATGGGTTGATCCTGACAGAATATTTAAGAACTAACACTGCTCCAAGAGGCTTGATCGTTACTAATGCGCCACGTATCTTTTTAGACGATGCAACTTTCCGCAAGGATTGGGCTCAGATAGCGTGGCGCTGTACACGTGACTGGATGATCCTAATCATACAGACCGCTACACGCCTCTCAGAAGCCATCCTTATTGATATCCAGTTGACAGAGACACATTTCAAGGCCACCCTAACTTCTTTTAAGAAAAAACTAGATGAAACTAATAAGGAAGTTAATGAATACAAGGAGAGCCTAACTCAGACCAAGATTAATAAATTCCAGAAGGACCTTAAAAGTTCTCTTACACCAAAACCTATCCCTACGCTGACAGTGACTATAAACCACCAATACGAACAGATGCTTCAGGGGATCTTCGGATGAGGACTCTTCTGGCAGCAGCGGTTCAAGTTCCAATAGCTACCGCAGGAGACCACAGAACAGGGGAAGGCACACAGGCTGGCAACAACCCTGGGCTCAAGGACCGCCGGGTGCTAACATGCACTTCATGACCCCCTATCCTCCAATGCATCCACAGTATGGATATGGCTGGAATCCGCCTCTTGCTCCACCACCATACTTGAATCAGAATCAACAGTTTCCTTTTTAGGAAGGGGTCCCGAGGCCGTGGAAGAAGACGAAGAGTAAATCAAGTGCATTGGGAAGACGATCAAACCCAAGGCACTTTGACAAGGAGCAAAACAAAGGATCTACAACCGGGACCCAGCACGAGATAAGTCTGGTTACCAACCTCTCAACTTATGCTCTATCATCAACAGACCTGTCAGTCCTAGAAAAGGGACTCGGTTTTTCACCAACGGCAAAACTTGACAAATTCCGACTACACTGCGAATTGGCAGAATTCTTTCGTAAACTCAGACTAAAAGCCTGCTTCGAAAGTACACCACAGCTCACAACTGATCAACCGGGTGACACCCAATTTCGTGTTAAATCCACCTACATGCCACCACCATGTGCAATACCACCAGAAATCACTGTTTTTGAGCAAGCTGTTTTTAAAGACGTGGAAAGTCTCCAAGACAAACATACCTTCCAAAACTTCAGCAGTAAGGAGTATCAGGCCCTGGAATCACTAAGAACTAACGATGCTATCATCATAAAACCGGCGGACAAGGGTGGTGGCACAGTGATCCTTAATCTTGAGGACTATCGACAGGAATGTGCCCGCCTCCTTAACGATCCCAAGAACTATGAAAAATTGACACAAGATCCCAGTGAAAAACTTAAAACTCGCATCCAAACACTGGTTGATGATGCTGAACACTCAGGTCAAATCACAACCAGGGAAGCTAAATTTCTGGTTACGACTTCTGGTAAAATACCTTACTTTTACATTTTGCCCAAAACTCATAAAAACAAGTTTCCACCTCCGGGACGTCCCATAGTATCGGGCATTGGGTCCTTATTGGAACCCTTATCACGTTATTGTGACTTTTCTTTCAACCAATGGTACAGTCCACCAGTACGTATCTCAAGGACACAAAGGATCTCTTGAGACTCATTGACACTCTAGCTTTTAATCCTGATAATTCCTTCCTGGTTAGTCTTGACGTAGAGAGCCTTTACACCAGCCTCCCGCAAGACGACACCCTTGAAGTATTGAAAATAGCTCTTAATGAATCTGACTGGCAATACCAGACCCCGAAGATATTCATTCTGGAGTGTGCTGCTTTAGCACTCAAAGAGAACTTCTTTGAGTATGAAGGCCAACTCTACTTGCAGAAATATGGAACTTCAATGGGGAGTGTTTTTGCCCCCAGCATAGCGGGACTCTATGTGTACCATTTCGAATCAAGATATCTATTAGACAACCATACGCCATGCATCCCTCAGATCAAATTTTACAAACGGTATATTGACGACATCTTAATGATCTGGGAAGGAGACACCGAATCATTGTTACTCTTCTGCACATGGCTGAACACTTGCGATCCCAACCTAAAATTCACATACAGTTTCGATCACAATAAGGCGACGTTCCTTGATCTGGATATTGAAGCAGAAGGAGGTCTTTTGAAAAGCAAAACCCATTTCAAACCAACGGCTCGCAACTCACTTCTCCATTTCTCTAGCTTCCACCCCAGACCCCTGCGGGAGAATCTTCCCTATGGTCAATATCTTCGCCTCCGTAGGAACTGCAGTGACATAAGAGATTATAAACAACAAGCATCCGATCTTAGCACTAGATTACGGCAGCGAGGTTACCCTCAGCGGATCACCGATAAAGCAAACAAGCGTGCTCGCAATCAAAATCGTGAGGGTCTCATTGAAGCACAGAAGTGTGCATCTACCTCCATCCCACTCACGTGCGTCACTACTTATAACGCTGTCTCTCACGCGGTGTCTGATATTATAAAACGACACTGGCAGATTCTTAATACAGGCAACCTGAACTGGGGACCTCCACTGATGTCACACAGAAAAGCTAGATCTATCAAGGACGCTTTGGTTTCCACACGACCTGCTCCCCAAAGGAAACCCACTAACACTATTCTCAACGCATGGGGGCTCCCTAACATTGTGGGCCACTACCCGTGTGGAGATTGTAGTGTATGCCATTTAACAGTGACCACCAAAAGTCTGAACCTAGAACCAGGCAAGACCTGGCATTTAAGGACACACACGAACTGCAACACAGCTCACGTCGTATATCGTATCACCTGTCCTTGCAATCTCTCGTACATTGGGATGACTAATCGGAAAGTGAAGACTAGGATTTGCGAGCATCGTAGCACAATCAGATGCAAAAAGTCAACAACAAGACTGACAAGCCATTTCCTTGAAGTTGGACATACCACTAACGACATCAGCTGGGTAGTCATTGAGGTCCTAGATCCTAACCTACCTAACATACAAAATCGTCTACTGGAGAAAGAACAAAGATGGGTTTATCGCCTATCTAGTCATCTGACGGGACTTAACGATAATATTCCTTGGCAAAGTCTCAGGAGACAGTAGTCCTTTCTCCACACTCTTATCAGCATAGGAGATTCACTTAATAGCCTTCTTTTCTGACAGAATTTAGATCAACTGCTATCTGTCTTTGAAATTATTAGCTATTCATTTAACAGAATCCATATCTATCTTCTATCTGTCTTGGAAATCATGCCCAATTGTGCATACTGTGCTTTATATGTGGTCTTTTCCCACACTATTTTGGTTGAAACACGGAGCGCATTCTATGCTCAGCGCTATCCGTCTGTCTGTCCTTTATCTTTATTTTTATTTATATTGCTTGGTGCACCACCCTCTAAACACATCATCGTGGGCATCATTTACCCCCATTTTTTTCCCCCTTTTTTCATTTGATATAGAGCACACACTATGGCTCTCCTGCATCTATATCCTGATCTTTTAACACTTAAGTATGGCCGCCACTGTCTATCTCGCTTACTTCGCGAGTTTTCCAACATGGCCGCCGCACTTTGCTGTGTTTTGTCTGCAATACACAGACCAGTTGTTCCCTGCTAATGCCATCTCCTTACGTAGTGTCGTCATTTCCTTGTATGACGCCTGTAGTTTGGATTTAACTTCGTTCTCCCACCGCGTCCCTCACCAGCCGGGACTTCGGGAGACCGCAGTAGGTAGTCTCATGGGAATCCTCACGGAACCAAGTAAGGTTTTGTAGTTGTGGACGACGGGCATTCTGCCCCATGACTCTTTGGCTTTTTCACTAAAAGCCGCTTTGCACTAAAAATCGATCTTCTGTTTCTCTCCATGTTATCCCACAGATCGGTTGATCGGTTGAAACCCCTCTCATGCCCCGATTAGCTGCTTTCTTTTCTACTAATTGTAATTATGACCCTTTTCATTTACGCTGCCACCTGTTTTTCTACCATTTTAACACTTGCTTTTTTGCATAATTTGTAATACATGCATTTACAGGCGCTCGATCGGCCGCACATGCAACTCGCCACTGTCGTGCCACGCCGCATTATTTTACCATCACTCGGCATGCAGCGCGTATTTCTCACTCGCTGCTTGGATACATACAAGCACATGGCTTCTATCATGCCTTGATGTGATTATTCAATTCACGCTTCAGCATGGACACATGGTTTATATAATACACGTCTTAGCACATGACGTCCCTATGTGTTCATTCAGCTTTATCTAATTTCCTAGCATGCCTTAGAAACGTGCATGCTATATCATCATTACACTATCACTGTCACGATGGTGGCTAGGTCATTCTTGACGGCTTGTTGGAGATTGCAATTTTGAGTTGCTTTAAAAGATTGCATTTTATGTTGCTAAACGTTATATGTCTTGTGCTGTCTATTTCTTTCTCCCTAACAGGTTTTTGAGTGGTGTCTGTAAGTATATCGACACCGGGTCCACACACCTTAGTGCGTGTGTTGGTACTTTACTTTTTCACGTGGCCTTCACTTTGCCACTCACTTGAATTCTAGGTCCTGACGAAAGCCCATTTGAATTTTTTGACGGGCTGAAACATGTAGACCGCATCACCTAAACCACTACAGATGAATATTTCTTGTTAGTCGGTTTCACATAGTTTTTAACCATACCCTGAGCCGCCACTAATAAATTTACTGGGCAAGGATTCTCAGAGGTATTTTTAATTTTTACATCACATCTTCACACTACACCTGCTCCGCTGCAATCAGGCGTCGTAGCACAACCGGGCGGCATTAGGCCTCCCGGTTGGGACCCCAATGATGAAGCATGACACCAACTAGGTTGGTGTGTGAGGGTCTTTTAAATATACCTAATGGTCCTTGGACTTACCACACATAGTGATTGATAGATCTCCACTATTTCAGGGTCCGTCCATATTGTTTCTTTATAACTTTACCCAGGGGATTAGGACGTACCCCAAAATCCTCGCTCTCTTTTTGTTTTTCGGATTGTATTGGATGTAACCACATTCTCTTACATACAAAAAAACTTTCAAGACTGCCTGCTGAAACCTCCAAAGATCTTAATTACGAACTGTAACAAAACAAGACATACCTACAAACAGGAGAACCTGGGGTGACACGCTCTCATGAAATTCATGAAATCTCCACTCAACTACGGTCTTCTTCATGAGAAATCATATGTTTCTCTCCTACCACTAGATCACACTTATCAGACTAAAACACTTCAGTGTGATTTTCATAGGCATAATCTAGCTTGCCAGAAAACAATTGATCTCAGAAATAGGTAGTCAGTCATCTTGTTGCAATAAAGGGTGCCAACTAAACTGCCTTCTTTCTATAGCTATACTTTTGTAGACTTGCTGCACTAGTAGATAACACCAGCCTGTTTGTCCTATCCCCTTATATTACTGTCAACTGAAGACCTGATAGCATCCTAGGGTGTGTTCACAAATGTGGGCTCAAAAGAAAAGAGTCGGACGAGCAAACAGCATCTCAAACTGGTAATATTCATGAATGTTACAGGACTCCAAAGTCAAAAATGCGAAGAGCAGCAAACATTCCTTATATTTACTATACAATGACAAGACAGGAGATTTACACAGCTTTTAGGATCAGAACACTTTATATAAAGGTGAATGTTTTGTTCCAGCATTCCACAGCGAAAAAACTCCTCCAAATAACTCAGTGTCTTAAAGAACAAATTGTGGATGTGGAAGGAGTAGAGATCTTCAAAAAACAGCTCCTTCTCACAAACAAAATATCAAAACATTACACAAAGCAGTCCCTGAGCTAAAGGAAGAAAAACTGCAAATGGAAAAAGATGCTGATGGCGCAGGTCAAGTTGAGGAACCTGGCAGTGAGAAGGACAGAAGCATAGGAGCCCTTAAAAATCACCTAAAGTTACCCCCATCTTTTTAACCCTTTTGGTGCTCATGACGGAACCATTCTGTCAAGAGTACAGGGGCACTAAATCACTCTGCTGCAGACAGCAGAGGGATTTCCTTTTTTTTTTTTTTTGGCCTCGGGAGGTTGGGGAAGAGCTTGCCCAACCTCCCGAGGCCGTTTTGCATTTTCAATGCAATGACTATCGCACGCATGGCGTGCTGACGTCATTGCATTGACAATGAAACTGAAACTTGGTTTCAGTTTCATTGTTTCGGTGCTCGTGGGGCTATCTCAGCCCCCCGAGCACCAAAACACTTGGGAGGGCGATCCCCAAAAAGGGATCCACCCACCAGGGAGGGGGAGCGGCCCCTTGGGCAAGGGCCTTTGCTCCCCCCATAAAATTTGTCACGTCCAGTCTTTCTGCCCCCCTGGGGGGCAGTAGCCCCCAATCTGCCCCCCCAGGGGGGACGACGACAGAAAGCACCCTAGACGTCAGGGATTCTTTTTTTATAGGCCAGGGATGGGGTCTGCCCAGAATGGGCATCCCAATTCCCCTACTCTACCCCCCAAAGAACGCAAAAGACTTTCTGCCCCCGCCCCCCAGGAGGCAGATGGGGGCAATAGCCCCATATCTGCCCCCCACCCCCCGGGGGGCAGAAAGCCCACTAGGCACCAGGGATTTTTTTTTTTATATACGTAGGCGTGGGGGCTGCCCAGAATGGGCATGCTAATGCCCCCACCCAAAAAAAATGCTACAGTCTTGCTGCCCCACCCGGACGCAGATGGGGGCAATAGCCCCTTATCTGCCCGCTCGGGGGGGGGAGGCAGAAAGCCCACTAGGCACCAGGGGTAATAAAAATTCAGGGGTGGGAGCTGCCCAGAATGGGTATGAGTTATAATTACATGTATGTTTCTTAAAGCCTTGCTTGTCAACAGCTCATGCCAGGATTGTTCGTGGTCTCCATGGTGAAGGTTCTGAGAGTTCAGTTGGAGACTGGGGGCCGACTGGCTGGCAGCTGATGTTGGTGGTGTATCTAAACTGCAATAAATACTTCTATAAAGGAACCGGTGTGCAGCGTCTTAACACTGGCGACGAGTGACGCTTGATTGGGGACAAGCTCACCACCAATTCCCCTGGGAACCCACGTATTTCCACGAAAGTACCTCTGCTGACGAGAGCGACATCTCAAAAAATTACATAAAGCCTCATCTCTCAATTATCGATGCAACAGTCTCCTATCGGCAACAGTCTATGGAAAAAAAGGTAACTTTTTACCTTATTTAAGATGTCTGGCTTTCCAACGGCTCATCCTGTAATCAGCTTGCGACGGCGCTCGTGCACCCATTTGAACGCAGATGGGGGTGAAGAGAAGGTAGTTGCATTCGCATTCAGAGGATTGAAGAAAGCTAAACAACAATATTCCTGCACTGAGAGGGAGGCTCTTGCCATAACTTGGGCGGTCAAGCACTTCAAGTTCTATCTGTGGGGCATTCCCTTTTTAGTAAGGACTGATCATCGTCCCTTAGTGCAAGTATTTTCTTGTAATGAAAGTGAAAGATTGACACCCAGACTGAAACGGTGGAGTGAGGGTTTGGAAGAGTTCAATTTTCAAGTGCAATGTCTTCCTGGCGTAGCGAACAAGGCAGCGGACTGTTTGTCTAGACTGCCGATTGAAGGTAATTGTGACGTTGTTGATGTCAAACCGACTGGAGTGAGTTGGGTTAAAGAACCTGCTTTTACAAAAGATGAATGGGGAAAGGGAAGAGCAGAAGATGTGTTATTTCCTGTGTTTGTTGACCATGTTGTTAAAGGCTGGCCTGATTGCAAGAAATTATGTTCTGATTTAAAACCATTCTGGTCAGTGAGGGACGAGCTCACATTGCTTCAGGGTGAACTCATGCGTGGTGAGAGGGTTGTTCCTCCCTGTTGTCTGAGGTCCAAGATAGTAAACCTTGGTCATGAGGGACATTTAGGAAGAAGCCTGACCAAAGCTCGTGTCTGTGAGAGATACTGGTGGCCGGGCATGGATGTTGTCAAGGAATGTTATCAATGTGCCTCTAATGATAAGTCTTGTGTTACCAATTCTGCTCCTCTTTCTCCAGTGGATATTCCACGTGAGCCATGGTCTAAGCTGGGATTAGACCAGATGGGCCCATTTGAACTGTAGGGGCCAACGGAGAGGTTTGTGTTGTTGCTTGTGGACTACACTTTCAAGTGGGTTTCTACAAGGTGTGAGAGCACTGTGAACACCAGGGTGGTGCTGGAATTTCTTAAAGAAGATTTTGCGAGTGAAGGTATACCCAAATTCTTTGTCACTGACAATGGGGTGCAATTCATCTCACAAGAAATGCTAGAATTTTTGAAGGATTTTGGACTCACCCATCAGAAGACAGCTCTTTATGCACCGCAGGCCAATGGTCTTGCGGAACGCATGAACAGGGTGGTTAAGGCCTGTGTCCAAAGAGCCCTGGAAACAAGGATTCCACTTAAGGAAGTTCTGAGAGATACGTGGTGGGCCTATCGCTCTACTCTCAATTGTGTCATGCAAAGTTCCCCTTTTGAACTATTGAGGGGTAGAATGGCCAGGTCCAAATTGAATCCTGGTTGGTTGCCATTAAAAAAGGGTGTCAGCTTGAATAGAGGGGAAGTGGATGCTAGGATTGAGTTGTATCAGCAAAAGTACAAGGATAGGTATGACTTGAAGAAATCGGTGAAGAACAGAAAATGATGTGCTGGAGGATGGGTTTTGATAAAGAAACCAAGGTGGGAGAGGAAGGGTGTTCGAGTTTATGGGTCCTTTTGCCATACCTTCTATTAGGAAGAATGTGGTGACTGTCGAAACTGGTAGCATGAGGAGTATGTCTTGCTTGGTGAAGTATTGTGGAGACAGGTTACTACATTCATCAGAGCATGATCTTTCCTCGTGTTCAGAGTGGCGGGGTCGCAAAACAAATTTGCCTAGCGATTCTTCCATGAGAGGTTCTTCTTTGAGACCGCGACGTACTCCTGAACACTTCAAAGATTATGTGATGTCCTAATGTGGATATACTGTAGTTCTTGATCTTTATTATTGCTTTCATTTGGTGCTCATGTTCTTCCATCTTTCCATGACTTTTCATGTTAATTATTCTTTGCATAACATTTTTTATTTTATTTATTTAGTTCACTTTATCTTCCAAGTTTTTCTGTATTATGAGTAAGGGGGATGTGTTATAATTACATGTATGTTTCTTTAAGCCTTGCTTGTCAACAGCTTGTGCCAGGATTGTTCGTGGTCTCCATGGTGAAGGTTCTGAGAGTTCAGTTGGAGACTGGGGGCTGACTTGCTGGCAGCTGATGGTGGTGGTGTATCTAAACTACAATAAATACTTCTATAAAGGAACCGGTGTGCAGCGTCTTCAGAGTATGCCAATGCCCCTAACCCCCCCAAAAAATGCCACAGTCTTTCTACCCCCACCAGGAGGCAGATGGGGACAGAAGCCACTGATCTGGGGGGGAAGAGAGCCCACTAGGCGCCAGCGATTATGCAGGCTTTTTTATACGTAGCGGTGGGGGCTGCCCAGAATGGGCATCCTAATGCCCCACCACCCCAAAAAAATGGCCACAGTTTTTCTGCCCCCCTTGGGGACATATCGGGGCAATAGCCCCCGATTCTACCCTCCACAGGGCGGCAGAAAGCCCACTAGGCACTGACTATTTTTCGGAATGTGCCTACCTGTGGATTTTGGGTCCTAGCGCAGCTGGCACCCAAGGAAACCTAGCAAACCTATACATCTTTGAAAACTAGACACCCAATGTGGTGAGTTGTGGCTCGCACTAGGTTCTGTTACCCAGAATCCCTTGCAAACCTCAAACTTTATAAAATAAAATTAAAAAAACACATTTTCCTCACATTTCTGTGATGGAAAGTTCTGGAATCTGCGTGGATCCACAAAATTCCACCCACCCCGCATTCCCCAAAGTCTTTCGATAAAAATGATACCTCACTTGTGTGGGTAGGCCTAGTGCCCGCGACAGGAAACGGCCCAAAACGCAACGTGGACACACCACATTTTTACAGTGAAAACTGACCCTTTCTTGGCAAAGTGCCTGGCTGTAGATTTTGATCCCTAGCTCTGCCGGCAACTAGGGAACCCTAGCAAACATGTACATTTTTGCAAACTAGACACCCAGGGGAATCCAGGATGGGGTGACTTGTGTGGCTCTCACCAGGTTCTGTTACCCAGAATCCCTTGCAAACCTCAAACTTAAAATAAAAAAAACCTCATCTTCCCCACATTTCTGTGATGGAAAATTCTGGAATCTGCGTTGGTCCACAAACTTCCACCCACCCCGCATTCTCCAAAGTCTCCCGATAAAAATGGTATCTCACTTGTGTGGGTGGGTCCAGTACCCGCGACAGGCAAGGTCCCAAAACGTATTGTGGAGACATCACAAAACAACCTGGTTTTGCAAGGGGGTCACCTGGGTTTTTGGCCCCGGGCTCAGCGGCCATCTAGGGAAACCTACCAAACCCAGACATTTCTGAAAACTAGACACCCTGGGGAACTCAGTGAGGTATGGCTTGCGTGGATCCCCCAACGTTTCCCTACCCAGAATCCCCTGCAAACCTCAAATTTTGTTGGAAAAAAAAAATCAAATTTTCCTCACTTTTCTGTGTGGGAAGGTTGTGGGGTCAACGGGCTGACACAAATTTCCTACTACCTAGCGTTCCCCCAGGTCTGCGATAAAAATGGTACCTCACTTGTGTGGGTAGGCATAGTGGCTGCAACAGGAAATGGCCCAAATCGTACTGTGGTGACTTAAAAATTACCTATCACAAAACTACCTGGTTTTGCGGGGGGCACCTGGTTTATGTTGGCCCTGGGTTTGCGGCCAACTAGGAAAACCTACCAAACCCACACATTTCTGAAAACTAGACACCCCGGGGAGTCCAGTGAGGTATGGCTTGCATGGATCCCCCAACGTTTTCCTACCCAGAATCCCCTGCAAACCTCAAATTTAGCTGAAATAATCACTTTTTCCACACTTTTTTGTGTGGGATCACTGTGCCGGCACAAATGTCCTACCACCCAGCACTCCCCTTGGTCTCCCGAGTAAAATAGAGCTCCAACAGGGTTGTGAACCAGGGTTGACGGGCCCATGTGGGAGCAATTAGGATTAGTGTCAGGGACGCTTGTATGAGTTTCCGAACCACTAATGGAATGAGTGGGAGAGGCGGATAAGCGTAGGCTAATATCCCAGACCAATTCATCCATAGTCCATTGCCTCTGGACAATGGGTGTGGATACCTGGATGCGAAGCTTGGGCATTTTGTGTTTAGGTTTGTGGCGAACAGATCTATGTCTGGAAAGCCCCACATCTGAAAGAAAGGGAGGAGAACTTGAGGGTGTACTGCAGAGAGCGATGGGGGCGGCCGTCCACCAACACTAGATCTGATAACAGACCCTGAGCCTGGTTCCACTGACGTGCTAAGCATTCCTGCAGGGGACGCATTTGAAGTCTTGTGTAAGGGACTATTAGGATGCAAGACGCCATCATCCCTAGTAACTGCATGAACACTCGAGCTGGTAATGAGTGTTGGGGCTGAAACAGAGAGTAGAGTCTGCATATTGCGGACTCTGGCCGGATTGGGGTAGGCCATAGCCTTTTGTGTATTTATAGTGGTTCCCAAATATGCTTGTGTGTTGGATGGTTGGAGATGGGATTTGGACAGATTTACTGTGAATCCAAGATCGTGGAGCAACTGCACTGTTTTGTGAGTGTGACGTAGACAGCTTTGTTGCGAGCTGGCTTTTATGAGCCAGTTGTCTAAGTATGGGAAGACATGAATGTGTTGTCTTCGTAGATGAGCTGCGACTACTGCCAGGCATTTGGTGAAAACCCTGGGCGTGGTAGTTACTCCGAATGGGAGCACCTTGAATTGATAATGCTGACCTGCTACCACAAACCTGAGGTATTTGCGGTGAGCAGGGTGTATTGGGATATGGAAATAGGCGTCCTTCAAGTCCAGAGTGGACAGAAAGTCACCTTGCTGAAGAAGCGGGAGCACTTGTTGGAGTGTTACTATATGAAAGTGGTCCGACTGAATGTATAGATTTAGTTCTCTGAGGTCTAGTATAGGCCTGAGAGAGCCATCCTTCTTGGGAATTAGGAAGTACAGGGAGTATACACCGGCCCCTGAACTCCCCGGGTGTCTAGTTTTCAGAAATGTCTGGCTTTGGTAGGTTTCCCCTGATGGCTGCCGAGCGCTGGACCAAAGACGCAGATGCCCCCTTGCAAAACCAGGATGTTTTCTGATAGATAGGGGTCAACTGCGTTTTTTGGTCCCGGGCTCGGCAGCCATCTAGGGAAACCTATCAAACCCACACATTTCTGAAAACTAGACACCCGGGGGTGTTCAGGGAGGAGTGACTTGCGTGTACCCCCCAA
Source organism: Calotriton arnoldi (assembly GCA_963921515.1). Lineage (NCBI taxonomy): Eukaryota > Metazoa > Chordata > Amphibia > Caudata > Salamandridae > Calotriton > Calotriton arnoldi. The sequence goes on from CAWUFW010010578.1 coordinate 305,230, forward strand.
AGTTTTCCTACCCAGAATCCTCTGCAAACCTCAAATTTTGCTGAAAAAAAAAAAATCACAATTTTGTCAAATTTCTGTGTGGAAAAGTTGTGGGATCACCGGGCTGACACACATTTTTCCACCCAGCGTTCCCCCAGGTCTCCCGATAAAAATGGTACCTAACTCGTGTGGGTGGGCCAAGTACCCGCAAGGGCCCAAAATGTATTGTGGAGACATCAAAATTACCTATCACAAAACAATCTGGTTTTACAAGGGGGGTCACATGAGTTTTTGGCCCCGGGCTCAGCGGCCATCTGGGGAAACCTACCAAACCCACACATTTCTGAAAACTAGACACACTTGGGAGTCCAGTGAGGTATGGCTTGCGTGGATCCCCCAACGTTTTCCTACCCAGAATCCCCTGCAAATAGTTGATTTGTGGTACGAAAAGGTTTTGTCCTTTCTATGTAACAAAGCAATGCTCTTTTCACATCTAATGTGTGTAGGGCATGTTCTGCCACTGAATTTGGTTGAGGGAAGAATACAGGTAACTCAACAGATTGATTGATATGAAAAGCAGAAATGACTTTAGGAAGGAATTTAGGATTAGTCCGAAGAACCACTTTATTTTGGTGCATTTGTAAAAAGGGTTCTTCTATAGTTAATGCCTGAAGCTCACCCACTCTTCTGAGTGATGTGATAGCAACGAGGAAAGCAACTTTCCCTGTGAGAAATTGCAGTTCACATTTGTGCAGTGGTTCAAAGGGTGGACCCATTAGTCTGGTGAGAACAATGTTGAGATTCCACACTGGAGCAGGTGGACGTCTCGGGGGAATGACTCTTTTGAGTCCCTCCATAAAGGCTTTGATAACGGATATTCTAAAAAAGAGATAGATGTTGTCTATTCTGGAGGTATGCAGCTATTGCAGCTAGATGTAAGCGTATGGACGTGTATGCTAAATTGGAGCGTTGTAGATGTAATAAATAACATATAATGTTTTGTACCGAAGCATTAAGCGGGTTGATGTCGTTATTACAGTATATCACAAACCGCTTCCACTTTGCTGCATAGCAGGCTCGTGTGTTAGGACGTCTAGCCTCTTTGATAATATTCATGCAGTCTGGCGGTAGATTAAGATAGCCAAACTCTAAGACTTCAGGAGCCAGATTGAGTTGACTGGGATCTGGATGTCTTATGTCTCCATGGCTCTGTGTGAGACGATTGCGTGTACGACGTAGTTTTTTGGTGAGGAACTACTGAGAGTTCCAATAGGGTTGTGAACCAGGGTTAACGTGCCCATGTGGGAGCAACTAGGATTATTGTCAGGGACGCCTGTTTGAGTTTCCGAACCACTCATGGAATGAGTGGGAGAGGCGGAAAAGCGTAAGCAAATATCCCTGACCAATTCATCCATAGTGCATTGCCTTTGGACAATGGGTGTGAATACCTGGACGCGTAGTGTGGGCATTTTGATGTGTGGCAAACAGGTCTATCTGGGGAAGCCCCACCTTTGGAAGAATGGGAGGAGAACTTGAGGGTGTATTTCCCATTCATGGATTTGCTGTGTCTGACGACTGAGCAAATCTGCCATTTGATTGTTTACTCCTGGAAGGTGTTCTGCTAGGAGATATATTTTGTGATGTATGGCCCATTTCCAGATGGTCTGTGCTAGCTGTGACAGCTGGAGAGAGTGTCCCCCTCCCTGTTTTTGTATGTAGTACATGGTTGTCATGTTGTCTGTACGAATTAGGACAGTCTTGCGTACTAGCTGAACTTGAAATGCTTTCAGCGCCAGAAAAATCGCTAGTAGCTCTAGATGATTTATATGAAGCTGTTTCTGCTGCAAGCTCCAAATGCCCTGAATTGTGTGGGTTTGGAGATGCGCTCCCCAACCTGTCAGTGATGTGTCTGTCAGTACTATCTGTGGAACCGGGTCGCTGAAGGGCCGCCCTTCTAAAAGGTTTTGTGTGTTCCACCACTGCAGAGAGCGATGGGTGCGGCCGTCTACCAACACTAGATCTGATAACTGACTGTGAGCTTGGTTCCACTGACGTGCTAAGCATTCCTGTAGGGGACGCATTTGAAGTCTTGCATAGGGGACTATAAAAATGCAAGACGCCATCATTCCCAGTAACTGCATGAACACTCGAGCTGGTAAGGAGTGTTGAGGCTGAAACTGAGACATCAGGGTTTGTATGTTCCGGACTCTGGCTGGAGTTGGGTATGCTAGAGCTTTTTGTGCGTCTATAGTAGCTCCTAGATATGCTTGAGACGTGGATGGTTGGAGATGGGATTTGGACAGATTTACTGTGAATCCTAGCTTTTGGAGCAATTGCACAGTCTTTTGTGTGTGTCGTAGACAGCTGTTGTGCGAGCTGGCCTTTATGAGCCAGTCGTCTAAGTATGGGAAGACATGAATATGTTGTCTTCTTAGATGGGCTGCGACTACTGCCAAGCATTTTGTGAAAACCCTGGGTGCGGTTGTTACTCCGAATGGGAGGACTTTGAATTGATAGTGCTGACCTGCTACCACAAACCTGAGGTATTTGCGTTGTGCAGGGTGTATTGGAATATGAAAGTAAGCGTCCTTTACATCTAGAGTGGAGAGAAAGTCGCCTTGCTGAAGAATGGGAAGCACTTGTTGGAGTGTTACCATATGAAAATGGTCCGACTGAATGTATAGATTTAGTTCTCTGAGGTCTAATATAGGCCTGAGAGTGCCGTCTTTTTTGGGAATTAGAAAGTAGAGGGAGTACACCTCTGCTCCCTGGTATGTTAAAGGGACTGGTTCTATTGCACCTTTCTGTGGCAAAACGAGAACCTCTTGCTTTAGAAGGGTGAGATGTTCTTGTGACATGAGGTGTGACCTTGGAGGAATGTTGGGTGGAGTGTTTGTAAGCTCCAGGCAATAACCAGATTGGATAATTTGTAGAACCCATTTGTCTGATGTAATCATATTCCAAATGGGTAGAAATTGGGAAAGACGTTCCCTGACAGGAGTGGAATGGTCGTGGGGTATGAAAAGGAAGTCACTGTTTGGTATTTGCAGGGGAAGTGCATGTTGAGTTACCCCTGCCTCTTCCCTTGCTGTTGTTTCCTCTATATCCACCTCTAAAATAACCTCTTTAAGAGGGCGACTGATTGTTGCCCTTGTAAGAGGAGGAGGGATTGTCTGGAGACGCATTTTTGGAGCCGCCCCTGTAAAATGAGCGACGAAAGGACCCTCTGTTGGAAGGTGATTGTAAGGCCCACATGGACTTAACAACTTCAGTATCCTTTTTCATCTTTTCTGGTGATGTATCGACAGCTGGACCAAAGAGGTGTTTTTTGTCAAAGGGTTGATTAAGAATAGAGGTTTGTACCTCAGGTTTGAATCCTGAAATTCTTAAGCAAGCATGTCTACGGAGCAGTACACTAGTGTTTATTGCCCGAGCTGCTGTGTCTGTCTGATCTAGAGCACACCTGATAGAGGTATTAGTTATTAATTTGCCTTCTTAAATAAGGGCACTAGCTCTAGACTTATGCTCATCAGGAAGAAATTCAATGAGATTTTCGAGCTCATCATAATGAGCTCTATCATACCTTGCCAATAGTGCTTGAGCATTGGTAATGCGCCAATGATTAGCTGCTTGTGACGCTACCCTTTTGCCCGAAGCGTCAATTAATTTGGACTCCTTATCAGGAGGAGGGGCTTCACCTGTTGTTTGCGAATTTGCTCTTTTACGAGCGTTGGAAACTACCAGAGAGTCCAAGGGTAACTGTCCTCTGATATATACAGGGTCATTAGGAGCAGATTTGTACTTTTTCTCTACCCTGGGAGTGATAATTCTAGCTCTTACAGGGTCTTTAAAGATGTCATCAGTATGTTTAAGCATACCTTTTAACATTGGTAATGTTTGTGTAGCCCTTTGAGATGAACTTAGTGTGTCAAACGAAAAATCCTCCTCTAAAGTCTCTTTATGAAGCTCTACTCCATGATATTGTGCAGCTCTGTTAACGAGCTCAATATATCCAATGTTATCATCTGGAGGAGAAGGTCTGGATGGATATAGGTCGGGGTCATTATCTGGTTGAGGGTCAGCATTATAATTATCCCATGGGTCAGTATCCTGTGGTGTGTAGTCATCTATATCCCCTTCCCCTGTATCCTGCGGGTCAGGTGATGGTGGTGGAGGAGAATGTGTAGGTGTAATGAGTAAATTTGGATCAATGGGTGAAGAAGGTGGAATGTATGGTGGAGAAGGGTTAGTACCCACATTTTTCCTTTTTAGAGGAATGTGGTAGTCTTCTTGTAAGCCCATTTTCCTCTTCTCAGGAAGTTTGGCAGTTTCTGGATGAATCACAATCTCCTTCTGTTTCGGATCCGAAGGTGGAATATCGGTCAGAGGCTCTTTAGTGGAGGTACTTTCTTTAGACGCCGGTTTTGGTGTCGAAAGTTTCGGCTCCGAAGTTTTCGGCTCCAAAGATTTAGCCTTATGCACCGGTGGCACGGAAATCAGATGGTGTTTGGATTTCGACGCCGAAGGATTCGTGTCGGCACCGGCGTGGGGACGAGTAGAGCCCGAGCCGGAAGGCTGTTGTTTGTGTCGGGGTGCCGAGCCCGAAGGCGGGGCGCTCAAAATCTTTTCTCGGTGCCGACCTTGACCCAAAGGCAGAAGAGAGACCGGAGCCTTTTTATGGAGAAGATGGTGGGGGAAGGAAGTCTCTTTACTCACGATCCGTTGTCCCGGTGTGAGGTCTTCGGCATCGGAGTCGGCTTCAGACACAGAGATATGTTGCTCCTCCATTTCGGCCTCCTGCGCTTGTGATTCTTCATGTTGGGACTCGTCTATGAGGAGATCCTGCGCGGAGCCCCTTTGCTGGTACATTTAGTGACGTCGAGCCCGATGGTCATGGAGCGTCTTCTTTGATCGAAACGACCGACACGCGTCGCAGTCCTTCTTGTCGTGTTCTGGGGAGAGGCAAAGGTTGCACACTTCGTGCAAGTCGGTGCGCGGAAACTTAGCGCGACACCCTGGACAGAACTTGAATGGTGTCAGTTCCATCGACTGCTACCGACCCCGGCGCGGGTAGGCCTAACGGCCTTCCACGAATCTTCCGATCGAAGGCTTTCGAGTGTAAACGATACGCGGAGAATGGGAAACGCGATTGATAAACAATACCGTCCAGGGTAGTGGATTGCGCATCGAAGGGGGCCCGAAGAACGGTGCCGAACCGGAGCACAATTCACATCCGAACCCGATGGAGGAAAAAAAGAATCTAACAACGGAGTCGATGCCCATGCGCACTATCACCGAAAGGAGGAGTCACCTACCTCGTGAATGGAAAAGACTTCTTCGAAGAAAAATAAAGTGCAAACATCCAGACCCAACACTAGATGGCGATCTATGCATAGCATATGATCTACACCTCATATGCCTCGAACAGAGTATTACCTTCTGTGCCGAGATCTCATTGGGTGACAATGTTGAGGTTCTAGTGTCATGTGTAAGTATTTAATATAAATATGATAGGAAGCAACTGTTAATAAGGGAGGGGCAATGACTGTAAAATATGTCACTCTAAACTATGGAAATAACCAGACAGAATGTTTGTACGCCACCTCCGCTTGTAGTATTAAGGTGCTTATGCCAAATAAATAAATCTGTAACCAGTAAAACCTTAACGGTCCTAAAACAGACAAAACGTTCCCTCTTCCCAAAACATGGGCTATTCTTAAGTTAACATCTGGTAGATGATAAAGTTTTTAACATTAGCAGACCGCCCTGAAAGTGCATTACCCAGAAGATTGTGACCAAGGACACTTGGTAGATCTACAGGCGACAGCAGCTTAGGAAGCTATTTTTACCTGATAGTTTTCAGCTGAGACTCCACCTCGTCGGCATACATAGTCATTTTCATGCTCTTCTTCGGAGATGGTGTAGAAATCATTTTCAGTTCAAGATCATAATCCATCTCGTCAGAGTCAGAAGTGCTTGTGCTTGACCGCCGCGCCCGGCTGTGCTCGCGAGATTGCTTGAAAGCTTGCAGCTCATCGTGGTATTCGACCACAACTCTATCGTCTTCATCCATGTCATCGTCGTCATCATCATCATCTTCCTCCTCCTCTTCTATTGGCTCCTCAGGAACCTTTACCAAGCCTAACTCAATAGAATAGTAAAATAAGTACATAATTTTAACCATTTTGAACCAAAGATTTTCCCAAACAGTTGCATTGGAGTGGACTATGGGTCAAAGCAAGTCATTTCAGGCAGTCATTCGGGTATAGCCCAATGTAAAGACATGCACAGAACCACAGATGTCAATTAAAAACATGCAAACATGCGCAATGCACCCTGAAAGTTCTTGCACGCACTGCAATGCTGTCATTTAAACAGGTTTTAACATCGTTTCTAGAATTGAGCTAGTGTTTATTAGCTTATCAAACAAACACTGACAAAGCCAACAGGTCTGGCTTGTTTTCAGTGAAAGTGCTCTTTGTAGTATTGCCTGTATATATAAATAGGTCTAGATGCACTAATAGCAAACACACACCAAGGCATCCATTTGCAGAACTACAATACCAAGATGCACATGTGCACACACAGAGACTTAAGGGCATATGCAGACAAGCGTTAATTGGTTGGCTGCATAGATGGATTCATATGAGTTCACAACTGCACAACTGTAGTATCCTGTATGCTCGCATTCCCTGTATGTCTGAGCCTGAATCTGGAATGCTGAGAGTGAATTATGTAACAATGTTGGGGAGTGGAAGCTAAACGATAGCGACAGTTGGAGAGAGAATGGAGCCCTAACTGCAACGACTTGCTGCTGTAACATAAGGGCCTAACATTAAATAAAGAAGTTACCTCTCACTTGAATAGTTCCAGACTCATGTATGAAGACTTAGTCCTTAATCTACAACATTTTGGCAACAAGTTGTTAAGGACCCGCGTGAAAATGCACCCAGACTTTGGAGACTGTTGGGAACCTTTTCTGGCACAGGAAGCGGCCTGGAAGGATGATGGCTCGGTGATCATGGAGGACTAGTTGGGGGCCACCCATCCTGAAATCCATCAGAAAGTTGTGTCATCTCGGACTGTTGTCAAGTTGGATTCCAGTGAGGAGGATGGGCAAGCTCTTGCAAGGACAAGGAGCCAGCTGAGGGGAGTTATAAATTGAGGTGACGTGTCACAGTGAATAGTCTAAAGTTTAAGGACAACGCTATGAAGACCGTGTTAGAAGGACAGCGCTTTAGTGATAGTGCTGTGGAGACAGTAAGAAGTGACAGGAAATCTGTTTCACAGTAAAAGCATAACCCACGGAGCTTCAGGCAGTATTAAAGGGGGATATAAGGAGCAGCGTTGGTGACTAAGAGGTGTGATTTCTCAATTAGATTACCTATCACACAGGCTAGTTCATACCTTTGAAGGGTCCCGTGTCCATTCTGCATATGGTACACACGTAGTGACCAAAGGAGATGACAAGGCTCCCTCTGGCACTGTAGTCTAGTGACAATGCGCAGCATCATGTAAATGGGGGACTTTACTCTCTTGCGCAAATCACTTGGACTGGAAGATGAGGATATTGTGCTTGGGGGTAGAGCAGCACAACGTGATTGTGAGGAAACCTCACCAATGTCTTGGATTCCAGACCTAGGTCTCTTGAGAGGAGGGGATGGCTATTTAGACTTTGACATCATGAAGAAGGGTAGCAAGCAGGTGTCTGACTGAGACAGGCCTGGAGATGGTGAAAAAGCCCTACACAAGGATTCCTGGTTAATTTAGAAAGGGAAGTAGGACTATACCCAGGATACTGAAGACAGAAATTTGTTTGAGGGTATACAGTGCCCTGAAGAGATAAAAGTCAAAACATCATCTGCCTGGCATTTCTCCAATTGCAATGTTTAAATATGACATTCAGTTAATTAATTAGCAAGGTTATTTGGTACGCTCAACTGATGATCCAAAAGCATCCTAGGTAGTTTCACAAATGGTAGGCTCTAAAGCAAACAACAGAACAGAGGATCAGTGCTGTGATGTAATATCCATGGTTGGTGTTCCTTTTGGGACACCGTATATTTATGTCATGTAGAATCTGGGGAGATAAAAGTTCTCGGCCGGGAGATGAGTGTGAAACCTAACTAAGGAAGATGTTGGTGACTGTACCTACAGATGTGTCAGGGTGATATACCTTTCAATTGAAATACAGGTTTCTTATCAAGAATTTTGTGAGGATATCATTACAGAATTGGCGACAAATTTTACCTCAACCCTGACACAGAGGACGACCTGCGCAGAGTACTACGCCTACTGATAAGATATGTTGAGATCTACTCAATGGAGTTTCAGTAAAAATAACCAAGGAAGTTCTGGCAAGCAACTCTTCAATTTGACTAAAACCATCTTTTGAAAATTCTGGGCACATATCGTTTATTTATAGTATGTTACGTTTGAACTGCTGCGGTGTTCTAAACCATCCACTCCTTCGGAACAGGTATTGTTGTGGGGTGGGACACCAGTTGCATCATTGGAACGCAACGTTCTTTGTGTGCAATGACGTGCTGCCATCTTGTATAGGCTCTGGATTTAAGACGTGTCATTGGAATGCATTGTTTCTTATTCAAAAACTTGCATATTATACAACTTCAGACATTCGTCTTAAATTGATGAACGGTGTGGGTCTTCATAATTAATCTGAAATGTACAGTTTGAGACAATGTTTTGTTTATGCTACTTATGGTAAGGTTTTTTCTTTTCTAATAGCCATCTTATGAAAACTTGACATTATATACTGTCACTTCTGATAAGTGTTGCTATCACCTTCATATATTATGGGTTCTGGTAATGTTTGGACTCACTGTGGCACTGGAATCAAGCTATACCTGGCTAATGAACCCATAATAAGGGTGAAACCGGTCCTGGGTTGCTTGTATTCCGGTTCAGGGAGGACCTGGCCTGGCAATTCCAGCTGGACTGTTGCCATGAGAGCCGGATCAAAGATTATTTACATATGGCTGGGTCCAAACTGAAGTGGCACGGTGGGCGAAAAACAATGGATTGGGATGCGGCCTGAGCGATCACCAGTGGCCGAGAATAATTCAAGCATTCCATGCATCACTTTGTTTTTTGATGCCCTAGGTGTGCGGGGTATGCTCAGACATGAGTCTCTGGCTCACTGTGCCACTGGAACCAAGCTATACCTGGCTGGTCCTAGGTTGCTTGTCTTTCCGTTCAGGGAGTGCCTGGCAGTTCGGACTGGACTGGTCCCATGAGGAGCAGGATTAATACTGATTTGCATATGGCTGGGTCCAAACTGAGGTGGCATGGTGGGCGAAAACAACAATGGAGTGGGATGTGGCTCAAAGCAATTGCCAGTGACTGAGATGAATTCAAGCATTCCATCAATCGCCTTGTTTTTTTGCATTCAACATTGTACAGAGAGCAGAACTAAATGATAGATGCGCAAAAGTCGTGCTCTAAAAAGGAAAAGAAACCAAAGTGGATTATTCTACTATAGCCAAAATAAGAAATACCCAGTCTACTTCTCATTGGCCTCAAGAAAAAAATTTCTCATAAGTGACTTAAAAAAAACCCAATCAACTCAAACTGCTATTGCTAGGAAGTGCTACAGATGTAGTAGTAGCAATCACCTCGCTAATGCTCAAATTGTGGAGTAGTTGGAAATTTACGTAAAGTGTGTCAGAAAAAAAAAAGGAGAACTCAGTGAAGATGGTAGATTTGGACATTGAGTTTCAGTCAATCCCTTCTGATTATAAGGATTTAAATGTGTGTGTGTAGAATATAGACATGGATGTTTTCCGTGTGGATGGGAAGAGAAAGAGACCGATGAGCGAGATGCTGATTGGTGGTGTAGATATTTCCATTGTGATGAATTAGGTTTGCCTCACACAATCCTAAATAACTGTATGGTATGATAAATGTGTTCCTATACTTGGAGAGGATTTAGAACAGCCTGATACAACACCGAAGAGGTCTACTAGAGAACTTATAGACCTGGTTAGGTACAGGAAATTGTTATTCAAATTTAAAAACAGAGAGGCTCTTGGAAAATTGTATGTTTCTGTGACAAGGAAGTCAGCAATTTGTTGGATGGTCAAGGCAAATTGGGGATTACGTAGAATCCTAATAGTCCCGAACCGGTTTTGTTACTCTAACCAGATAAAGAATTTGGAAAGTACATTTTGAAGAGGTTTCCTAAGGTTTTTTCAGGAAGAATAGTGAAACTTAAAAGATTCCAACATTAGATTCAATCAAACCAGGTGCAGAACCTTGTATACATAAAGTCCGAAATACAGTTTTATCTTTGAAAGATGCTGTTATGAAAGAGCTTGAGAAACTGCAAGTTTACAGAACACGTTGAGTCGTTAGAATGGGTGGCACTTTTAGAGTTGTCAGAATAATGGCAAACTAAGATTGGGATTTTAACTAGAACATATTAGTGGATCAATTCCCTTTTCTTGGGATCAGTGAAATATTTTTCATTACTAAGGGTATTAAATGGTTTACCACAATTGATATGATAACTGCTTATCATCCTATCCTACATCATCTTATAGTAAAAGTCTCACCACATTTGTGACCCCTTTTGGTGGTTTTAGCTTTAAGAGAGTACCTTTTGGGTTGGCCTCTGCAGTGGCCAAGTTCCAAAGACTGATGTACAAATTATTTAAAGACATTAAAGATTTAAAGTTTTTCCAAGATGATATCCTAGTTATGGGAATAACTACAGAAGAACATGATCAAAAACCTACTCAGGTACTTAGAGTTCTAGAACAGAGGGGTTTGACACCAGAATACAGCAAGATAGGTTTGCTAGGAACAAAGTCATATACTTAGGATATGAAGTCACGGGGAATGGTATCAAACCTAAAAAAAGAATTGCTGGGAGCCATCAGAGAAGCACCCACAGCAATCATTAAGGATGATGCATGGCATTTTTAGGTTTGGCCGAATTCTACTCTAAATCTGTAAAAGACTTTACTTTGAAAACGTTTGGGATAAAACAGTTACAATAAAAAACTAATTTGAATGGTCTACTAAATGTCAGGAAACTTTCCTTTCTCTGAAGTCCGACATTTGCAATGCACCACCGCTACAAGGCTTTGATCCTGCAGTACATTGTGTGGTTGCTACAGATGCTAGTGACAAATCTATTGGTGCAGTTTTATCTCAGACAGAAGCTTTGGGTTGAGAAAGCACCCTCACACTTGCTTCTCGTTCGCGGACTCCAACGGAAGGAAAATATTCTGCCATTGAGCGAGAGGCACTGGCTTGTGCGTGGGGTTTTGGACACTTCAGACAATACATTTGGGGAAAATAGTCACCTTATGTTGTGACCACAAACCACTCACTTAAGTTTTAACCACTAAAGATTTATATTTATAGTGCATCACTGCATCTTGCTCATATATCTGTCAAGTTATTAGACTGCAATTATGAAGTGCAATATATGCCTAGTGTGAAAAATGTTGCAGAATTTTTTAGTTGTATGCCCTAAAACTTTTAGGAGATACCATTAAGAGTGATTGGGATGAGTTTTGCGTCACAAACATTACTAATGACATTCCTGGTATTACTGGTGAGGAGTGGGTAGATGCTCAAGAGAATGACTGAATACTTGCAGAAATAGGCAAAATGATTACTGAAGGTTGGACAGAAACAAAACATTTGGACAAGGATTCATTAACATATTGGGAATTAAAGCAGGAATTATAAAATGAAGGTGGGTTGATTATGAGGAATGGGAAGGTAATTCCTCCAGAAAATCGGAGACGAAAGTTGTTGGAAGTTTGTCATGAAGGGCATTAAGGTATAGGAAAAACTAAATGCAGAATGTAGAATCTGTACTGGTGGCCATGGTTAGATCTAGAAATTAAAAGGAAAGTGAGAAATTGCATTCAATGTGAGAGTTCAGATAAAGCTCATTCTGCGATCAAACCATGCTTACATCCCATCGGTATCCTGAAGATTCCGTGGGAAAGAAAAGGAATAGATGTCACAGGTCCTATTTGGAAAAACGGTGTGCAAAAGTATTTGACTGTTCTAGTAGATCATGTTACTAAGTGGCCTGAAATTGAGCAAAAGGCAGATTCTAGTGATATTGATGGATTCCCAAATAAGGAGTTTTTAGAGGAGGGTTTGCCTAAATATATACTTGGTGACAATGGTTCACAGTTGACTTCATACATTTTCAAGTCCTTTTCTGCAGGAATGTATCACACATAAAACAACCTTGCTGTATCATCCTGTAGGTAATGGTGTGGTAGAACGGTTTAACTGTGTCATAAAAGGAACAATCCAACTGGCTAGTAAGAAATACTTTGGGAATGGTAGAAAGAATTGCTCCACAACTCCTAGTGAAGCATCAGGGTCATATAACTTTCAACTTAAATAAAGGTTTCTTACAAAGAATTTGTGCGGATATCATTATAATTAGCACTTCACGCTCACACTGGTGATATTCATGAATGTCACTGAGCTGCAAAGTCACAAATACGAAGGGCAGCGAAACCTCTTCATGCCTATTAGAATGTTCCAAACAGTGACATGACTATTTCTAGACCACTTTGTTTCTGGCTCTCACTAGATGCTCCATATTTAATAATCTGAAAATCCCAGACCAATTACTTTACACAAAGGTAGATGCTTTGTTACACCATCTCACAGTGTAATAAAGAGGTCCTCCAAAGAGATATGTGCCTAAGGGAGAAGTATAGGTCTTCAAAAAGCAACTCCTCTCACAAACAATAAAACATTGCCAAAAAAACAAAAAAAACACATGCAGGGCCTGAACTGAAGGAAGAAAAGCTGCATAATGGAAAAAGATGCTGATGGCGTAAGTCCAGGAGAGAAACCTGGCAGGAAAGAGGATAGATCATCACAGGAGCTCTTCAGTATTCGTATTGTTCTATGTGCTTCTACTAACAAATGACCTTACGAGAAGCAAGGCTGGAAGTAAAAGAGGCGCAATTACTGCCAGCCTTGCTTTTCTAAGCAACAACTATAAGTATGAAGTGCGTGTTTACGCACCGCTTGCAGCTTTTCAGAACACAAATAAAAGGCATTGTCATTTATAATGGGAATAGCTCACACTCGCGCAAATGCAAGACCTATTGCAATGCAAATGCTTGTTGAGCTCTGAGACGGAGGCGGCAGCAGCCATAGGAAGGCAGGGACCATGAGGCTAGGCCGTGCGTTTTAAAAGCAGGAGGGAGGAGGAAGCAGCAGGCAAAACAGACCTCGGTCTTTAAATGCACAGCAAATGTGGCAAGATAAGAGCAAGATTTACAGCCCTGTTTATAACAGAGCTCTGTAAACCACGAGCACTGGTCTCGAGTGCCCCAGCTGAAAGAAACAGTGCTCACAAGCTCGGAGTAAAAACACATGTAACAGGGGCAGTCCTTTAAAGTGTGCGGAGCTTTTAATCCTGAATACAGCATGTATCGCAGAGACAGCGCAAGCGTTGCCTAGGCGAGACCTACAAATAAATATCGATAAATACAGACGGATATGTTAAAAAAATAAATAACATAAAACTGGGAGGCCTATTTGTAATTCTTACATTTCGACATTTTCTATGCACATCTTGTTTTTGATGCATGTGTTGGGTTTAGTAAGTTTCAATGTGAGTTAGAAATCAGTTTTTGAAATTTCAGTTTTAGATGTTTGGGAATGCCGACTGCTTCATTCCGTCGGACAGGTTAGGAAATTTAATTATCCTCCTGATGGTTTGTATGTCTGAGCTAGTCTCTGGAATACTGAGAACAGGATGCGGACAGTAAATGATCTAACAATGTTGGTGGGCGATCTGCAGTGGAAGTTAAGAGATAGGGGAGTTCGAGGGAGAAATAAGCTCTACAGGACCTACGCGCTGTTGCTGTAACCTAAGGGCCTAACATAAAATAAATAACTTACCTCCTACTTGAATAGCTCCAGACTTCTGTATGAAGACCCTGCATTCTAACTACAACAACCATCAAAACCACTGTTTAAATGATCTTTTACACATACCTCAACTGGAGCAATGGGCACACAATCCTTCAAATGGCATATACACAAATTGGCAAAACCTCCAGTTACACACACCAAATTGTAGTACACAAAAATTCAACAACAACAACGTCTTAATACACCCACATTACTGAGTCCAGTCTGGACTAAATCCCCTCGAAACCTGGGCATGGAGTTAGCACACCCAAAAGAGTTGCAAGGCCATACTAAAGGCATTTCAGCACTATACAAATCTCAATTAAAATACCAAACAAGGGTTAAATGGTTGGTTGGATGATTTGATGATTAAAATTTAGAAGGATGGGTGTGTCTACATAGCTAGATGATTGAAAATGTTGGTGATTGGATAGAAGATTGCTTGGTTGTGAACTGATGGATGAATGTTTGAGTGGATAGATATAGTGTAAAGGGTGGGCAATGGATGCTTGGAAATGGGTGGATGGGTGATTAAACTTATTACAAATATGTTTGAAAGTGGCTCATCCGACTGCAGACAAGTCCATAGTCAATTATGCAATTAATGAGAGCTGAACAATTGTGATATTGAGGGTGCTAATCTTGAAATTCCTTTCACTTCTGAATATTATAAGCTTATAGCAGCAGGTGCCACTGCAAAAACTGACCTCTGCAACTATATGCACATAGGATAAAGATGTGGTAGCACACCAAACGTAAGTACTTGGATTAGTAAATAAACCATTACCTTGACAAACTGTATGGTTGTAAGATTTCATTTACATTTAGATAAATGGCCCCGTATAAAACTTCAACTTCATTCGTAAAGAAGCTTACATTTCTTAACCAAGAGATTTCTGAAATATTTCCAGCTTAAAAACCACCTCCATAGTGTAAAACAGTTTCACAAGTTTGGACAAGACGTCATGAAACCACCAAAACAATATAGAACCAAATCATATAGTCAAATAAGAGGCAGTCTGAAATTATTCAGAATTTTTCAAGTCCCTGGATATAAGGAACATAATGGTTATATAAAGTGTTAGGCGGAAGGTGGATCCATATGTAGAAGTGAAAAACAGCAAATGGCGGTGTTTCGTTCAGAACTTCTTCAAGGCTGAAATAAACAAAATATACAGACGAAGATCCAACTAAGCTTATTTAGGGATTGTGGTATATCACACCCATTCAGTGAGAAAGAATGCTTTCATTCAAGAATCATGACCCGACTGGTGAGCCCAAACAATCAAGAAATATGATTGACTGGTAGAATAGCAATAAAAAAGATTGAGTGTAGAAACTGACAAACTACTGGTGAGTACAAGTTCTTTAGGATTAATAAAAGTGAACAGATAGTAAAGAAAAGTGCAAAATATGAGCAATTTATCAAAGTAACTGTATTATATATGGTAGAAGAATAAGGATAATGTTAAAATTATTAAAAAGTGATAGCATGCTCTTTTGTAAGCCAAGTGTAGATTACTACCTTTCTGTGTATTCAGGAGTGAAAGCCAAGGCAAATCGTCTTCCAATGTTTAATTGTACGGTGAAGGACTTCAAGATGGACATGGTACTGTTGCAATTTAGTGAGAAATAGTATCTGTAATAATCAGAAATTCTTATAAGCATTGCTAGTGTGTAAACGATCAATAGGGTTATCAGTTTCGGAATATGAATCTATATAATACCCTATTTAATCTGGCCAAGCATAAAGGATTGACTGTAGGACATAGTATTTGAATGCTCAGTCAGAATTAACTGAACTATACTGGGAAACTAAACAAGTTGTCAGTAAAAGAAAGCACTTATCTTTAATTTCTCCTACCCAATTCAGTTTTATACGTTTAAAATAAGTGTGTCAGAGTCAACACCTTAACATTAAATTTGGGGTAAAACTGAAGGTTGGTATTATACTACAGTGGAGATAAATGCATGTGTTAAAATAGCAAAGTTAATTAACCGATTTTGGGGCCATGATTTCAAGATTAGCACAGGACTAACAACTGGAGAGGTTGAGGGAAGTAGCATTTGTTGATGGAGTTTATCATAAATTGAAAATTAAAGTATATTGTATTCGTTTGGGCATATAAGGTTGAAGGCAAATACATGAAAATGAAATTAGATATCCAAGAAATTACAAGCCACAAAGGTTGTGGCAGATAATTCATGGAATTATATTCATATGGATTTTGTATTAAAAATGGGCACTTGAGAAGTGTTGTATAATGTAAATAACTCAAAATAGATTCGAATGCTGCTGCATGCATAGAAAGAGGATTAATAATGGTAACTTTTCGTATTCATCATAATCTTGGATGACAACCTTATATGTCACATCTCAGGCGATAGGCCATGGATGGACTCAAACTATCTGGCTAAGGCACTATTTCATAGTCACCTATGTAATATATACATAGCAGGCAAAAACCTGGCACCAGAAAGTAAACTTAACATTGTTTTTCTATTTTATATTGTCCTGCTCTTCGAATGTTTGCCAGAAACAGTGTGAGAATGTGCCTTTTTTTGTGTGTGCTCACCCTTATTTTCGGTGGAATGAAGCTGCTGTTTTTATTAATTCTGCACACTGAAGCACTCTAGTCTAGTCCTCAGTGTGTGTTCTGAGGCGCTGTAGTTCAGTCCTAGGTTTATGTTTTCTGGCCCCTAAAACGCAGTAAAATTAGCTAACTTCCAATTGGCAATTTTAACTTACCAGTAATGCCATAGTACATGATGCAAGAAATACACAATGGCATTGAAAAGGTAAATGTCACCTGCAGGCCGAAGCATATGTTGTGCCATCTACTAGGCTGACAGAAGAGGGATGGCTTCAGGCCTGCCCGTGTAAGCGGACTCCTGCAACATTTAAACCTGCAGGTGAAGCTGTCAAAATAACCCATTTTGACAGGAAAGAACCCTACTGCTCAGTATCAAATAAGTCACCCTAAGTAGGCTTTGTAGCCCATAAGGCAGGGTGCCTAGTATTTAAAAGTGATACATGCAAGATTTTAATGTTGCCATGAACCTACAGTGACTAGTCTCAAAATGTTATTTCCACTCTAAACCATGGGTACTCACAAAAGTTTCCCAGGGGTCAAAAAGGATGGCATGTGCTGAACCCGGGGGCCACATAGATGACAGTAGAGTGGGAGTGGTGCTTTGGTAGTACAGGGATAGGGGCAGGTGTAGGGAGGGCATACGGGAATATTTTGAGGGTTTCATTCATACTACCCTCTCAATTAAGCTCCTAGTCTCTAGAAGAGTCATTGATCAGACAATACTGTTATGCTGTACCTAATTCGCTATCCCTCTGCCGCACTTTAGGGTAAGCTTTCTCTGCTTGCTGTCGCTATCTTAGGAGAGCCATGTGTAAACAGGAAGTAACTTGATTATTAAAATGAAATGAAACAGAATTGCACAATGTGAAACAAAACAAGCATTGGCATAGCCAATAGGTCTCGCCTTTGGGACCTTATAAGTGTTTAGCTGTGCAACATTTGATGTTGTTGACGAAAGGATATTGTGCTGCAGAAGTAAATACTTATAAGGTCATAAAGGGGAGATATATTGGATATGGTAATGATTGGTTTTTTTTAAGGACAAGAAGTGATTTTAGGCTGCGGCTGCCACTTAGTGTACCGTATTATACGTAGACGTTGTAGCTATATTTGAGAGAGGTAGAGAAGTATAGAGAGAGGTAGAGAAGTATAGAGAGAGGTAGCGAGGTAGAGCGAGAGCTAGACAGATGTAGAGATGTAGAGAGAGGTAGACAGAGGTAGAGAGCGGTAGAGAGGTGGACAGAGGTGGACAGAGGTGGACAGAGGTAGAGAGAGAGAGGTAGAGAGGTAGAGAGGTAGAGAGAGGTAGAGAGGTAGAGAGGTAGAGAGAGGTAGAGAGAGAGAGGTAGAGAGAGAGGTAGAGAGGTAGAGAGAGGTAGAGAGAGGTAGAGAGGTAGAGGTAGAGAAAGAGATGTAGAGAGGTAGAGGTAGAGAGAGAGAGAGGTAGAGAGAGGTAGTGAGGTAGAGAGGTTGAGAGAGGTAGCGAGAGAGGTAGAGGGAGAGAGGTGGAGAGAGGGAGAGGTAGAGAGAGAGGTAGAGAGAGAGAGTTAGAGAGAGAGGTAGAGAGAGAGAGGGGTAGAGGCAGAGGTAGAGTGGCAGTGAGGTAGAGAGGGAGAGGTAGAGAGGGAGAGGTAGAGAGGGAGAGGTAGAGAGGGAGAGGTAGAGAGGGAGAGGTAGAGAGAGAGAGGGAGAGGTAGAGAGAGCGAGGTAGAGAGAGCGAGAGGTAGAGAGAGAGGTAGAGAGAGAGGTAGAGAGGTGGAGAGAGAGAGAGAGGGAGAGAGAGAGAGAGAGAGAGAGAGAGTAGAGAGAGAGGTTGAGAGAGAGAGAGTAGAGAGGTAGAGAGAGGTAGAGAGAGAGAGAGAGAGAGAGAGAGAGGTAGAGAGAGAGAGGTAGAGAGATAGAGGGGTAGAGGCAGAGGTAGAGTGGCAGTGAGGTAGTGAGGTAGAGAGAGAGAGGGAGAGGTAGAGAGAGAGAGGGAGAGGTAGAGAGAGCGAGGTAGAGAGGTAGAGAGAGAGAGAGAGGGCGAGAGGTAGAGGGAGAGAGGTAGAGAGAGGTAGAGAGGTAGAGAGGTAGAGAGAGAGAGAGAGAGGGAGAGAGAGGTAGAGAGAGGTAGAGAGAGGTAGAGAGAGGTAGAGAGGTAGAGAGAGAGGTAGAGAGAGAGGTAGAGAGAGAGAGAGAGAGGTAGAGAGAGAGGGAGAGAGAGAGAGAGAGAGAGAGAGAGAGAGAGGTTGAGAGAGAGAGAGGTAGAGAGAGAGAGAGGTAGAGAGGTAGAGAGAGGTAGAGAGGTAGAGAGAGGTAGAGAGGTAGAGAGAGAGAGAGAGAGAGAGAGAGAGAGAGAGAGAGAGGTAGAGAGAGGTAGAGAGAGAGAGAGGTAGAGAGAGGTAGAGAGAGAGAGGTAGAGAGAGAGAGGTAGAGAGAGAGGTGAAGTGGTAGTGAGGTAGAGAGAGAGGCAGAGAGGTAGAGAGGTAGAGGGAGAGGGAGAGGGAGAGGTAGAGGGAGAGAGAGAGAGAGGTAGAGAGAGAGAGGTAGCGAGAGAGAGGGAGAGAGGTAGAGAGAGGTAGAGAGGTAGAGAGGTAGAGAGGTAGAGGTAGAGAGGTAGAGAGAGAGGTAGAGAGGTAGAGAGAGGTAGAGAGAGAGGTAGAGAGAGAGGTAGAGAGAGAGAGGTAGAGAGTTAGAGAGGTAGAAGGAGATGGTAGAGTGGTAGTGAGGTAGAGAGAGAGGTAGAGAGGTAGCGAGAGGTAGAGAGAGAGAGGTAGAGAGAGAGGTGGAGAGAGGGAGAGGTAGAGAGAGAGAGAGGTAGAGAGGTAGAGATAGAGAGAGTTAGAGAGGTGGAGAGAGGGAGAGGTAGAGAGAGAGGTAGAGAGATAGAGGGGTAGGGGTAGGGGTAGAGGCAGAGGTAGAGTGGCAGTGAGGTAGAGAGAGAGAGGTAGAGAGAGAGAGGGTAGAGAGGTAGAGAGATAGGTAGAGAGTTAGAGAGGTAGAAGGAGATGGTAGAGAGGTAGTGAGGTAGAGAGGTAGAGGTAGAGAGGTAGAGAGGTAGAGGTAGAGAGGTAGAGAGAGAGGTAGAGAGGTAGAGAGAGGTAGAGAGAGAGGTAGAGAGAGAGGTAGAGAGAGACAGGTAGAGAGTTAGAGAGGTAGAAGGAGATGGTAGAGTGGTAGTGAGGTAGAGGGAGAGGTAGAGTGGCAGTGAGGTAGAGAGAGAGAGAGGTAGAGAGAGAGGTAGAGAGAGAGAGAGGTAGAGAGAGAGGTAGAGAGATAGGTAGAGAGTTAGAGAGTTAGAAGGAGATGGTAGAGAGGTAGTGAGGTAGAGAGGTAGAGAGAGAGGTAGAGAGAGAGAGGTAGAGAGAGAGAGAGGTAGAGAGAGATAGAGAGAGAGAGGTAGAGAGAGGTAGAGAGAGAGAGAGAGAGAGAGGGAGAGAGGTGGAGAGAGGGAGAGGTAGAGAGAGAGTTAGAGAGGTGTAGAGAAAGTTAGAGAGAGAGTTAGAGAGAGAGGTAGAGAGATAGAGGGGTAGAGGCAGAGATAGAGTGGCAGTGAAGTAGAGAGGGAGAGGTAGAGAGAGAGAGAGAGGGAGAGGTAGAGAGAGAGGTTAATTCGCAGAGAGTTTGGCAGGAGAATGAGCAATAAACAAGCATTTATTGTAGTTTTTTTTTTTGCAGCAAGTGACATACTTTTAGGCAGTCAGAGGCTGGAACTGTTTCCAACAAACCACTGTTAAGTCCCATGTCAGATGTGTGCTTTCATCTCATCCTGAAATGCCCACGTTCGTTCACAGTGCGTATCCGGTTATGCTTTATTCATTTCGGGCATTTGATACTGCACACACCACATTTGAAGGAGAAGCCGGGCACTTTACATTGAACACTTTTATTGCAGCAAGGGCATTGCAGACATGAGACGCTGTACTTAAAAAAAAGTGTGGTTTGCACAAATGACGAGACACAACTGTACTACACACTCAAGTGTAGTTTTACCAATATCTTTAGGAAAATATGCTCCAAAATGCACCACGGGCGCCCATGTTTCGATCCATCAGCCTTTTGGAAACAGTCTTCAACAGGGGAGTAGTGTGACTCCTCTGCCTACTCACTCGCTACGGAGTAGATATTTCTCAAACCCCCTGCTTTTAGTGAGCTGTTACCAGTGGTCACAGCACGACCCACTCTCAGAAGTGCTCCAGCACCACTGAGGCCAGGGGCATCCTGTCTTATCCAAAACCACAGCACGAAAACAGTTCATTTTCTTCCCGGGAGAAAAGCGCCGTAGTTTTCACGTCGTAGCACTGCAGAGAAACCGGACACAGGGAAAGGGGCACGTTTCAGCCATAGCAGAGCCAGTTCTTCATGCGAGGGTGGTGGGCACGGAACTCGTTTTGGGCGACCAGTGCTTGTTTTTCATAATCAGATTTCGACCCAATGCAGGCGAGAGAGAGAGAAAGTTAGACAAGAAGGGCTGAGCGAGAAGGGAGGGGGGAATGCCAGCAGCAGAGGCAGGCGAGAGAGAAAGTTAGACAAGAAGGGCTGGGCGAGAAGGGAGGGGGGAATGCCAGCAGCAGAGGAGCTTGATCAAAGCTCACGAAAAGGGAGGGGGAGGAGGGAGTGCGAGCAGCAGCTGTGCACGTGCAAGCAGGCTGGCGAGTGGTGTGCGATGTGCGCGCACCGTGACGGAGAGAGGAAAGCCATATGGCGCCTCTGCTCGTCATTGTGCGCGTACCCGCACGCTCTAGGCAAGCCCAAAATATGTGGTCGCATTTCTGAAAGCCCACTTACAAAATGTCTCGCCCAGACCAGCGCAAGCTTCAGGGCGAGACCTAAAAAACTGATCAATTATGGCTTCCCAACTTCACTAAATGGTGTGATCCTAGGCAACTTTATTTCACTGTGCCTCCTTTTTCTTCATTATCACATACGAGAGCACCTTAAAATACATGAGCTCAGGACGAGCGAAGTACAAAGCACCGATATAATTTGATGTACTGAGGTGATAAGCATCTGCATGTTGATGAAATACACTTTTTTACATTTTGGAGACACCATGATATTGTTTCACGTTTGTTGCCAGATGTTTTTAAAAAATGAATGTGTTCCTAAAGTTAAGTGGTGCAGGACACCTTATTTGCTTATTTCCTTTTACTTCAGTTAGTGTGCCAAATTTTTTTTGCCCGTTTATCTAACATCTTTCTGAATGTTAGTGCTCTTTAAAGTAAACAGCATCCCAGCGCCGGTGTCATCAGGTGGCTGTATGTGAAGGTGAGGAGGGTCGCAAGCAGTCCCTGGGCCGTGCTACTCTTTACTCACCTCATTGATCACTTTTGCGGATATATCTATTTCTTTCAGCCACTTTGCCACTTGTTTCATCCCTTTAACCCCTTGAATGGCCTCTTCCAAAGTGGGATCTTGTTTTTACAATTTCTCCCTTACCCTTTTGTTGTTGGTACACCTTCCAATTTGATCCCTGATGAGCGAATCACACAGGTTCTCAAATTTACCTGTTAGGGACAATCCCCTCAAGACCACCACATAAGTAGCAATACCCTCCTCTGTCATTTGTACCCGGGAAAAGAACTTATGACTTTCCATTACAACATTCACCTTAGTATGCAAATCCAACATTTCCAGTGATATGTCATAAACGTTGTTAGGCTGGCCACCACCCATACCTAGAGAGATCCCAGTTAGATCTTCATACAATCTTCTCCCTCTACTCCTAGGTAACGGAGTAAGATTGTCATCTGACCGGTCCATACCTATATCCACCAATGGCCAAAATGTCAGCGAAAAACAATTTTTTCTATTGTTTCCACAGGACCAGAGGATCACCAGAAGTTGCAAGGAAGGCTGGAGGTGGTGCCACTGCCTGGTTGCTCATTGTAACTGTATGGAAGATGCAGAATAACTACCTAAAATAAGAAGGTAAAATAATGAGACAAAATGAAAAGCTACAACAAGTCAAAATAAAAAATAAACTTTGTAAAGTGTCTCTGTCTTGCAACTTTCCACAGACTTGGCAGCCTTTGTGCTTGCTGACTTCTAGGTGTGACCGGAACAAATACATGCACATAGGAGGGTTAGCTTTCTAGTGCTCAGGCCTGCTTTTGTCTTCCAGTGGAATTTCCTTTTCTGTGTTGGCTGACTGGGGAAGGTATGCCCACGTCGGAGACCAGTAGCAGGTTGGAGGGCTGCACTCCTGATTAAGTATTTCTTGTTTATTGTTATTTAGTATTTAGTATTTGCCGCTTGTCAATGTAATCTTTCTATTTGATGCACGTGTGACGCGACGCGCGATTCCAAGGGTAGTGTTAAGCATTTGTTATACACACTCAGGCAAGAAATGATGTCACTCGCTCAACAGACAGAATCCAGACCAACTGTTTGAATAAAAAGTTGTTACTTTGTTATTTTTATTACTAGAACCAAGATTTATCCAGTAGCAGGTAAGTGATACTTTAAATACAATAATACTTTTCAAGATACCGTGTGTTCTGGTTTTGTAAGAGCATACAAATTACTTTGCAGTCAAGAGAATGGGTTGTAAGCTATTTAGAACACTTGAAATTACTTTAGATTACTTTCTCGTTACTTTTCTAGTTTGGAGTGAAACAAACTAACAACAGTCTAAGCATCACAGGACATCAGTAAGCAGGTTAACTCTTTTAAAGACACTAAGTTACTTTTGTTGCAGTACAAGACAAGTTCAACACTTAGAAGATTATTCAGGGAAAACCCACAATACAATCCTATGGAGAAAAACGAAGTGTTAGGTTTAAAGGTAAGTAAACGGTTTTAGGAATGGAGTTTTGGGGGGTAGAACCAAGGTTCAGGTAGGCACTCAAGGGGAACCACCAGCGGCACTAGGGCGGCGGGTGCAGAGTGCAGGGCGCCAATGTTAGCAAATGGGGATACGGGGCACCTCAGTTGGGGGCTGCTCACAGACAGGCCACTCGGTCTTGGGAGGCAACCTCCTGGTGTTAAGGTGAGGGCAAAGGGGGTCCCAGGTTAGCACCAAGTCCACACCTCCAGCGGCGCAGGGACGGGTGCAAGGTGCTTACGGTGTCGGGAGCCCAATGCTTTCCTATGGAGGTTGCCGGTCAAGGAAAAGTACTGCAGGCTGGAGCCAGAAGACTGAACGAAGGGAACCAACGACTGGAGGATGAACTTGAAGAGTTGCTGGACACCAGGACACCGTCGATCGGGCACCTCATGACTGAGGGACTGGGGGTACAAGGGTGTCTTTTCGTGTCGGGTTCTTCTCACTGGTTCCGGACTGGGGGTTCCGTCAGGATGAGGCTGCAGGCGTCGAGGAGAAGGTCGGAGGAGGTAGTCCAACGCTGGATCCCAGGTCAGAATCACCAGGAAGACGTTGCTTGTGTGCTGGGCCACTCTGGCCGTGGGTGTCTGGTGCAGAGTGGTGAGGGCTTGCGTTCCAGCTGGTTTCGGAGTCCTGGCTTGTGTTGCTGTAGGACAAATCCTGTGTTCACGGGTGATCAGAGTCCTTTGGGAAGGCAGAGCAGGTCCCCAGGGTTCTTCGAGGCTGCTGGCTGAGGGACATGCCGGTTTCAACTTCCAGGGCTTCCAAAGCAGGAGACAGGCAGGTAGGGTTGAGGCCAAAGCAGTTGTCATCGTCCTTTTCTTCTGCAGCACGGCTCATCGGTCCTTCTTCTTGTCGAGTAGAATCTGTAGTCTGAGGTCAGGGCTGCCCCCCTAAATACTGTATTTAGGGGGTGTTTTAGGGGTCTCGAGGCAGAAGCCAATGGCCTACTGTTCTTAGGGTCACTGCACCCTTAGGGTGCTCACCCCACGTGTGGGGCTGGGCACCATCCCTAGCCCTGATTGGAGGGTGCCTGCCATCTGCAAGATGGCGGGCACTGAAGAGTGGGCTTCACCTCGCCTCCCATACCTAAAGGGTGGGATTGGCAGAGGTGGGCAAACCTTCTGGGCTGGTTCACTTTTTCCCCGCCTGTCTTCCTGCCAAAAAGGGGGTGAGCCGAGAAGGGGGCCTGCTCCTGATAGGAGAGGCTAGGAATCGCTTTGCAAAGGCAGCAAGGCCTTTGAAGCTTCCCTGCCACAGATGGGTCTTCTTGACCTGGGGGAGGTCTGAACACCTCTGCCCAGGAAAGACTGTTTCTGGGCTCAGGGAGCAAATGCTACTACCCCAGGGGTCCAGAAACTTGTCTCGTGGTGGCAAGCTGGTGGTCACCAGCCAGAAACCCACCAGAGGCATGATTTGGTTCAGAGGTCCCCTCTAGAAGGGACCCCTGAGTGCAGGGAATAATAAATTTGACACTGGGATCAGTGCAGGTTTGATACCAAATATCCTAGGATTCAATAAAGCCAATATGTTGCTAGGAAACTTGTAATGACCAGTTTCCAGACCATATACTCAGGATGGCTTTACTGGGCACTTATAATAACTAAGAATAGCCTTAGATATTATAAGGGCTTGCATGCTCCTATAGACAGGCCCTCACATGAGAGTCAGGGCACCCTGCCTTAAGGGTGACTTACCTAGGCCTCGTGCAGTGCTGGGCAGGCATGGCACACAAGAATGTGTGGCAAGTCGACTTCACTTTTAGCTGCATCACAACACGCAGGCTGCAATAGCAGGGGTACATGCTTGTGGTGAGAGGTCTCTAAGGGTGGCAGAATACATGCTGCAGTACTCAGAGGCCTTTCCCTGGCTGCCATGCCCTTGGTACCATAGGTACCCCTTACAAGGGAATAATATGTAGGCCAGAGTTGTGCCAATTGTGGAAACAATGGTACAGTTTAGTGAAAGAAAACAGGCCCTGGGAACCTGATTGGCAGGGACCCAGGGCACACACTGCAAAATTGCATCAGGTATCTGGCAAAAATGTTAGGGGCAACATTGCAGAAAGGGCATTTTCCTACAACGCGCTTCTGGCACAACTCGATACACGCGCTCTGGGCAACGGCAGGCAATGGCTGCCCAGCACAGATTTTTTAAATTGCACGTCGCACATCTTAACATGCAACTATCTCAAGTTGCATGCGCTTTGGCATCTAATTATTCTCTAATTTTCAGTCAATTAAAGTTGAATAATCTTTCAGGGCAAGCACCGCTCACAGGGCTTTTCAGTGTCCAAATACGTTGCAGGTCCTTAGCATACAAATACATAGGTTCCTTGAATAAGAGTCAATGAGCCAATTATACTTGTGGACTCTCATTGATCTTGTGCTGTTCAATCACTCAAGCACACTAGGTATAAAGAAGAATATTCATAACCTCCTCTTGAAAGGGTTCTTGCACTTCTGATGTATTTCAGGGGTGGAAGCATCTCAATATTGTCCCCTGCACAGTTCCAAAGCTCGTCACCACTTTATGTAGGAATTTAACGAGACAGGTTTCCTTTTCCATATGATTTGTCATTAGATGCTCCCAGCATATATCCAGCTATCATTCAGCAGCAGGTCCAACTCCAGTACTGGCTTCCTTTCGCATAACATTCTCCTGCATAGTTCCATGTTCACATTCCAAGTTCTACTTACATAAGCATCTCTACATAACATCAGGAGGGAAAACTTACTGGATGTTGAATCAGTCATTTAACATAAATGGACACAATGTGAGGTATGGCGGAGGCTAACAGAAGAAAGGAGAATCAGCAGGCTGATTTGTATACACACAAAGAGCATTTTCAGAACATGGGAAGGACCACATGACTTTACATAAACATTCTGCGAAGAGTTTCCAACGAAACATTAAGCAAATGACCTCTTCGAATCACTCCATGTCTGAGCACAGCTACAGATTTACTGCCACACATTTGGGGAACCCCTCTAAAAATCATACCCAGCACCAGAACTCTTCCTACTAGGCCACTTTATAATTCACACAAACAGGGTATGTCACCCGCTAAAGCGTTAGGGCCTCAGTTGGAGTATGAGGTGCAATATGTTAGTATACAATACTTTAATCACTGTATTGGTAACATAAGCTCTGTTTGTACTAAATTTATCTATTTTTAACAGCAGCTGTAATAGTAATGTCTTGGCAAACATGCAGCTTTTAGGACTCTCAAGCAGCTTCAGTTAATTATAGGAAATGATGACTTGAACATGGGGGCTTGAAGGACAACAAAAGTTAACCTACATGCACTTGTGAGAAAAAGCTCTTTTTTGCGTGCTCACCCCATTTTTTGCTGAATTTTATTTCTGATTTTTAGACTCTGCACACTGGACTGTTGCCATCAGGTGCTCAGCGTATGTTCTCTGATCCCTAAATACATGTCAAAACCGTCTAAGCCCCAATTGAGATTGACATGTTTAACATGCCCATAAGTCCCTTGTAAATGGTGTAGAAAATGGACCCAGGCCCTGGAAGTTAAATACGACCTGTAGACTGCAGCACCTACTGTGCTATCCACAGGATTGGCCCATAAAACATATCAGGCCTACCACATGTGCCATAAATGCAGCAGCCTAAATGCCTGTGGTCAACCCTATTAAAATAACCCTGTTTTGACAAGCGAGAAACCATGCTTATAAATATTAATACGTCACCTCTGAGTACATCTTGTCGCCCAGAAGGTGGGGTGTCGGATATTCAAAAGTAGAACATGTTCAGAATTAGAGTGTGCATGCTCCACCAATGACTAGCCCCCCAAAGGAAATCTTCACTGGCAGGGCTGTAGCTGAATCCTAGAAAATGTCACAGTACATACTATAACCTTGAATCTGTAAATGTTGAGAGGAGACCGCTAAAATAGTCATTCAAGGATTAAATTTCATATGTATTAAAAATCTAATTCATTGGTAAAGTAGTATTTTTATTAAATACATAGGAAATGTAAGTTTTAAAAAGTTACCTTTTTCCTGCCTAAAGCTCCTGGAGGCTAATTTGCAACAGTCTGACAGTAGCTGCTCAGCCAGTGCTCGACCTTAATGGGGTGTGAAAGTATTTAGAAAGTAGGACATACACTTAAGTTTTACATGTCCTGGTAGGGAAAAACTATTAAATTCGATTTTCACTTCGTAATTCCAATTGGGAAAAGATAAATATTTCGAGTTTGGCGTCTCTGGACTCACAATTTAAAATCACAACTTATGGTAAAGTCGGATTTAAGATGCAAGTCTGAAAATGCAACTTTTAGAAAGTTGGCATTTTCTTACTATAACCATTCTGTGCCTCTGACTGTCTCTTCATACACGTCTGGGGTGGGTGACAGCTGGGCTTTGAGAATTCCCTCTAGACAGCCACTATACAAAGAGAGCTTAGGTGGCCCTGACAGGCCATCCACATCCTGATGGGCCATTAGCAGGGGAGAGGGAGGAGCGGACATTTGCACCTGAATGGGTTTAGCCTATCTCCACACAATAAGCTACATACCCCCCTGTAGTGAGTTTGGTGCCAGGGCAGGAAGGCCAGGGACTTTGTGCACTTCAACGGCCTCTCTTTGCAGTCCCCCCCCCCACTTCAAAAGGCACAACTGTGTATAAGTACTGGACCCCTGACAACACCAACTCAGTACACTTCTGGACCTGAGAACATTCTGCCAGGAATAAGGACTGCTGTGCGCTGAAAGGACTGTCACTCTGCTGGACTCCTGCTTTGCTGTGCCTGCCCTGCTGCCCTACTTGCCTGGGAGGGAAAAGGACTGGACCTGCATCTCTACATCCCCAGAACCAAAGTGACTTCAAGGGCTTGCCTCCTGTTTTGAAGTCTCAAGGACATTAAAGACTTCCAAGAACCCTGCTAGAGCTTCGGGACTCTGTCAACTGTGAGTCCTGGCCTGCCAAGTGGTGCCAATCCAGGCTGGGAACTTGGAAGCAGGCTTTCTGGCTGGCTTCTGCTAAAATGCACGCATCACGTTGTTGCGCCGGTTGGAACCAACACATCTCACCTCCACATCGACGCATTACCGCTGAAGACGAGGACATCGCATCGCCGGCTGCGCTGCTCGACAACGGCACATTGCCTTAATCGAGAACAGTTTGACGATGACACATCCCCGACTGCGCGGATTGGAACCAACACATCGCCTGCACCCGAAGAGATCAACGCCGACGCATCGCCTCGGCTGCTCCTCGCATCAGGTCTTCGACGTTGACGCATCCCTTCATCCAAGGTACTATTTCAGCGGGACAAGGTTGGTCCATGTATCCGACCTGTGCTCTATTGCGGTTGGCCTGAACTTTCAGATGTGGCTCGGTCAAGCGCGACCAGTCTTTTTTGTACTTGTTTTGTTAATTAAATTAAGCTCTATTGTTCTAACCTGGGTAGAAATATTTTTGTGTGGTGTTTTCACAGTTTTACCGTTTTAAGTGTTGCACAAATACTTAACACATTGCCTCTTAAGTTAAGCCTGACTGTGCTGTGCCAAGCTACCAGAGGGTGAGCACAGGTTAATTTAGGGTGTATCTGACTTACCCAGACTAGGATTGTGGTCCCTACTTGAACAGGGTGCATACTTCTGCCAACCAGAGACCCAATTTCTAACAATGTCACCTCAGCCAACAAATTGCCAGGGAAAGCTAAGCCAAAGGTATGCTCTGGCTCTAAGTGCCCATGCTTGAGTAGAGTTGTGAAAATATTTGGCATATAAATCACACAGCATGCATGTAAAAAATATGATAAAATGTCTTCAAAACTCAAAAAAGTGCAATTTCTTTAATATGTTTGACCTTTGTACATTAGATTATCTCTGTATTCATTTTTTTTTTAAGTGAGCTTTTAAATATGAGTTGAGAAACACTTCTGCCCAACTCTGACGACAGTGCTATCAGTACACTAAGAGGTAAGTCAGTTGGCATGTGTAAACTCTATGTGGCCTAGGTTCTATTATAGAGCAACATTATAGGTTAATAAATCAAATAGAAGACAGGTTTTTGTACAGTACACATCCTAAACTCACTTATTTGATAGTGCTCTCATATGTGAAAATGAACAAAAGGAGGCTCAGTGAAACCGTATTTGCCTAAGATCACCCAATTTGGTTAAGCAGGGAAACCGGAATTTATCCAAGATCTTCCAGTTTCACACTGCTTAATTCACACACTAGATGGGCATGTATTTATGGCATCAAAGCTTAATATTCTCCCTTTAACTCTTGTAGAATGAGATCAGAGAGGGAACATGGGACACTAAAGACCCAGCATTATTACCTAGTAAAGACCGGATTAAGAAGCAATATTGGAATTGGGGTCCTCTATTTCCTATCCGTGTTGGAGCCGATTGACATTGGACTTTATGGAATTCAAATTGTTAGGTGTCTATGAACAATATCTGGAGGCCATCACGATCCCGCAGGATAGGAAGCTCTATAAGCAATTTAGATTTGGCTCCCTCCCGGTGTACACCTTTACAGCCTCCTGGCGCCAGCCTTCTACTACATCGCAGCTTTGTACAGGTTGTCCCCTCGCTGCTGAGACAATTAGCAATATTCTCTTTGTGTGTCCCATTACCATTTTCTGAGAACCACGTGGCTAGCTCCTGTTTGTAGACAGTTTGGCACTCGCTGCCACAGCGAAGCTTTGAGCATTTTAAAATCAGACTCTAGTCTTTTAGTTGCCTGCGCAGTTGGCAAATTCCTTGGCAAAATGTGGATTATTAGAAGGTCCGTACTGAAAATGTAACTGTTGTAATTTTTTTTTATTTTTTTAACAAATCCTAGTCATCTATGTATTTCTTAGCTTGAATAGAGCGTTATTTTTAGTATTGTGACTGCATGGCGGGTCATGCTTCTCAGCTTTATCGTGGCATAGACTCTTGTTGACACAGCTTTTAATCGCTGTACACGCCAATTTTAACTATTACATCACTGTTTAGGAATATTAAGTTGAATTTTGATGATTAGCAGCTATTGATTTTTGGTATGCTTATTATCCTGCTCCCTTGTACTGTATGCATCTGCACTTTTATGGTCGTAAAGACCGAAATAAAGTTTTAAATAGAGATCAGAGAGTGGATGATGGGAAGAGAGCACTCTTTTAGGGGTAGTTTTACATAGGGTGGACTTTGCCCAAGGACATAAGAGCACTTTGCAACAGACACAAACTACATAACATGTTTACCTTTTTGTCACAGAGATTTGCAGAGGTTCAAAGGATACTAAGAGGAGGCCGGGATTCGAACCTGGATCCCCATGTTGCATGGTCAGCAGCTGTAGCTAATAGGCCACATTGCCTCCCGCGAAAGCTCTGTTAATTTTGGGCTCGAGGTTTTGCGAGGACCTCGATCTGAGCCAGAGTGAGGCATCTGGCTCGATCTTTCAGTAGCTCACCCGCCTCTAAGCAGCTGGTCCCACACTTATGTCTGTTGCAAAGTTAATTTTGTCACTCGTGTGATGCTGAGAGCTTATTTTTGTTGGGTAGATGAATAAGCCCTGAAAAGCATCTCATGCCCGCTCATAAATCACTATCATCTTTTTCAGGAAAAAAAAGGATTTTACTTTGCGGCAAGCAGGACGCAAGTCAAATACGAAATATGCTTTCAGAATATCAATTTCTATAAATTTAAAAAACAAACTTATTTGGCATTTCTATGTAAGAGATTAAGAATGGGACAATAGTGTTTCAGATCAAATGCTTTTTGGCCTCGCAGACAAACACAACTTTTGAGCATCTTGCACGTTGAATTTCAAGTTCTGAATGTAAACGCCAAACTTGATTTGCATCCTTGCTGATCGGAATTGCCCGAAAAATGATGAGATATACAAACTGAGAAACGCAATAAGAAAAAGAGTGAAGGAAGCGACAAGCAAAGGCTGGTTCTAACTAGGGGACAAAATATGTATCCTGGTGCTTAGAGTCGGCACTGCTGCAGTGATACCTGGTGCCGCATAGACAGCCACAATGGAAAACTGCATGGTGGCACGTGGGCTTGAAGGCACCAAAGATGCCACAAGCAAAAAGACATAATTAAGGATCCCATAAATAATTATTTTGCCGAGGCTGTGGGCCCCACTTCCCTTAAGAGGGGACAATGGTCTTGTTGTGGGGGAAAAAAATCCAGTTTCATGTACACACTATTCAAAGCCTTTCTTCAAGTATGACTCAGTATGACATTGAGTCGGCCCTGGCATAGATGATAATGTCCTGAAAATGGTTGCTAATAACTTGGATAGCCTTCTTATTTTGGACCTCTAAGAAGCATCTATCACTGTGGCCCATCCCACTATGTTAGGCAGCTTAGTGGTACCCATATCTCCTACCGCGCTGATCTGGTTCGCTGTGCTCTGGAAGGCCATATTCTAAAACATCAAGTTTGGCTCATATATCTGTATCGCGTTTTAATTATTTGGGCTAATCTTCGTGTGAATGACCAATCATACAGCAAAAATTATCAGATATTTTTTAAGTATCTTCTCGGCCTATAACTACTGCATCCCTTCTCTGCCGCCTAGAACGGATCCAGAGTGAATGCAGTAAGTAAGAAATATTTTTCGAAAGCATGTGAATGCCAAGGCGTCTTAGTGCTAACAACGCTATCACTGACCTAGTAAAGAAAGAGACTTACTTAACACTAGAGACAAAGAGCCAGGTCTTCAAGGATTTTCTAAAACCCAGCCTATTTGTTTGAGACCTCAATAAGAAAGGCATGGAATTCCACAGCTTACAGGCCTAATTAAAGAACCTTCTGCCACCCCAATTAGCCTTCTTTACCTTGGGGATAGCTACCATCTGGGCTGTAGATGATCTTAAGTCACGTTGAGGGACATGCCACCTAAGGGACTTCTGAAAAATAGAAGGCCTAGATCCATGCAGAGCCTTATGTGCAATGCATAAGGCCTTAAATTGTACCCTGTCCTGGACAGGCAGCCAGTGTAGATCCCTAATGCTCTTTGATATGGAACTACATTTTGGAATATTTAAGAGTAAGCGGGCTTCCGCATTCGGCAGAGACTGTGATCTCAAATAGAGAGCATTACAGTAGTCTATCTTTGACAGAACCAAGGCAACTATTACCATTTTTTGTGAATCTAATGGAATGAATGGAAAGATCTTTTCTAAAATCTTGATAAGATAAAAACATGAAGATGTTATATGATTGATCTGTTCTGGGAAACAAAGCTGGTCGTAGAACATGACTCCCAAGATTTTTCACTTTTCGAACTGGAGATGGACACAGACCTGAATCAGCCACCCACCATGAATCATTCCAGAAAAGGTGTCATTTCCAAAGAGTACCACCTCTGTTTTCTCAGTATTCAACTTGAGACAGTTTTCCTGCATCCAGCTTGAATGTGTGCCAAACAGTTGTTAAATTCTATGGGCACACCGTCTAGCTCAGATGTAATTGATACCACTATCTGCGTATCATCCGCATATGATATTGCAGAAAAACCGTGAGATTGAATAGGTTGTGCCAAGGGGGTGACATAGATGTTAAATAATTTTGGGGATAATGATGATCCGTGGGGCACCCCACAAGGAAGAGAGAAAGAGTTTGATGCATGCCCTCCAAGCACCACAGTCTGTTCTCTATTTGACAAGAAAGAACTGAGTAAGCTCAAAGCCGTACCCTTAATCTCCAGTTTCTCCAGTAAGTTGACAAGTACTAAATGGTTACTAACTGTGTCAAATGCAGCTGAGAGCTCCAACAAAATAAGTACTGCTTTCCCTCCCTTATCCACCTGCATTTGAATCTCCTCAGAAGCTGCAATTAACGCTGAATGTGTGCAGTGCTGTGGCTTAAAGCAGTGCTGCGATGGATTGAAATGATCATTTGCCTCCAAAAAGGCCATCAGATCTTCATTTAAGGCTTTTTCTAAGATTTCTGTGGGAAGCGGTAGGCAGGATATAGGCCATTAGTTCTTAACCTCTGTAGAATCTTCTAACGTTTTTTAAGATGAGGCGTACCAGAGTTTTTTCCCATGCTTTTGGAAAGTGCCCCAAGGTACGTACTTACCGTTAAGCTGTAGCAGTCTACCGGCTACAGTTTAACATAGCTAAAATAAGGCTCACCAAGGTTGATCTGCCCTTTAAGCCATCACTTCTCCAGTTTAGCAATATGATTTCCATCGAACAAACGCAAAAATCTGTGAGTAATCATGGGTGCAGATACATCAAAGTTGCAATACGTCTGGTCAATATTTTGCACTTTTTTCTTTCAGTTGAAGAAATCCAACCCTCTAAAGCCTCTGCTATCCCTTTAACACAGGGAGGTAAGAGCAGTCGTAAGCTTGGGTCTGGATTATAGAAATGCCTTTCATGTCAGCCTTCGGCAGTGTTCTCAACAAACGTGAAGTACTACAAAACACTACAGTAAGGAAAAATGCAAGCTTAAAAAATGTAAAGCTGTATACTTTTCTGTAGCAGTCCAGAGCCAGTCTTTGAAGTAGCTTGCAGACAGTCCATAATGAATTCCCTTTCTAGGTTGCCAGATTAAGGATGTCAGGGCATTTGTTTAAATTGATGCACTATGAAGACGTAGACAGTATAGTTATAGTCTGCTAAAATTCTGGTTAAAGCATTTTTTCTGTCTAGAAGAGTCTCTATGACTAAAACTCCACTGATATGACTCCACTGAGATACAGACTCATTCTGAGGCCTCATCACGTACCAGAGAGGGATAATTGGACTACAGGTGTGAGCATCTCTAGAGGCCAGCATTGGGGCCCGAGCTGCGGCCTGGAGGCTGGTGGTTTGACTTTGAGATGGACTAGGGTGCTGCTTGGTCTAGGAGCCAGGCGTGGGCTGAGACACCAGTCCCATAGCTCACTGCATTTGGAGGTGCCCCTGGTCTAGACTGGCAAGAAAGAACAGTGGCCCAGCCTGAACAGTAAGTCTCAAAGGCAAGTAGGGGATTGAGAGACCTTGAGGCATGGTCCTAGGTGGTCTTAATGGACTGCGAGCAGTATCTCCAAAGTGAGCAGCAACTCTGAGGTGTGGCATGGATCAGTTGTGGATCCCGTACACTTTGTGGCTCTAGAACCAAGCTATAACAAGCTGATGAACCCCAATAAGGGTGAAACCGGTGCTCAATTGCTTGTCTTCTGGTTCGGGAAGGACCTGGCCTGGCAGTTCGAGCTGGACTGTTCCCACTGGAGCAGGATGGAGACTGATTTGCAAATGGCTGGGTCCAAACTGCGGTGGCATGTTGTGCAAAATAACAATAAACTGGGATGTGACCCTCACGTAATTACCAGTGGCTGATGTTAATTCAAGCATTACATCCTATTTATTTTCAATATACTTCAGTGTGTCGCCCTAAGTGGGTCCCGTGCACATTGTGCCACCAGAATCAAGCAATACCTGGCTGTTGAGCCCCAACTAGCTCGCGAACAGCCCTGGGTTGCTTGTGTTGCGGTTCAGGGAGGACCAGGCCTGGCAGATCGGGCTGGCCTGTTTCCATTGCAGCAGGGTCGAGACTAATTTGCATATGGCTGGGTGCAAACTGAGGTGGCATTGTGTGCAAAAGAAATGTTGGACTGGGATGCATCCCGAAGTAATTACCAGTGACTTTTTTGTATTCTTCAATGGATCAGATGTGGTTCATCTAGATCAGAGTGGTTGAGTGGTTGTAAACCACAGATAAATACATAACATTTAAGACTATTGCCAGATGCTGTAAACATAGCGGATTAATACACAGTGGTCTTATTAGATACTGAGAAGGTCCTTGACTGTTGGCTGACACTTTGTTTGCTCTGCTGTAACGCATGACTCTTGCCCAGAAATTTGTAAACTGAAGTTTGCATAGAGAATTACAGAGATACTTTGACAGCGGACTGTTGTTTCTGCACCTCACATCAGTTTCAATTTTATCACGTCCCTTGCACAACAAGCACTTACACCAGCCGTCAGGTGATGCCTCTGTGAGTCAGATCATAAGCAAGATAGAAGGGTTGGGCGTGCGTCAGGTGATGAAGTCTCGGAAGCCAGAATTTTAGTTTTTCAAATGAATCTTTATTTTCAATCAAATTCTCACAGGGTAGGTGATTGTATGATCAGCCAACGCATTTCGTTCTCATGGTGAGAACTTCGTCAGGGCTCAGTAGGTGAGTATCTCTCCTTAGGAATTAAAGGTAGATGATGAAGGTAATCGCACCCCACAAGAGTAATGGGTGATAATTAGCCTAGGTCCAATAAGACCTTTTATTTCTATCTTACGGAAAGCGATCCTCCAGTCAAGTCGCTGTTCCAGGATAATCTGCTGGAAACAGTATGGAATCGCAGTGCCTCAGTCGGCTTTAGTATATTATCTTATTTCCAGATTCTCCTGCCAGAATGAGCAAGGCCCTGGTGGGGTGCGATTACCTTCATCATCTACCTTTAATTCCTAAGGAGAGATACTCACCTACTGAGCCCTGACGAAGTTCTCACCATGAGAACGAAACGCGCTGGCTGATCGTACAATCACCTACCCTGTGAGAATTTGATTGAAAATAAAGATTCATTTGAAAAACTAAAATTCTGGTTTCCGGGACTTCATCACCTGACGCACGCCCAACCCTTCTATCCTGAAGTTTGCATAGTCACACACGTTCTAACGTTAAGTAAATGCAGGAGCTGAAAAATTAGAAGCCGGAGATAGACAGAGGGACCCATCAGGTACTCCCCCCTCACACTTCCTGTTACCTTAGTTATGGAACCACTTGAGTAGTTCATGAAGAACCAGCCACCTGGAGAGCTAAAATGAGTACTACCACAAATATAGTATGTATACACAGATGATACACCCATCTACCTGAGGAGCCTGGCTGACTCAGTACCACACCTCCTTGAGCTATAGGTGTGTGGCAGTTTTTATGTTAATATTATTTGTGTATTATTAACAACGTGCAAATTAAGGATCTACACTTAAATTTACATGTGTACTCTATCTGATGCCACCGCCTTTGAAACAATTTTGCTATGACCTGTTAAAGTGCTAAGTAGGCCTCAATGCCATTTTGTTCAAAATAGATGTCTTATCCTGTACATTCACTTTTTATTATTTCTGTTGCACACAGTTAAGCAAGGTCATGTTTGCTTATTTCCGAACTATGCTGTTCTCGAAGAAAAGTCTCTCAAGCATGCACTCCGTAATGTAACTCTTCTCAAGGTTTCTTCCTCGTGCTTTCTGTATTGCATCAATTCATAATAGCTCACTGTCATTTTGTAACTAGTTTGTTCTGCTATCGCTGGATGACATTAGCATAGAGGAGGCTGGATCCGATTCATGTAGTGGGATAGTACTTCGGTCGTAAGGCTATATGATGTTTATTACTTCTGTGCTCTGATTTTCACACATAAACCCTAAAATTTGGGGCTAAGCAGAGACCTTTGAGATGCTACTAGGAATGCTGTCCAATTTCTTACTGAATCTGTTGCTCATTGGGCCTTTCTTATTTGACTGTATTTTTGTCATGCAGTTTTAAACCTTATCTTGTGACACATTGCATCACGAAATTGAGGTTTAACACCGTCCAGCTCCACCCACCCACGGGCGTGGTACTGAGGTGTCTTTTGGAGTGTAAGATTTTGTGTAAGCCTTTCTTATTTGACTGTATTTTTGTCATGCCGTTTTAAACCTCATCTTGTGACACATTGCATCACGAAATTGAGGTTTCAATTTCAGCTCCACCCACCTACAGGCATGCTACTGAGGTGTCTTTTGGAGTGTAAGATTTGTAGGTGTTCCCCGCACTCACTGCTGTTACCATTGGAATCTCACCATAACCAACTCCGGTCTCTTGTACTGAGCATATGCTTTACCACAAGCAACCATCAGCATAAAAAAATGCAAATGTACACAAAACTACAGTGGACAAAACAAAACACTCTCTCTCCAAGCAGGGCTTAACAAGGATTCTCACAGTGCAAATGTTAAATACCATGGTTGTCAAAGTGGGTAACCAACACCAAAACTCTTGCCACTTAAGGTAATCTGTGAGGTTCCATATAACAAAAACCCTATCCGTAGGCTTTAATTCAGAGTGATAACGATCCACTCTAATTCGCCTATTGACTTCAACAAATGCTTTCCACAACAAATATGCCAGGCCTATGGCCTTTAAAGTAACTTTTCATACTAAACAATCCGGCCAAATCCTTTATCATTGGCTTGTCACCATAACCAACTCAAGCCAACTTTCGTGAGAGCAAGTTTTCACAAGGCAACCATCTGACAAACAGACATAAAAGATAAATGGTGTACGAAATTATAGTTTGCAAAGTAAAATATTATCTTCACAAAAGCTTGACAAGGTGATTGTTGTGCATATCTTCTCTTGTTCAAGTGGATCACCAACACCAAAACCCTCACCTGATATGGTAATCTGGGAAATTGAGTGTAATAAAATACCATAATAACAATACATCCTAAAAGCATATAGTCTATAACGCATGCTTTTCACAATGAATGAATCAGGCCCACTGGCTTTGTCATAACTTTTCATAATAAGCAGATCAATCCTATGAAAGCTGGCAATGAAACCATGAGGTATTTACCATTGGCTGTTCACCTTAGCCAACCCCAGCCTATTCCAGTGCACATAAACTGGCAAGCATCATGCAGTCAGTTCTGAAATTACAATATGTGGCAAAATACATCTTGCAAAACAATATACAACGCCTCTCAACAAGAATCCTCACAGTGAAAACCTCCAGGGTTTGTCAGCGTGGGTAGCAAATGCCAAAACCCTTACCTACTACGGTTATTTGTGAGATGGCATGAAATAAAAACCTGTCCATAACCTGTAACACAATCTGATAACAATCAACTGTTAAAGGTTTACTGACTTTAACAAATGCTTTTCACGATTACACTAAACCAACTGCCTTTGTCATAATGTTTCATAATAAGCAGACCAGACCTACGGCATTGGACATACCGCTTCCCAGTGCACCTATCAGGCCTTCAGTTTGTCACTATAACCAACTCGGGCCTACAGTTTTTCGTTTAAGCTTTTCCACAAGGCAACCATCAGACACACAGTGAAAAAATAGAAAAATATAGAACAGTACAGCTGGCCAAGCAAAATACTCTCTCTCAGAGGGTTTACCAAGGATTCTCAGAGAGCAAATCTGTATCCACGTTTTGTCAGAGGGGTAACCAACATCAAACTCCTTGCCTACTATGTAATCTGTGAGATTCCATGTAACAAAAATACCTACCGGTAGGCTTTAATATAGGCTTGTAACAATCCACACTTATGCCTATTGACTTTAACGTATGCTTTTCACAATAAATACTTCTGGTCTAGGGCTTTTATCATATCATATTTCATAATAAACAGAACAGGTCGATAGCCTTGATCATTGGCTTGCCACCATAACCAATTCCGTCCTGCTGTATCCTGTGTAGCCAAGCACGGCCTCGGTGGAAGTTGTAGTTGCACCCACTGGGCACCTCGTCCTCTTGCATCGACTGAGCCAGCATCTGTTGATGCTTGTTAGAAATGGGGGTCTCTAGTTGGCAGAGGTAGGTACCTTTGTCCAAATAGGGACCCTTGCTTCTAGTCAGGGTAAGGGGGATACACTCCTAAAATAACGCCTGCTCACCCCCTTGGTAGCTTGGCACGAGCAGACAGGCTTATCTCAGAGGCAGTGTGTAAAGCATTTGTGAACACATACAGTAATACAGTGAAAACACTACAAATGGACACCACACCAGTTTAGAAAAATAAATAATCTTTATCTAAACCAAAACAAGACCAAACGACAAAAATCCACAATACAGTTCTCAAGATATCCTTAAAAATAGGTTATTCACTCAAATAAAGCTTGTAGCAACAAATAACTCCACTTGGGGTTACAATGATGTCGTGACCGGTGGAAATCCCAAAGTATGGCGCCGACCGCGAAGTGCGCGGCGTCGAGCCTGTAGTCAAGCAGACCCACAAAGAACAGTACCTTGGAAATGATGGAAGCAACGACAGTTCACGGCGTCGGGAAGGTGCGGCTTCGTAGGCGCTGCGCGACGTCGGTTCCTTACGACCCCAGGGGAGGTGCAGCCTCTGTTCCTTACTGCCGCGCAGGGGAGGCGAGATGACGGTTCCTTACTGAGTCGGGGAGGTGACATCACAATGGCGCCCAAACCACTGTTCCTTACGATGGCGCAATGTCGATGGATTCGGGGGTCACCCAGGTCAAGGATCGGCTCCGCGATGATGAAGTCGGCTTCGGAGTCGATGTGGCAGTGCAGCAGGCGTCGGGCCCACGTCGCAAGTCGGAGCAGCGCTCACGGCTTCGGGCAGGTTACGCCATCGCTCGCTGGCGTCGATGTGGCACGGCAGCTGGCGGTGGGCCTACGTCGCAAGTCGGAGCAGCGCTCACAACCGGTGCAGGTTACGGCGTCGCTCGCCGGCGTCGGTGTTACAATTTCCTTCTGTAGCAGCTAAAACAGCAGTTCTAGATGCAGGAAGACAGAAGGGGTAAAGTCTTTGTGTTCCTGAGACTTCAGAACAGGAGGCAAGCTCAGTTTCAAGCCCTTGGAGATCTTTTCTTCAAGCAGGTGACAAAGCAAAACAGCAAAGTCCTTCTTCTCCTTTCCTTGGCAGCAAGCAGCCACTGCAGGCCAACTCCAGACAGCAAACAGCACAGGGGCAGTATTCCTCCTCAGCTTCTCCGGCTCTTCTCCTTGGCAAAGGTTCCTCTTGATTTCCCAGAAGTGATCTAAAAGTCTGGGGTCTGGGCCCCTCTTTTTATACACCAAAATCCTTTGTTCTCTGAAGGCAGAGAGTGTCTGCACCCAGCCAAAACCAGTTCTGTGGGGCACTTTGCAAGTGCACAACAACCTCCTTTGTCAGTGTGAGCCCTGGCTTCAGACACACCACAGGGGGGCGGAGCCGTCATTGTGGAAGGCAGACACAGCCCTATTCAGGTGAAGATGCTATTCCTCCGACCACTCCAAATGCAGACCAAGCCTATTCAGCCCAGCCCTGACTCATCAGACTTCTGGAGCCACTGCCCTGCTCCAGCCCCTGTCATCCAAAAGCCAGACATGCAGTACAGAAACCTAGCAGAGGCACATTGGATGGTTAGGCAAGAAAATACCTACTTTCTAAAAGTGGTATTTTCAAACCCAGAATGTAAAAATCATCCTCAATAAAAGATGCACTTTAACATTCTGAGTTCAGGCATACTAAACTTTATTTTCCTATCTTGTTCCCAGGGTCAGTTATGTTTATAAGATGTTATAAACAAACTCCCCATTCTTGCCTATGGGAACAGACAGCCTTGCAATAGTGAAAAACAAAATTGGCAGTATTTCACTATCAGGACATGCCACACACATCAGGGCATGTCCTACCTTTCACATACAATGCACCCTGCCCACAGGGGTACCTTGGGCCTACCTTAGGGGTTACTAACATGTAGAAAAGGGAAGGTTTAGGGACTGGCAAGTGTGTGTACTTGCCAAGTCGACATGGCAGTCCCAGACTGCACACAGGCTCTGCAATGGCAGGCCTGAGTTACATTTTACAAGCTGCTTCTGTGGGTGGCACAATCAGTCCTACAAGCCCACCAGCAGCATTTGATTTACCTGCCCTGGGCACACATAGTGCTCTGCACTAGGGTCTGACAAGTAAATCAAATAGCCAATCATGGAAACACTAATCCATAAAACAATTTACAAAAGAGAGCATATGCACCTTAGCACTGATTAGCAGTGGTAAAGTGCCCAGAGTCATAAAACCACCAACAACAGGTCAGAAAAAATACAGGAGTAAGGCAAAAAGTTCTGGGATGACCCTGCAAAAAGGGCCAGGTCCAACATGCTCATGGAATTGGCATGGAGCTTGGTGACGGAGTCAAAATAGGAGCTGGACAAGGCCCAGTTGTGGCTCCAGAAACTTGGGTTGTGCCAGGACAAATTGCAGGATAGGTTCCCACGTCGTAGATTCGTGAGCGAGATCGAGAGACATCGCCTTTTCCAGACTATGTGAGTGGCAGGAACGGGCAGAGGCCGGCTTGGATTTTTTGTGTTTTTTCTTTGACTTACCCGAAGACTTGGAGCGCAACGTAGACCAACCAGGGGAATGATTCCCGCGACTTCTGGACCTGGAACACAACCCGGAGCAACCCTTTGACTTGGACCAGTCTTGTTGCAGAGTCTTGGGGTGCTTTGCAACAGTTTCGCCTCGCGGTCTCGTATGGCCTTCAAATTCATTGATGTGCAGGAACTGCAGGCCTTAGAGTTGTGGCTCAACCCCAGGCAGCATGCACAAACCTGATGAGTATCTGTCACAGACGTTGGTTTGTGACAATTACAGAATTTAAAACCTGTCATTTTGGGAGGTGACCTTTCATCTAGCATGCCTTTCACATGCAAGGGGTACCTCAAGTATTTTTTACATGTAGGTAATTGACATGTGAAACCTGTAATTCTTCAAAGACATAATCCAATTTCACCATTTTCATCATTCCATCCAATTTCATCATTCATCACCCCCATCCCTTTCCTCTGCTCAAACAGAACCTCAATCAGTGTTTGATGTCCTTGTGTAATAATTCAGCAGTTATTGTAAATGAAGGGTAAGGTATATTGAGACACTGTTACCTTTAGTAAACTTTTTTCTGGCGTATACTCTAAACACAGGAGTCAAACTATATTTGAAAAGATTTGTGCAATAGCTCCAATGCACCAGTAGGTAGTGCCTTCAGACTCCATGGCGATTCTGTCCCACCTCTGGACATAACGGCATGGGGCCATGTGAAGGTACCAACCCTGCATGTTGAAATCAGTTTATCAAACAGATTACGACGCCCTCAGATATGAAGCGACCAATAAATGTAAATGTTGACGGTGTGAAACGTCTAATTTGTGACGCTTTAACCTACAAGAAATCGACTCTACAGAACTACAGGGGAGGCAGGAATCTGCGGTTAAAGAGTATCCACCGGAAAGAGCATTACCAAATTTAAGTAACTTGTTCTTTTGATGGATACGTTTAACCACATATTCCTCATCTTGATATCAAAGCAATCCCCCGCAGGAAGGTGGGTTTGAGAAGTAGCCTCTACATTCATAAGTCCTGCAGGGCTAAGCGGGAAAAATAATATTCCTTGCAGACCTACAAATTGATGCAATAGTGCCTGGTGAAGGTGTGGATGGTGGCCCATTTAGCAGCCTGATCATGACCCACCACTGGAACACCCCTAGCCCTAAGCGCCAATCTGTCAAGAAAGAAGCTGGCATGTGGCAGCTGAATAGAAAGAGCTTGCAGCTCACTAATGCGCAGAAGTAATCACAATAAGGCAGACATTTTTAAGAGTCAATAACCTCCGCGAACAACTATGCATGGGCTCAAAAGGTATGCACATTAAAAAAGTGAGAATCAAAAAGAGCACCACAAAAAACCAAGAATTGACAGAACAATGCCTGGTGGAAGTATGGACAGATGACTGTATGGCTGCCTGTCAGATGTCCAACACAGGGATACCTTGAGTCAGAGCTGAAGAGGCGACCTTCGACCGGGTGGAACGAGCTCGTAGACCTTCAGGAGGCTCCTTTTTGGCCAGAGAATAGCACAGCTTAATGCAAAGGACAATTCACCATGATACGGTCAATTTCTGGACTGCCCTCCCTTGCTTAGCTCTGGCGAAGCAGACTAAAAGTTGATTGCTTCACAGTGCTCTTTAGTCCCATCAATGTAGAAACTAAGGGCCCACTGAGATCCAACCTATACAGCCTCTCCAATGCCTTGGAGGAACGTGATTTCGAGAAGAACGGGAGGAGCGTGATGGACTGCTCCACATAAAAAGGCAACACCACTTTCGGACGAAAGTATAGCAGAGTCTTAAG
Source organism: Calotriton arnoldi (assembly GCA_963921515.1). NCBI lineage: Eukaryota > Metazoa > Chordata > Amphibia > Caudata > Salamandridae > Calotriton > Calotriton arnoldi. Next base: position 348,424 of record CAWUFW010010578.1, read on the forward strand.
TCTAATGTTTGTGAAAAAGGTGATATACAGCAGATGAATACATAACACCTACAGTTCACTGACATCTTGCAAAGGTGATGGCAATGAGAAAAACAGTGTTACGGGTTAAAAGTCTCAGGTGCTATTGTGCACATGCTCAAAGGCAACACAAGCATCAAAAAGGTAAGGCCCAACTTTAGATCACAATGAGGCATATTAAAGGGAGCAGGGGGAAAACATAAGAAAACTCTCTTAAGCAACACATTAGAACAGGTCACTTTGGGATCAATTGGCTTTACTAATGCCCATGGGCAATGCTGTGCAGCATTGCCAAAAGGAAGAGAAAAACAAAAAGGCACAATGACACAGACGCGTCATTTGAAGGAAAATGCATACATCATTACTTTGGCCCACAAACAAAATGAAGCTAGCATTATATATTTTTTTATTTACCAATCTGAGATGGAGCAGTTATCAAAACAATATGAAAAAGAAGTAGAGCTAAATCAGTTTGCTGCCTGGTGGAGATGGTAAAAAAATGCGATCCTCCAGAGAATTGCAACACAAGACAGACAAGAAGCTGAGACAAGAAAAGGTAACAATGGGCAGGCTGTAAGCTCCTGCACCGTTCTCCTGCAACAGGTCTTTCGCAATCAGACAGCTAGCGCTGTCTGTAGGCTCGCCCAAAACGGGCTGATCAGGCTAATGAAAGAAGGCTGAGAGAGCTTTTAAATGACCTTCTACTGTGCCCAAAACAAGTCTAGCTGGGCAGAGAGCAAACAAAAGAACATGAGACTCCTTGACTTGAACAGGATCGATATGTCTGTCCTCACACTAGGACTAACGGCCTACTAGAGTAGATGAACTTTGTTGGAGGACTTCGAGTCATGTTTAGACAAAAGAAACCAAAGAAAGATGCTTTGTTTATGCATGACATACTATCAAAATAGTATTTCTTTAAGAAAGTTGGTATAACAGAGAAACAGTTGGGAGTAGAACTCTGGACCCATGTGGATGGGCACAGATAAAGAGGTACTGTCATCAATATGTAAGGGTGATGCCTGTATGTGGCTGGAATGGAGCCGTCACAAAGTCTGCTGGGATCACTTACTAGCATGGAGGAGTTATTGCAGAAAGTTGTTTCTAGTGTGACACCTGGGGAGATTCAAAAGGTGAGGAATGTTCAGCTTAAACTATCCATCAGAAATAGTGGTATAGAATACTATAGCACCCTGCTGGAAGGAGCTTACAGATCAAGTAGGACTCAGGAAGTAGGTACGGTCTTCGAATGATTATAACAATTTCAAGGGGTCCCACTTGCTGTGCATGTCTTTCATATGCAAATTACCTGAATGTCGATGCTTGTAAGGTGGCAAGGCAACATCATCATCATCATCATCATCATCATCAAAGGGTTTCTTTTTTATGACATCGGGCTGCATTCGGCGAGAGTGGTACCTCCGTTTCCTGAAACAACCACAATAGAGGAGATCTTCACTTTTTTTTTTCCCCACAAATTTTCCCTTTAGAATGAGACATTGCATCTAAAGCCTCTTATCATGTTTCAATGGACAGTCTACAATGGTGCTTGGAATGCTCCCACCGCTTTATGTGCTAGAATATAGTCATCTCAGGTGTGATCTGTTACAGCATTTTGGATTTTCTTACTTAGAATATTGATGAATTATGGAGTCCTCAATGAAGGTAACATCACAGTGGTTTGCCAGAACAACAGAGTGGATATCATAAAACACAATTAAAATTGATCTATGAAAAACAAGCAAGGTTATAGTAATCTGAAGACCCTCGCTCTCGAGAGACTTCGTTTACAAGCCTCGATAGCCACCCGGAAGCGTTTGAACGCCGGACCTTGGACGCCGCCTCTGAAGGAGAACTCTGTTTCCCTCCAGCCCGCGATGATTGTTTTTAGCGCTTATCGGAGCTCGCCGGCATTCTGCACCAGGACTTCAGCGCGCTAATTCAAGTTATTCAAGAAATTTTCTCTGCATCGCTGAACCTTAATACGCCTTCCTAAGACAACGGTGGATGCAACATACCTTCCATATAACTGGACCTAATGTATACGTTGGATGGAATTCGTTCCAGATTGATGTCCACCTAGACCTATCTTTATTTGAGTTCCAATATTGATCGGTTGTTTGATTGGGATATTCCCTTGCCCTCCCTTCCCCGAAGAAACTCCCTAGGATCCATCTTCCTCTAGGAATAGTACTTTCAAGAAGCTGTTATTTTCGAGGAGTGTACCCTGTTACACCCAGATCAATTCAATCACCATATTGTTTATTGACTGGCATTTTCCTTCTCTCTCTCTCTTTCCCCTTCTATTCTCGTTTTTAACTTAGTACGTTGTTCCTGATGTCTTTTTAAATTCTTTAGTGCCCTGATGAAGGTGATGGCTACTTGTTAGCCTACCACCGAAACGCGCGTCGGCACCGTGCCAGCCAGAAACCCTTTGGGCGACAAACCCTTGATAGTACCATTTTGATATATTATTGCCCCTTATTTCATTTGGGTTCTTGACTGTTGTATATATTGTATGTCTATTAATTGTCCTATGTGGTATTTCTGAGAGTGTGGTCTGCATGAATGGTGAGATTGAGGGATATGTTTGTCATTGTTTACGTTTCTTAGGATCTATTTGTGGGGTCAGAGAGAACAATTGTATGTTAATTTATGATTTATTTTTGACAATTTTGTCTTTGTATGTTAAAAAATTGATTCGTTCAGTTCTCATGGTCTTTGTTTGTTTTGTAATTGAACATATTAGTTGAAGTATAAAGATATCTTTTTGTTATCAGTTTCTTTAATACATATATAATAAAAAATAAAAAAATAAAAAAATATTGTTTGAACATTTTACCTTATGTGTCTTTCTATTGTATTGTATTTGTAGTTCTCCCCTGTTTTCTATTATTGTGTGTTCGCATCCATTTGAGACGTTAGTACGCTCTTTGATTATCCTTTGGTAGGTGACATTTTCTTCCCTTGCCCTCGGGGGGTGGATTTTCTCCTTATAGTAATCTGAAGAGTCAGGTGCACATTACTCGGGAAGTAGGGCATTTCAGACTCCAGAAACTGTGGTCCAGAAGATTTGGGTTACAAGCATTTGATGGAGAATGCACAAACAGAAACCAAGTTCAGCCCCGATAATCTAATAAGAGTATTGCAGCAGCTGCAGTCACATCACTGCATAAATCCAAAATTAAGCTGTAAAGAAGCGCCATTTACGATACAGTAAACTCCTCTTCACAAAAATGCTATTAGATAGATCGGGCTTGACATGCCTGGCAATGAGTAAACCACTAAACACAAACATTATATTAAAAATAGTTGCCTCGGGGACGTGGCCTGAGAGCCGAGCAAGATGGCGGCACTTTAGCGGAGCTCCGTCAATTGACTCTGTAATCCTCCATTAATCCGTTTGTCCATCCGATCCTGCCGGTGGTTTGTGCCGGCGCTGCACTGGAGCCCACCGTGGACTGGCCTGGGGCTGCGCGAAACCCCGAAGATACCGCCGATAAACCGTCATTTCCATCGAGGCGGCTGCGGCGAGTCTTCTAAAGTGCTGCTGCGGCTGTGAGCGGAGGTCGCGTATGCGGCTCCCGCTCGCGGCTCCATAGTGAGGCGGACCTCTGCATCGATCTGCAGCCTGCGGCGCGGCTGGACCTCAGGAGTGTGAGGCTGAGGTGGCGGTCCTGCTGCCTTGGGGCCAACGGTCACGGAGCTCGCCGGAGACAACAGTAAGCTGGCTGGGCAGTCCCGTGTCCAGAGCACCGTGCTCCTGCCTGCGGGGAGCCTACGGACACCCATTGAGACTCCGGGTGCACTATCCATTCTGCCGGTGGTGACTAGGGGGAAATCGACCACACCCCAGGGAACCGCCGGAGCAACGTGATCCCCCCCGCAGCCTTCCTAAACTGGGGATACCAGTGCAGACCGCCCCCTCGTGTGGAGCGAGCAACAGGGCCTAACGTGACGAGCCCACAGGGGGAGGGGGACTGGCTACCACTGTGGACGCTGAGGGCTCTGAGGTGCTCATCTACGGCCCGACCCGGAACACTACTCCTTTTGGGCCAGATATTTGGACAGAACGTGCTGCGGTGTGGCCGGGGCTGGAGAGAACCTGGTGATTAGAGGAGCTCGGTCGTGAGAGGTACCCCTATGCAGCTAGAAGGAGTACGACCGATGCGGACAGTGTCCGCCGACCAGAGAGTGGGTGAGCGCGATCCACATGACCCGGGGGCCCCACAGAAGACGTGTGGCTGCGCACTCATTGAGAGGCAACAAGGAAGCAGCGGTACACCAGGCCTGGTGATAGGTTTGCCACGTGTTTCCAGTAAAGGCCCGCAGAGGTAGCGCATCGATCGGAGCGGTGGGACGAGCCATCTCAAGTGCCCTATTTCGAGGGACTTGCCAGCGAGAGCATCGGCGACGACACTGGGCCCCCGGATGAAGCCCAAGGGACAACCCGGGACACAGACGAACAAAATGGACAAGTACGCCGTCCCAAAATCAATGGCTACCGCCCCGGAACAGCAGCCGGAGAGCACGGCAGAACCGTCCTTGGGTGCAATAATGGTGGCGATTGCGGATCTCAAGGGCTCGATTGAACCTAAATTAGACGCCGTAACGGTGGATGTAAACCTCCTGCGGGCCGATCTTCACAAAATGGCCGACAAAGTGACAGCTACAGAGGTGGTGGTGACGCACCTACAGACCAGCACGAAAAGCCTTGAGGAGCAAGTTCGGTCCCTTACGAAGCAGCAGGAGGTGATGGCGGCCAAGCTCGAAGACCAGGAAGGGCGGGCACGGAGGAATAACATTAGGGTGGTAGGGGTCCCGGAGTGGATGGAAGGACCGAATGTAGATTTGTTTCTGAAAGATTTAATCCTCAATCATTTGAAGCCCCCAAGACACTACATATTTTACTGTTGAACGCTCGCATAGGACACCCATCCCTAGACCAAAGCCTGGAGCCCCACCAAGAACAATCATAGCACGGCTCCTCAATTATCGGGCCAGGGACGCGATTCTGCAGACAGCATGAGCACACGGGGATCTGCACCATGAAAACGCGGTGATACGTTTCTTTCCTGACTTCACCCTTCAGGTCCAATGACAGCGGCGAACATTTGAGGAAGTCAAAAGGGAACTGCGCAGTAAAGACATTAAGTACTCCATGTTGTTCCCTGCGAAGTTGAGGGTGGTCGCTGAAGGGAAGACGTGGTACTTCAGCATGACTTGACCCTTGACCTTGCCAGGTAGGTCGCTCCCCCGCCACACAGCTCCGCCTGTGCTGTCCTGCCCGCTGCTGCTGCTGGTAAGCTCGCCCCTCTGCTGTTGCCTCGGTGCCCGTTTTGCTTCTGTTCCCCTCGTGCCCCCATTTCTTGTGTCCATTTTTTTGCCTTCTGTTTCCCCTCGTGCCCCCATTTCTTGTGTCCATTTTGCCTTCTGTTCCCCTCGTGCCCGTTTTGCTTCTGTTCCCCTCGTGCCCCCATTTCTTGTGTCCATTTTTTTGCCTTCTGTTTCCCCTCGTGCCCCCATTTCTTGTGTCCATTTTTTTGCCTTCTGTTTCCCCTCGTGCCCCCATTTCTTGTGTCCATTTTGCCTTCTGTTCCCCTCGTGCCCCCATTTCTTGTGCCCGTTTTGCTTCTGTTCCCCTCGTGCCCCCATTCCTTGTGTCCATTTTTTTTGCCTTCTGTTTCCCCTCGTGCCCCCATTTCTTGTGTCCATTTTTTGCCTTCTGTTTCCCCTTGTGCCCCCATTTCTTGTGTCCATTTTGCCTTCTGTCTCCCCTCGTGCCCCCATTTCTTGTGTCCATTTTTTTTGCCTTCTGTTTCCCCTCGTGCCCCCATTTCTTGTGTCCATTTTGCCTTCTGTCTCCCCATGTGTCCCCATTTCTTGTGTCCATTTTGCCTTCTGTCTCCCCTCGTGCCCCCATTTCTTGTGTCCATTTTTGCCTTCTGTTCCCCCTCGTGGCCCCATTTTGCTGTGCCCAACTTTGCCTTCTGTACCCCCCGCCGCTGCGTCCCCGCCCCCCTGACTGCCCATTCGCTGCCCCTGCCTCCCGCCTCCCAGCTGCTCCTCCCTCCCAGCTCCCCATATATGGCGGCCGCTGCGCGGCCGCGCATCGGATGCGCGCAGCCCGTGCGCGCCTGGACCGCGCTCAGCGCCAGAACCCCTGGGCCGCACGCCCCCCGCTCCAGCCTCGAGGACCGACGCCGTTACGATGCCACCACACTCCACGCTCTCAACCCCGGACGGACACACAACTGCTTCAAGGCCGCCCCGAAACGCACACATGGCCCCTTCACCTGCCGGAACTGCAGCTACACCAGACTCAGAGCCACCGAAGCGCCCGCCGAGAAGGACCTCAACCACCTCCGATGCATCCTACTGAACACCCGCTCCGCCCGCAAACACGCCGTCGAGCTCTGGGACCTGCTCGACACATCATCACCAGACGTCGCCTTCCTGACAGAGACCTGGATGAACGACTCCTCCGCACCCGACATCACCATAGCCATCCCAGACGGCTATAAGATCACCCGCAGAGACCGCGTCAACGGAGTAGGAGGAGGAATCGCCATCGTCCGCAAGAACTCCATCAGGGTCTCGACCAGCACCGACGACTTTCTCTGCACCGCCCGAACACATGCACTTCCAGATCCACACGGACCCCAACACCACCCTCAGAGGCACCCTTGTCTACAGACCCCCTGGGCCCCGACCCCAGTTCAGCGACTCCATCGCCGACTTCATCAGCACGCACGCCCTGACCTCTACCGACTACATCCTCCTCGGAGACCTGAACTTTCACCTGGAGAACAACAACGACAGCAACTCCACCACCCTGATCGACAACCTCGCCAACCTCGGACTGAGACAGCTCGTCACAACACCGACTCATTCCGCCGGCCACACGCTCGACCCCGTCTTCTCCTCAAGCTCCCACGTCTCCTTCAGCCACACCACGGAACTCCTCTGGACCGACCACCGCTGCATCCACTTCACCTTCCAGAAACCCACCACACACCACCGCACCCAAAAGATCCCACGCCGCTGCTGGAGCAAAGTCACCGAAGACCAACTACGGGCAAACCTCGCTCTCAGCCCTCCCTCCGACCCATCCAACACCGACGACGCTGCCTGCAACCTCAGACGATGGATAGACGACTGTGCCAACACCCTCGCCCCGCTGAAAAAACTCACCTACAGCAACACCACCAAAAGAGCCAGCTGGTTCACCCCGGAACTCCTAGCTTCCAAGCGTACCTGCCGCAAACTTGAGAAGAAATGGCACAGTGATAAGACACCGGACAGCCACGCAGCCCATAAAGACGCCATCCGTAACCACCACCACCTCATCAGGTCCGCCAAGAGAATCACCTTCAAAGACCGCCTCGACAACAACGCACACAACAGCAAGGAGCTCTTCAACATCGTGAAGGAACTCTCCAACCCCAGCTCCAACGACATCCCGCCGTCGCAAGCCCTGTGCGATTCCCTCGCCACCTTCTTCCACCGCAAGATCGCCGACATCCACGACAGCTTCAACACCCAGACAGCCCCCACTAAGATAGATACACCAGACCCGCCGCACACCATCGACCATGACCCCTTGCCAGCCTGGGCCAGCGTGAACATCGATGACACCATCAAGACCATGGGCACAACACACTCCGGCTCCCCGTCAGACCCTTTCCCGCACCACATCTTCAACAAAGCCAGCAGCTCCATCGCACCCCACCTGTGCAACGTTATCAATCTCTCCTTCGAGACAGCGACCTTCCCAGAGAGCTGGAAACACGCAGAGATCAACGCCCTACTCAAAAAACCCAAGGCGGACCCAAGAGACCTCAAGAACTTCCGGCCCATCTCCCTGCTTCCGTTCCCAGCCAAGGTCATCGAGAAGATCGTCAACAAACAGCTAACCCGATACCTCGAAGAAAACAGCATCCTGGACCCATCCCAATCGGGGTTCCGCAGCAACCACAGCACTGAGACTGCCCTCATCGCCGCCACCGACGACATCAGGACCCTGCTGGACAACGGTGAGACCGCAGCCCTCATCCTGCTGGACCTCTCCGCCGCCTTCGACACTGTTTGCCACCGCACTCTACGCGCACGCCTCCACAACGCAGGGATCCGAGACAAGGCCCTGGAATGGACCACCTCCTTCCTCGACGGCAGAACCCAGAGAGTCCGCCTCCCACCTTTCCGATCCGAAGCCTCCGAGATCATCTGCGGCGTACCCCAGGGATCTTCCCTCAGCCCAACACTGTTCAACATCTACATGGCCCCGCTCGCACGCATCGCCAGACAGCACGACCTCAACATTATCTCCTACCCCAACGACACTCAACTGATCCTCTCCCTCACCAAGGACCCCCTCGCCGCCAAATCCAATCTCCATGAAGGAATGAAGGCGGTCGCCGATTGGATGAAGATCAGCCGACTAAAGCTGAACACGGACAAGACAGAGGTCCTCATCCTCGGCTCCAACCCCTCAGCATGGGACCGACTCCTGGTGGCCAACGACGCTGGGAGCAGCCCCGACACCCACCGACCACGCACGCAACCTGGGAGTCATCCTCGACTCAACGCTCTCCATGGCCAAGCAAGTCAACGCAGTCTCCTCCTCCTGCTTCAACACCCTCCGCATGCTTTGCAAGATCTACAGGTGGACCCCGACAGACACAAGAAGGACAGTCACCCAGGCCCTCGTCAGTAGCAGACTTGACTATGGGAACGCCCTCTACGCGGGAGCCCCGGCCAAGCTCATCAAGCGACTGCAACGCATACAAAACGCCTCCGCACGCCTGATCCTTGACATACCACGCCACAGCCACATCACCCCCCACCTGAGGAACCTGCACTGGCTCCCCGTCGACAGGAGGATCTCCTTCAAACTCCTCATCCACGCACACAAGGCACTCCACAAGACTGGCCCAGCCTACCTCAACAGACGACTCTTCTTCTACGTCCCCAACCGCCAGCTCCGCTTCGCTAACCTCTCCCTCGCCACCGTCCCTCGCATTCGAAGAACAACCACCGGCGGCAGATCCTTCTCACACCTCGCCGCCAAGACCTGGAACACCCTTCCACTTAGCCTACGACAGACCCAAGACCTGCTGACCTTCAGGAGGCTACTCAAGACCTGGCTGTTCGACCAGTAGCAGCACCCCCCCCCTTTCCTCTCCCCAGCGCCTTGAGACCCTCGCGGGTAGGTAGTGCGCTCTACAAATTCTGTGATTGATTGATTGACTGAGGAGGCCTGGGAATGGTTGGAGGGTTGGCGTACAGTGGGCCGCACCCCTCCACGGGAGAGACGACGGGGCCCAGCGAAAGGCCAGCAAAGGGGCTCAGCAGAGAATGGGAGACAGGTTTCGGACTGAGGTATGCTTAGGAAGGTGGATCCGACTCCGGCAGGTAAAGCAACACTGTAAGATTGGTGCCTAGAGACATGCTGGGGGTTGCTCTCCATTGGGTGGAGGATGAGATTATGTGCACAGGACTTTGCCCACTGGGACCTATAACTGGCTGATGGCCCGATGTATGGCCGGCAGGACTAGACCAGACTAGATGAGGCTTTGGGATGTGCGGGATGTCGGGGATGGTGCACTACTCTGCTCGGCACCTACCAACCCCTTAAGCAGTTATTCAGTTAAGGGCGACAGTCACTCTGCGAGTTGGGGAGGTGGGTGGTTGTTTCACCCGCCAGCAGGGTAGCAGGGAAGGGGGATGAGGGCATGGGGGGTTATTCTAGATCTATTAGGAATGTTAATCTATTGTTTGTGAAATGTTGCTATTCAGGCTTCATGCAATACTCAGTGGATCTGACGATGTGGGTGATATCTAAATGTACAGTGAAGGTGCCGTTTCCTTCCAAATGGAAGACGAGAGTGTAAATGTGACACGCCAGGGGGATCATCGACATTCCAATAACCTTAGGGTTCTGTCTTGGAACGTTAATGGTTTGGGTAATCGTATCAAGCGTACTGTAGTCTTGCAATATCTCCATAGACATGCCCCAGATCTGGCACTACTCCAGGAAATGCACCTTAAAGGCAACAGGTACAAGGCGCTAGATAGATACGGCTGTAGGCTTGTAGCACAATTCGGTTACACAACGGGTTCAAGGGGGGTGGGGATTTTGGTTAGGACTGGCCTCCCATTTGTGTTGGAGAACATTTGGCACGCCCCTTAGGAAGATATGTGGCACCTACTGGAAAGTGGGAGGGCCAGACGCTGAACATAGTATCGGGCTACATACCGCCAGCTCTACATGCTGAAGCACTGTCAGCTCTGGGGGCCTTGCTTGTGGACCTTCCATCGGGTATTCTCATATTAGGGGGGGGGGACATGAATTCCACTATGGATCCGGAGAGAGACAGGGTAACCAGGGCAACGAGGGGGGCAGAGCCGCTTCGTACCTTATAGAGGCCATGGGCCGAACGGATATTTGGCGTCTTCATAATCCCCATGAGCAACAGTATACTTTCTACTCGGCCGTGCATGGCAGCTACTCCCGCCTCGATCATGTTCTGACTCTTCGGGGTAATGAAGGGTGGTTCCGCCATGCCCACATCAAATCGCGAGGAATCTCTGACCATTCGCTGGTGAAGGTACCCCTCCAGGGCCCGATGCGAACTACTGCCTTGCCGCCCAGAATAAATACCTGGGTCTTTTCGAATAAGGACTTGGCTGACCAAACTAGGGAGAGGGCGAAATTATACTTCCAGGAAAACGAGGGATCGGTAGATTCGGCGTGCACCCTCTGGGAGGCGTTCAAACCGGTGTAACGGGGGCATTTTCAGGCCCACTTGGGGGTTGTAAAAAGGAAACAAGCATTGGCATAGCCAATAGGTCTCACTTTTGGGACATTATAAGTGTTTAGCCATGCAACAGTTGATGTTGCACCAAGGATATTGTGCTGCAGAATTAAATACTTATAAGGTCCCAAAGGCGAGACCTATTGGCTATGCCAATGCTTGTTTTATATGCTGGTGAAACCTTATTGCGCACTGGGGTGAAGCTGCATTGATTGGTATACATTGGAAATAGTGTGAGACCACTCAAACAATACATCCAGTAACATCACAGAGTGATTAAAAATGGTAACTTCGAGCTATCTGCTGGCAACACATTTTCAAGAAGTACATCCAAAAGGATGCACATTTTGGTTTCATGTAGTTGAACATATTCACATTCACAGCAGAATTTTGTTCACCGTTTGTAAACCATTTGTAATGAGTCAGACTGGGTTTCGCCAGATGATAGTACGGAAAGAAGGGGAGAGGAAGGAGGAGAGGGAAGAGAGGGCAAGAGATGAAGAGAAGAAGAGGGAGGGCGGGGCAGAGAGACGTACTGAAAAGCAGGAGATGGGGTGAGGAAAGAGGTGGATTGAGGGAAGGACAGGCAGAAAGAACTTGATTTTATATAGTGTCTCGGACTATACTGCAGTTGTTTCTAAGCGCTGTAAATAATGGGTGTTACAATTATACAATTAATAGTACTTAAAACAGAGCTTCAGGAGCAGAATGCAGTGGAAGGGATAGGGCACGAGCGTAATTTATAGCAAGAGTAATGTGAGGTAGCGGAAGGGGCTGGGGAGAGGGAGGAAAGAGGAGAAAATGTACAAGAGCAAAACCAGAGGGGAGAGTGACGGGGCTGAGCATGCCAGCAAATGGCGACTGTAGAGTAAAACGATGCGCTATGAAAAGGGAGCGTGGAGAAGACAAGACAGGTGAGAGGACAAGAGCTAATGGGGGCGCGCAGATTAGAGGAGTTGGAAATTATGGGCGCCAACGACCTGGAGAAGCAGGTGCAACTAAGAAAGGAGGACGCGCGGTAAGGTGAAAGGTCAAGACAGAAGGGAAGATCAGAAGGATAAGGTGTAAGACAGAAAGAGAGTCCGAAAAGACGTAACAAAGAATATAGAGAGAGAAGGTGACTCAATGAAGCGTCTGGCGAGGGAAAGTAGAGAAAATAGAGGGAGAAGTTAAACGGGGAAGAAGAAAGTAGGCGAGAGTTGAGAGAAAGGGGGAGGGGACAGTCACGGCGGAAAGAATACAGAAAGGAGACAGAACAGGTAGAGGACAGAAGCCACAGCACAGGGGAGGGGGGAGAGAAGAGAAAAGAGAGAGGAGAAAAGGCATGGGGTGGTATGAAAAAGAGAAAACAAATGTGTGACATAGAACGATGACACGAGAAGGAACAGTGGAGAAAAAAGCTGGATGATATAAATAAGAGACGCTTTGGGGGCTGAGGAGTGCAGAGGACAGCACACAGACGACACGCAGGTATGTACAGCGGGGACGAGAAACAGACGCGCAATACATATTCAGCGCAACGGGAGAGGGAGGGGGGGGCGAACGTACAGGCGCTCTGGGCGGCGGGAGCAGAAGGTGCCGGCTATTGTACAGTCAGACATCTGTTGACATCCAGGCAGAGAGTCGAAGGTAAGGAGTGAAAGATGAGGGTGGATGAAAAGGAGAAAGGGCAGATAGGAGGGTGAAAAGGATTTTAGGCAAAAGAGAGAAATAAAAAGATAAAACGCATAGACAGCGGTAGATAGGGAAATGAAGGGAAGCAAAATGAAATGTGAATGTGGAAGTCATTAGAAAAAGTAGAGAGCGATAAAGGAAAATTAATGAAAATGTTTTGGGAGAGAAAAGGCGACGAAGAGACAAAGGTGAAAGCAAGAGTCTAGAAGAAACGAGGAACTGGAGAACCAAATAAAGTAAAATGCAAAAATAACTGAAAAGAGGGAGTTGGGGGGAGAATATAAGAAGTAGTAAGCGAGAAGGGGTATGAAGGACCAGGTGGAAAGAAAGGAAACAACCCTCCAAGAAAGCAAGATAAGAAAGAGTAAGGAACACGGAAATGGGAGAACGAGGAAAGAAAATTCGAAGATAAATAAGGATGGAAGAATAAGAAAGAAACAAGAAGAAGCGTGCAGCCGCCATTGTTGCCGATTAGGAGCGATGTTGAAGATGTGGAAACAGAGTTGGGCGAGCTGCGCGACGGGCCGTGTGGGCAAGGAAAGAGGCGCGCGCTTGGGAGAGCAGTCTGCTCTTTTTCAAAGCACATACTTGTGCTTGTGGCGCGCCGCTGCGCACTCCCGCAAGGCGTATACCGCCACAAGCACGAGTATGTGCTTTGAAAAAGAGCTGCACGACGGCTAAAGGTCTCCTTTGCAGCGCATGCGCGATGCGTAGGCGAGACCTAAAAAGGAACCAATGGGAGACACTGGAGGCCGAAGTTGTCGCCTTGGAGGCCAGAATCCTTGCTGGGGATGAGGCAGGTCCGCCGCTTATCCACCAGCTTGAACTTAAAAGAAAAGAGATGAAGAGCCTCGCAGATGACTCCGCGAGGGCAGCCGCCCTGGCAACACAACGACAGGTATATGACCTCGGCGATAAGGCCAACAAGATGATTGCTTGGCTGGAGAGGAGGGATAGAGAACGCAATTGGGTGGCTGAGGTTTGTGACTCGCGAGGGACAACGCATGCAACGGGGGAGGGAATAGCGGAAACTTTTGCAGAATATTATGAGGAGGTTTATGCCTCCAACCCCGCCAGAAAGGAAGCTGAATGCCGGGAGCTGCTGGTTGACGTCCGGCTACCTACGCTGTCCAACAAAGATAGGGAAAGTATGGACAAAGATTTTACGGTCGAGGAAATTGAAGCGGCAATCCAAGACTTGCAGTCCGGGAAGGCCCCAGGGCCGAATGGCCTACCACCATTCCACATCTGTCAATTCTTTACCCCCAATCTCGTCCCATTTAGCACGTAGTCTGGTCAAGGGATGCACCGAGGCCTCCAGGAGAGCCACGTAGAACCATTTCACTAGGTGCCTTGCCGTTCCAAGCGTGAACAAGGCGTGAAGCACCAGATGTGTTTCCGGCTCGTTTCTACCCACCTCCCACAGCTGCGCAAAAGTTCGGGTCAGGGCTTCATACTGCAGGAACTGGCCAGAGGGCAGACCACAATCTTCTACCAGGCCATCAAAGGGAATTAGGGACTTGTCCAAAAAACAATCTCCGACCGCGTCTAGTAACGCATCTGTCCAGGGGGCCAGTTGTTCAACGGTAAAGACGGATTGGGGGTCACCATGCGGCAAGCCCACCAGGGGCAGCACCGGAGTGTACCTAGCAGCCCGCCGTCCTCGGTTCTCGCATCTCCGCCAGGCCTGAAAGGCAGTGCGCTGTAGCAAGGAACAGTACGGTGTAGGCGTCCTAGGCCGTAGCAATTTTGCCATTACCAATCGAGGACGGGCTTCCGGGAGAGCCAAGAATGTACCCTCCTCATTTACCTCTTCTATCCATTGCGCCAGCCACTGCAACTGACCAGCTAGCATGTAGTATTCAAAATTCGGCACACCCAGGCTGCCTTCAGCTGCAGGGCGCTGCAGCGTCGCCAGTGACACCCGGGAGCGACCATCACCCCACACCAGATCCCGAAGCAGGGCATTCAGGGGGCGGAACCACCGGCTAGGCATAAGGACAGGAAGATTGACAAAAAAGTACAACAAGCGTGGAAGCATGACCATTTTGGATAAAGAGACCCTGGACATCACTGGCAGCTTCAACGTGCGCCAAAACTGAACACTCCCTCGCAGGGATCGCACCGCCCTTCTGAGATTACCCTCCGTCAAGTCATCTATCGAATGGAACACTTGGATACCCAGATATTTAAACGTATTCTGAGCCCATACGATGTCGGGCGCCAGCGCATCCGGCCTAGGTAGGGGGCCAGCCACAGGGAATAGGTACGTTTTTGCTTTGTTAACCCGCAGACCCGAAAGGCCAGCAAAATCTTCCAATATTTGCATTGCTGTCGGGGCGCCCGCCACAGCATCCCCCAAGTACACCAGTAAGTCATCTGCATATAGGGAAATGTGATGCATCTGCCCAGCAGAATCCAGCCCAATTCCAGTACCTCCCTGGCGCAGTCTCTCGGCGATAGGTTCGATCGCCAAGGCAAAAAGAAGGGGGGGGAGGGGGCATCCCCGTCTAGTCCCTCGAAACGCCCTATACTCCCTGGAGATTGTCCTACCCGTACGGACCCTGGCAGTGGGCGCCGCATACAGCGCCGCATACAGCAACTGCACCCAACGGATCCATTCGTCTCCTAACCCCATGTGCCTCATCACTTCAAACAAGTACTTCCATCCCACTGTATCGAAGGCCTTTTCCAGGTCAACAGAAAGTACCGCGGCCCAAGGGTGGAGCGGAGCGTCAGCATGGTACAGTATAGAGTAAAGCCGACGAAGGTTGTAGGAGGTATTGCGGGTAGGTATAAACCCATTCTGATCCGGGTGCACGAGTGCCTTCATGTGCGGAGCCAATCTACCGGCCAGTACCTTGCTCAGGATCTTGAAATCCAGGTTAAGCATGGAAAGGGGCCTGTAATCTTTGACTCCGGCCCTCGGCAATTTGAGTTTCGGAAGAGGGATTACCCAGGGCACTCCGAGTGGAGTCAGGCAGGACCCCGGCCTCATAGGCATCTGCATACATCCGGGCCAACTGTGGCGCCAATATATCAGAAAAGCACTGGTAAAGTCCGGCCGGAAGGCCATCCGGCCCCGGCGTTTTCCCAGCTGCCAACGCATGAATAGCGGCCTTAATTTCCTGCATGGTAATAGGGTCTCCCAGCTCCTCCCTATCCTCATCCGCCAACACCCTAAGGGGTAAAGAGTCCAAAACTCTCCAATCACAATACCAGGGGCCTCGCCGGAGCCGTATAAAGGCGCTTATAATATGCAACAAAGGAATCATTGATGTCATCAGGACAGTACTGCACCCCACCAGCCTCTGCATCCAATTGCGTAATAGGGGAGCCCCCCAGTTCGGGTCGGATCAATCGAGCTAAAAGACGGCCCGCCTTCCCTTCCTCTCTCTGCACTTTGTCAAGATACTCATTGTAGTTGTATCTGCGTAAACGTTCAAGGGCCACATTATAACGCACCCGCGCTTCTTGCAGCGCCAATTGAGCCGCTTCCCCTGTACCTTGAATGTTATTTAACCTGCGAATGTTCTCCTCCAAAGTGAGGACCTCCTGGCGAATCTCCCTATAGACCCCCGTCGCCTGTCCCAGACAGTGGCCCCGCACCACCACCTTGAATGCCTCCCATTCCACCCAGACTGAGGATGCAGTGTTGGCATTGATATGGAAATAAGTATCAAGAAGAGTATTCAGCGAGGCCCGAAAGGGGTCATCGTCCAGTAATGCCGGGTTGAGTCTCCAAGTGGGAACAGGAGGACACCGCCCCAGCGGCTGGTGTGTCATCATTAATGGGCTGTGGTCCGACAGAGTACGGCCCAGATATTCTGTGCACGTGATGGTACTATGAAAAGCGGGTGAGCATAAAAACATGTCAAGGCGCGTATGCACCTGGTGTACTGGGGAGAAAAAGGAAAATTCTCTATGACTATCGTGTTGTAGCCGCCACGTATCTTTTAACCCCCAATGTTCCATCCATGCCCGAAACCCCAAAGTGGTGCGGCGTGCCGGAGACCCCGTGTAAAGGCGGGTGCGACCGGTCTGCAACAACATCCGCAACACAATTGAAATCTCCCCCAAGGATGAGATTTCCTGTACGCTACCCGCTAAGGTAGCGGAGAAGAGGTCCAGAAAGCCAACCTGATCCTGATTAGGGGCATAGACATTTCCAAGTGTAACTTCACGCCTGCCAGTCTCCCCGCCACCAGGACATATCTACCTGCCTCATCCACCCATGATCTTTTTGCTGCAAAGGGAACTCCCGGTTTCACCCAAATCAACACCCCTTAGCAAAGGCGGAACAGGTGGTCGCAAATACCTGACCCCTCCAGCGTCGTTTTAGTTTCCCAGCTTCCTCCTGGTTTAAGTGGGTTTCCTGCAAGAATGCCACATGTATGTCCCTACGTCTCAAATAGGAGTAGATATTATGACGCTTCACCATGGATCTCATCCCTCTAATGTTCCACGTTAGGAACCGTATATGCTGTTGTGTTCCAGCCATTCCTAATCTAACCCATCAAGAAACCTCCCGGCAGCCGGGATCCCCACCCCGCCCACCCATTACATGCAATATTCATCCCTCTGCAAACAGTCCAGGTCATAAAAACAACAATAAAAAACCCTTATGGTGGTTAACTCCCCGATCCCAAGGCGGTCCAACAACGGTCAGCTGCCCAAACATCTTACGTAACAATACGTGCTAAGTGAGGGCTCAACCTGGTGAGTCACTCATCGGGGGTTAGGCCAGGCAGAAAAAAGGCAAAAGAGGACTGGAAAGAAATGTTCCTCTCAGGGAGAGCGCACCAGCCTTCAATAAGCAAGACACAGCACAGGGCTCGAGGCGGACAACACTCAAACAATAAGTCTCCAGCTAGCACAGCTGCCCCAGGTTACCAGACTCATCAGATGATGTCATCCGCCGTGCGAGGCGTCACCTCAGGCATCTTCACGCTATCGCTGTGGGAGGTGTCAGTCTCATTTTCGCCAGACTCTCCCGGGGTGCCGGGCCCTGCACCCGGAGCCGTGCCCTGGCTTCCCATCAGGTCCACCACAGCCCGCAGAGCCTCCGCCCTCTCTTTCTCAGTCTGTGATGTAGACGGCTTCTTGGAGGTCCCCTTGCAGGTGCACCGTCGTAGTCGTTTCCGTTGCTCCTTAGGGTGCTGTCCAACACTCTTAGGGCCGCCAGACTTAGGCTGCCCATCCCTGTAGGCCTCCAACCAGTCCCACGCGTCATCAGGGCTATCAAAGTAATGAGTGGTCCCATCTAATATGATACGGAGGCGGGCTGGGAACATTAGGGAGTATTGAAGACCCTCCTCTCTTAAGGCCCTCTTGACCTCCAGATATGAAGATCATTTCCTCTGGACTTCCAGCGTATAATCTGGAAAGAGTGAAACGTTACTGTTATCAACAGTGAAAGGGCCGTCCACTCTCGCCTTTTGTAGGAGGAGATCCCGATCGCGGAAATGGAGCAGTCGGGCCACCACCGGGCGCGGGGGCCTCCCCGGCGCCAAAGGTCTAGCCGGCACCCTGTGCGCTCGCTCAAGAGTGTAGAAGGAGGAGAGGCCCTCCGGCGCCACAACAGATTTGAACCAGTTCTCGAGGAAGGCCACCATGTCTCCGCCTTCCGTTCCCTCCGGCAGACCTAGGACACGCACATTGTTCCTCCGATTGCGCCCTTCAGCATCCTCCGCCCTGCGTTCCAATTGAGCCACTCTGTCCGTGAGGGCCCCATCTGGTGCTCCGCCTTGTGGGCAGGTGCCAGCTCTGCTACATTAGACTCCGTCTCTTTGACCCTCTCCGACAGTTTTTTGTGTTCTTCACGCAGCAGGCCAAGTCCCACCGCTACCGTAGTAATGTCCTGATGGAGGGTCGCTTTGGTGTCTGCGATTGCCTCCAGGATTTTGTTAAGCTGCCGCTGGGTGGGGTCATCGGGGTTGGTTAGGGACTGTTCTTGCGTGCTATCTTCCGGGTCCATCGTGACACCAGTTTGGCGACTCCTAGGTTTCCCCATGGCAGCCAATAATCCCCGGAGTGGTCCTCGCCTCCAGCGGGCTCCAACCCTCGAGCTCCAAGGCACCAAGGGCCACCCACAGCGGAAGGGCATTCACCGCAGTGCAGGTACGATCCACTCCCCCCGCTGTCCCCAGCGGCCAAAGACTCACCCCAGCTCACTCCAAGGGCCGGCCAGGGGGCCCCCGCCCTGCGATAGGCCCGACCTCTGTTTTCTGAGGCCCAGTCAGCTCCGGGGTTCCCGTCACCTCCCGGGGCGTCCCTCGCTAGAAGCCACTTCAGTCCATCCGAGCGGAAGCAGCAGGGGTCCCTGCAGCCCCAGCCCAGCGTGGAGGGGACGGGGTCACCCGCTGTGCACTCTTACCGGCCTCCGTGCCAAAGTCCAAGCGTGCCCCTCGCTTCCACGCGCTCCGGGCACAGTGGTCCTGCCTCCCCGATCCGGCCCAGCACCCTCTGTTTAATCCAGGCTCCTGGTGCCTTGCTCAGGGCGACACCATCATCACATCAGCCGCTCTCCACCAGTGTATGCCCAGGGCCCTCCAGTAACCGCGCCCCCGCCCTAGGAGAATGGCGGTCTGGGGCACTGCACCCTCGTGTTCCGCAGGCAGCGCACGGGCCACCAATGCTGCCACCGAGCGCCACCGCACTCATCCAGCACCGGGAGGGACACCTGCCGGTCGATGCGGCCTCCGCACAGCTGGCCGGCCGGGAGGTAAATTTATCCCACGTCCGCCGTAGGTGTCGACGAGCGCGGCCGCCTCCAGCCCTGCCGCGTCTGCAGCCGCGGCCTACAGCACTTAGCTCCGGGATCCGTGAAAAGCGGATCGAGTGCCTTCGGGTGCCCTCCAACACCCGACTGGTGAAGAGGAAGCTGTAGTGTGCCGCGGCCGCAAGTTTCAAGAGGAGAAATGATCGGCTGGCGCGGAGCTCCCTGCTCACGCGTCCGCCATCTTCTCCGTCCAAGCCACGCCCCCCTGCACAGTGGTATTTAAAGCACCGAGACCCAATCCGGATGTGCCCTGCAAGTAAAGTTAAGGAACGTAATATTCCTGCCATGGAGTTTTTTTTTTTTAAACAAATCATTGCGTTTATGTGCGTAAGTTAATTTGACAAGAACTAAAATTAAAAGTCCCACAGTGCATGTAGTCGTTAAGCGAATCCCATGGGTTGGAGCAGTATGTCATCGATGGCATTGAATCATCGTGTAACCTTGTATATCAAACCCCAGGGAGTTGTGTTAATTTTACTGGCTGCGAAACGGTAAGGAAACAACTATTAATTTGTCACGTTACTCTACTTTTTACTGTCCTTTTTATCTGAACTCACCCCCAAAGTACCCCTTTTACGGTGTTCGAGTGTCACTACTTCATAGCTGGAGTGGGAAGACAACAGTTTGTTTCCAGAGACGCTGGTCACATCCTTTAGTACACACCCTTGGGGTCAAACACCTCTGACCCTCCCCTACCCCATCAGTATTTACAGCTTGTAGCCGCCATCCCCCCAGTCCCCACTCTAGTTTTCCGCCCAGCCTGCGTCACGTGGCCAAACAAATGCCTGACTCAAACCAACACACGGACGTGAACGCTAACTGCCTACGCTGGCTGCGGTAGGTCTTAATAAATGTAGCACCAGAGACAAATTGGTAAGTAGGAGAAAATGTCCAGAACGTGAAATGCGGTGCTCGATGTTTATAGTTTGTTGCATTTTAATCACAATTTTATTAAATACTCAAGACTAACGTAACGCAAGAAAATGAAAGCAAAACGGGTGCTATATCTATTCGATTCAGAACAGAGGAGTTGCCTCATAAAACGCCAGAATAGAAATAACAAGCATTTGCAATGCAATAGGTTTCGCAGTTACGCGAGTTTAAGCTGTTGGCATTGTAAATGACAATGCCTTTTATTTATGTTTTAAAAACGAAAATAAAAATAAAAGGCATTGTTATTTGCAATGTCAATAGCTCAAACTCGCGTAAATGCGAGACCTATTGCATTGCAAATGCTTGTTCATTGATCTTAATGATGAATGGTAGGTGAGGGCCATTAGCTGGCGAGTTCATCAGCCCGTTTGTTTGTCCTGCCGCCAGCTGCCATACAGGGGGACCCGGACTAGCGGTCCCAGCCCGCATCGCGGCCACTGCCGCCCACGCGATTTCTTTGCGCCCGGAGGCGCCACAAAAGCTTTCGCGGGCTCTTGCAGCGCGGGAAGCCTGTTTGTTTGTCCTGCCGCCAGCTGCCATACAGGGGGACGCGGACCAGCGGTCCCAGCCCGCATCGCGGCCGCTGCCGCCCACGTGGTTTCTTTGCGCCCGGAGGCGCCACAAAAGCTTTCGCTGGCTCCCGCAGCGCAAAGCCCGTGCCAAGGGCGGGCCCGTCTGCGCCCGTCAGCGTCCGGAGGAGGCCGGGCTGGGCCATATATCTCTTGGACGCCCCTCTTTGGATTGCTGGGAAATTGAGAACGGAGAGAACAGTCAAAAAAATAAGGTACCTGGGCCACCATCAGTTATTTTGTACTTTGTCCTTATTTTAGAGATACTGGGGGTAGGAATATTGTTTTGTTATGGGTAAGAGGAAAACCCCTGTCTTGCAAGGGGGGGGGCCGGGAGCTAGTGTGACTGGCACAATTGATGCTTTTTTAACTAAAGCCGCAGACGTGCTTACACAAGAAATAGCACTGACAGAAAGAAGGCTGTCACTGGAGACAGTGAAGTGCGCCCAGACATCGGCCGGCGATAGGGATGGGACACAAGCAGAGCAAATTAGTCCTGTAGTATCCCCGGCCCAGTCTTGGATTGTTACCACCGTTGCTGCGCCTTTATGTCAAGCGCCAACCCCGGAGGACCCCGGTACGCTATTAAATACCCTGGCTGTTAAAACAGTAGAAGGGAGTGATGTGGCCTCGTATTTACCCCCATCAAAGAGAAAACGACTTGCCTGTAATAAGCCTATGAGAAAGTCTCCACGGAAACAAACACGGTCACACATCCCCGCAATCTGGTTCGAACTTTGAACAATTATTGGATATTTTATTTGTAAGGCTGGAAGAAATGACAAAGGCCCTTTTAACACCAATATTGCATAGGATGGAAAAGATTGAAAAATTATGCCATGATTCTATCATAGTTAACAAACATTGTGCTGTGACGCTTGTGCCTAGACCTGTGGGGGAGGGGCGGAAAATTCATCAGAGAAAAGGAACCAATGCCCGCCTGGCCTGAGTGCGAATGTTTCAGGGACTAAGGGCAGGGCTAGGGAAAGCAGACAAATAAATGGGAGCGAGGAAATAAGGCCTGCAGTCCAGAATCCCATAACAGAGCAGATAAATATGCCCCTAAGTATTGAGAGGGCTATTCCGCCTGTATGTACCCAACCAAATACTGTTTTACCTAAGGTCGCTAATCAGTGTATACTTGACCTGCCCCCTGCATCCGCACCTTTAGTAGCAGTCTGATTGAAGGTCCCTCCCCTTTCCCAAAATTCCAGGGAATCCGCTCAGGATTTAATACATAAAGTTACCCATTGGTGCAATAATAATGTCATAAATGGCTCAAGTATTTCATCTGATATTATTATGGCCATTAGAGTGGGGTGGATAGGCCAGCAAACAAAAAGGATTGATGGTGAAGACTGCATAGTTGTTAATTTTGAGAACCCAGAGAAAGCAAAGATGTTAATGGGCTGTGCATACAAAAATAGTTCAAACTCCAAAATAATAGCAGTTTCCTTACAACATTTTTATCCTCCGAGCCAGCGCACGTGCCCTATGCAATGGCAATGGCAGCTACCCAGGAACCCGGGTAGGCTTGTAAATGAAACTATCAAAGATAACGCCATGTTAATGAGCAATCGCTTCCAGCCACTAACTAGTCCCCACAGTTTGGATGAAAATGATTGACTAGGGTTAGAAGGGAAAATATGTCAGGACATACCCTCAAATAACGTGACCCAAAACACTGATATACCACTAGTTTTAGATCATGGTGATACAGTTGATAACCATCTAGGAACCGTCCCAATCACTACCTCCAGTCTGGTTGTTTGCGAAAGAGTCGTATCGTGGAACATAGCGGGAATTAGGTCCAAAAGAGGAAACCTGGTTTGGGAAAATTTTCTTACCAGGTTATCATATTATTGCCCTCCAGGAAACTTGGGACGCAAATGAGTGTTTTCACTTAGATGGTTTCACTTCGTATTGTAAATATGCCACCCCATCAAATATGGGTAGAGCCAGAGGGGGTTTGCTCCTTATGTTTTCACTGAAGCTCTCCTGTAGGATAATCTTGGTTGAATGTAAATCACGTAATATTTTGGCGGTAGAACTGTCTTTTAAAGATTGTAGTACTGTATTAGTGGTGAATTTTTATAATTCCTTTTACAGAGGGCATGAGTTGGAACACCTACAAGACCTGAAGGACTTTCTGGAATACTATGAGGAGATTAGACAATTGTATTATGATGTATTAATTTTGGGAGATTTTAATGTTCATCAATGTCATTTAAATTGTTTTTTAAATCAGGACCAGGATGAGTTTTTGCCCTTGCCTACCCATTTTGAGCACACACCGTCGGGCGTCCTGCTTGAAGGCATCCTCTCAAATCAAAACCTATGTTGTCTTGAGCAAACAGGTAGTGTGACACCGATACCCACCTTTGTTGGGAACGGTAGGCAAAGTATTATTGATTATATTTTATTGTCAGTTCCATTATCTTTGTTTGCTGAGGACCTAATTGTTACTTGGGCGGGCCTCAGTGACCATAATCCTCTTACCGTCACTATATCGCTTTTTATTATTACGACTGAAGAACCCACCACTTGTCTGAATAATAAAGTTATCCGTTCCAAAGACCAGGCCCGTAGGCTAAAATGGGAAGCAGTAATCCCAGACAATTTTTTAAATAACTTATACACAATCTGTTCCTCGGAAATTGAAATCTGTTTAGACTCTGATACACAAGGTAGCTCTATATTAATAGCCTACGGGAATTTAGTAAGACAAATACAATTTGATCTCACAGTGGTGGGTGGGACCAAACGCATGAAGGCTGTAAGGTGGTTTGATGGTGCATGCTCAACAACCCACACGGAACTCTTACAGGCGTTGAAATCGATCCCCAGAGATGAAATAGAAATTAGGGACAAAAGAAAGGCCTACAAGATAGCAACCCAGAATAGGAAGAAGGAATTAAAGGAACAGGCATGGGACGTTTTACAACAAGTTAGTGTCTTGAAAGACAGTTCCAAATTCTGGTCAGTAGTCACTAGTCCCTTCCTTTCTGAAACCCCTAATTCTAAGATTGACTGCTTAATCCCTGCGGAAAAATGGGTTTCACATTTTGGCCAAATCTTTAGCGACGCAAACTTAGGGGAAGCGAAAAAATTTGGAGAAGATGGACAATCAAGTATGTCGCTTCACTTCAGTGTAGAGGAGGTGGAAAAGGCAATTGTGTCTACATTGGGAGGTAAGGCCCCGGGCCCCGACGGGGTACCGGCAGACCTATATAAAACTGATCCTAAGGTCTGGGCTAGAATATTAACTAACGTTTTTAATGCGCAGGCCAAAATGGATACCCAATATCCTGGGGAAAGGCAGTGATTGTTCCGATTTTTAAAAAGGGTGCGAGGGACGAACCTACATGTTATAGGCCGATCTCACTCTTAGATTCAGCGGCCAAAATAATGGGCAAGGCCGTACTCAGCCGCCTAACAGCATGGCTGGATGACCGGAATGTTATCTCTGAATTACAGTACGGTTTTAGACCAAAGAAAGGGACCTTAGACCAATGCCTAAATTTACATTTGGTGGTAGGAAAGTATACTGTTGCAAAAAAGGGTTTAATACATCTGGCATTCATGGACTTGACCCAAGCTTTCGATTGCGTCAATAGATCCAAATTATGGGCAATTCTAAATGATATAGGCCTTGAATCGGAGCTTGTGTCTTTTCTACACACCATTCATGAAAATAATACAGCTGCCGTAAGATATAACAGCAATGGTGATCTGACAACCCCCTGGGACGTGAAGAGAGGGGTACGCCAGGGTTGTATTCTGGCTCCCCTCTTATTCACGTTATACATAAATAAGTTGGGGGAATTCCTAGAAACCAGCTGTAAAGATGTTCCTAAACTTGGCGACAAGATGATTCCCGCACTCTTGTACGCAGATGATATGGTTCTATTAGCCAGAACTGCAGTGGGCCTTCAATCACTTTTAGATGGTTTTATTGTTTTTATGGACTCTTTAGATCTTTCAACTAATTTTAAGAAATCGCATACTATGTCGATTGGCCTTGGAAAGTCCCAAAAAAGTTTAAATTTTATTGTAAAAGGGCTGAATTAACCACCTTTCCCTATTTGGGGGTACTTTTCGACGAGCATGGAACATGGTGCCCACAAATCACACAGAAAAGGAATACTTTTTCTAGAGCCACGGGGGCCACACTAAACTTTGCCAAGAGAGTAGGGACCAAACCCATTCCGGCACTGATGAAAATATATAAAGAAAAGTGCATTCCCATGGCAATTTATGGCTGTGATATTTGGGGATACAAGGATGGAAGGGACATCCAGCGTGAGGAAGACAAGTTTTTACGTAAAATTTTGTCAGTCCCGGTTTCCACCCCCACATATATATTACATGAAGAATTAGGGGTGGGATATATATCAGACCAGATAGCGGTAGCACCATTGCTGCGCTGGCTGAGAGTCTGGGCTAACTCCACCGCAAATCTAAATCAAACAATAATTACTGATTGTTTGACGCTTGATAGAGGCAGTAGCATCCCATGGCTAAAATACTTAAGGGATTTGACAAAATGGTTAGGTTGTCCTGAATTATTTTTTAGACCTAAACCCCTGGACAAAACTATGATCAGAAATATAAAAGAACAGTTCATGATTAAGCGCCAGGGACTTAGAGAAGAGAATGAGTTAGCAAAACCAACGGTGAGGAGATATGTAATGCTATCTACGAATAATCAAATTCAGCCATACCTACTCACCGTCAGCAATCCTTACCACCGCTTTGTATTAACAAGATTTCGCTTAGATTTGATTCCCTGGCTTTTGGCTGTTCCACAAGGTTTCCACAAACTAGGCACCTTAAAACCTTGTCCTTGTGACAACTTCTCTGAACAGGATACTATTCATTTCATTTTTTTCTGTGATTATTATGTTTCTTTTCGTAAAAGGTTCATATTTCCATTACTCCGAGAGTGTCACTTTGTCCAAGTTAGGCCCGCCTTATTGTACCTCCAAATGTTACCTTCCACCACGATCAGTTTTGGCGTTGCGAGCTTCCTGACTGGAGCCATCAGGCATAGGAAAATATTGTTTTTTTAAATTTCCAGTTTTTATATTATGTTTTTAAAACTTAGGCATTGTCCGTATTATTAAGTGGGCCCACTGTTTTAGACCGTATCTGACGTTTTGCACATTGCACTTTACATAACGTACTTGGACCCTATGTATTTGACGTTTTGAATTCTATGAGTAACAAGAAGCATGTTTCCCCCTAATGTTGGCCTTTATGTTTAGGCTCCTTCTGCGCCTTCAAGGTGGCCCATCGCATTAAACTGATTGCACTTTATACAATGTACTGACCTTCATGTATCCAGAAACCTGGCTCCCCGACTGATATTATGAAATGTTCTCCTTTTTAAACTTTATGGTTGCGTTTTTAAAAGAAAATGTATATATATATATATATACATATATATATATATATATATATATATATATATATATATAGAAATGTACTATATTGTTAGGTGCACTTTTATGGCATTAAGTTGCCGAATAATGTATTTTTGACTGACTGACTGAATGGTAGGTGAGGGCCATTAGCTGGCGAGTTCATCAGTGTCTGTGATTCGCGCACAATTACCTACCTGAAAATGCAAATACTGCCGCCGATATTGGAAGAGATATTTGCAAACCGTAATTTACATTTATTGAAATATGCATAACTAATTATATTACAAAAATAAAGCTTGTCTGGCGTCTCTACGTTTCTTGACCTTTTTTTTTCAATACCGCAGGGCAGGAAATAACCTCCAACTGGTACTAGAACAACAAGTCGTGTTTTTCTTTAAATAGGAGTGAAATATATGTTTTAGATACACATTTTAAATAAAAAATTGTCAAAATTATTGCGCACTTAATTTTTCATTGCAAAGGTGCACTGACTACTTATGTGCTTCTAAGAACAGTTCCTTTATCTCTACTGATAACACCAGAAATTCATCAGCACCAGCAGAAGAGCAGCTGTTTTGATGCTGTCCCTCATTAGTAATATAGTAGTGTCCAAGTGGGGTATGTGTTGGTTCCGGGGAAGGGGGTCCTTAGTTGGGGGGGGGTGCAAAGTGGTTCCAGGCTGAATGTTGGGTGTGTGCGCTCGAAGGCGTGCGGGCTGGTAACCAATGGGAGTGCTGTATATTTTTGAAGATGGGAGGCACTGGGGCAGGCATTTGAAAGTGTGCAGTGCCTGTAGTTCTGTCACGCCACTTGGAGTTTCTGCTTATGCCCAGTAAACATCAGAGAACGAGTTCCTGATGCTCTGACTGGCACTCATTTTTCTGTTCCTCTCCTCAACCTCTATCAATGTCACCTTGTCAACCCATGCGACTCTTTCCTCCCTCTGTTTCTCTTTACCAATTTTGATCCTCACATTTCCCGTGGTCTGCATCTCTCCATTCCATTGCTTCGTATACTGTCCCATGCCCCTGTTCTCTCCTCTCTTGCCCCTTATCTCTTTTTTCCATACTAACGTGCCCTCTCATTTCTCTGCCATGCCCCTCACCTGTCTCTCTCACTTGTGTCTCTCTCTGTTCTCTTTCTTTTCTCCTACTGTCCCTGTTCCTCTCCACGGCCTCTTTCTCGGCCCAGTATTCCCTTTTCTGGCTCAGTTTGTTTCTCATGTTTCCTCTTGCCAATCTCCACTCCCTTGCTTTAGCGCTCTTCTCTCATGCGTCCCGTTTCTGCTCTTTTGCTCTTTAATTCCTGTTTCGTACCTTCCCATGGAAACGTTTCTTCTTCTACATGTCTCTCTCTGCCCCCGGACTCTGCTTTTTCTTTTCCAGCCCACAATCCCTGTTCCTGGCCCACCTCTCTTTCATACAGGGGTGTGGTGGTGCAGATGGTGTAATATCAGGGCTCAGCAATGTGTCAGACACAATGTCAGTGCCATCTTGAAAATTTTCGGGGACCCACGGTAGATTTTGTAGGACCCCCTATTTGGAAGATATTTAATTTCATCACTCGTTTCCAGCTGTTACAAGACCTCATGATGCCCAAAAAATTGAAATGCGGACATGCACATCCAGCCAAAATCTCAAGCTGCCAAACATCCGCCAGACCAAAAGTACCAAAACAAAGCTTGGCAAAGCCAAGTCTGTTGGTTCTAGAATTTTTAGTGCAAATCATTCTCTAACTAGTTTTTCCTCCCATTGCTTCACAGACAAGCTAAGGGTGCCCAGGTGGATGTTTAATGGTCTAGTGCTTAACTTTTATATACATACAGCGCTTAAAATGATAGGTGTAATTACCAGATGCTCACAAATAAATGACATTCATCACTGCCATTTTCTCTGTAAAAGCGAAAACTAAAGCACTGCCTTTAAGATTTTAACCATTAAATTAGTTGAAATGTGGCATTCTCCTTAAATCTGTTCCCTTGACTTGAAGCTCCTCCCTCTTTCTATATTTATACTTGGCTGGCTACAGAATGCGCTGAGTAAGAGAAATTCAAGGGTGAGGGGGTAGAAACCCCGACCGAACCATTAACTCCCCCGCCACAGATTGGCTGGGTAATCTGGATCACCTTTGTGAGAGTCTTCATGAAGCTTTCAGTTTCTCCATTGGTTGTGGCCGTCGTGGAGTCACGTTTTGACGCAAACATGCAATAAGATCAGGTAATGCACAACTTCCTGTTCTTGGAAAGAGGGTCCATTGTTGGTCTGCAGCTCTTGAATGATGTCATGGGCAGCCATTGTCTTCTCCAGTTTCAACATCAGCGATTCCACTGACGTGGTGTTTACTATTTCATATTCACGATATTTTCTATAGTCAATAACAACAGGACATGGTGGCCCTAAGGCAGACTTTCAAAACCAGCACTGGTTGGGCTCCATGGAGACCTTGGAAAGGCTTCTGTGATGACAGGTCCTGGCGGGTCAGAATTCTTGAAATAGTGGACACCCTCTCGCTAACTTCTCAATTACTTAGGAATACCAGACTTAGTTTCTAAACCAGTTTTTAGTTTTGACCATCCTAAGGTGCCTTGCATTAGCAAGAAGCAATCTCTGAATGGCAAAGCACTAAGGGATAACTGGCTGCGTCAGAAAAGACACCATATTATAAACGAATACAAAAAATATTTTATTCAGATATTATAATAAATATTAATATAAAAAATTCACATACATACTTCAAACATATTTACATTCACTAAAGCTAAACAGTCTGAGATGGCGTTCGGCTGCTGAACACGTTGCATCCCTGTTCACAATCGAGTGGCCATCCGAAATATCGCATGCATCTTCTGTAACAATTTGTATCATACTCTTTACCCGTGAAAACTTGCAGTATTAGGCATCTGATCAGATTCAGCTTGGGAATATTTATACGAGTCCCTGGACTGTCATAATAACACCCTTGCTATGGAACACCGGCATAAGTGGCCAGTCATGGTTTTGTATATTTAGATCTCTTCAATTAATACCGTCATTCCATTAGTCGAGAGATATTCGTCTGAAGTTGAGTTTTGGGTTCATCGCTAAGGTCGTGCGTGGCATTTCCTGATGAAGGCACTTCTGTGCTGAAACGCGGGTAGAAAGGATTTTCTGTCCCAGTCACTGATCGTTACCCGACTACATTATCTCACATGTAGTGAGAGTCCAGCGAAACCGACGCATCTCCGCTACTACGCAAATCCAAACAGAACCGATGCATGGCCGCTGCTGCGTGGATTGGACCAGTCACAAAGACCCGGCAATGCATCGCAGCCCATCAGAACCGCCACTGCGCGGTGCAGGCCCTTGCATCCCTCGTCGATGACAGCCTTGACGACGAAGCAGGAATCCACATTGCAGCTCATTGGAACCCACACATTGCCCGACTGCGTGCCACATTCTTGACGCCCGAGTATGCATTGTAAGCCCCCGTCAATGGGATCCTTGATGACAACACAGGCCCTAGCATCGCAGCCTCGTCGTATCTCTGAAACAATGCATTGCTTCGGCTGCGCAACACTTCTTTGACATGGATCGCAACGCTACGCAAACCAGGGTGTAAGGTACATTGTTCATCAGGAACAAATGGGTCACTGTAGCCGGCCTGCGCTCCATCACGGTCAGCCTGAACTTGTGACTTTGTACCGGTCTGGCGCAACCAGATTTCCTCAGTTGCCGCTTTGTGCTTTTTTTGGTGCTATTTTCACCAAAACATGAAAACTGCATATCTCCAGTTCTACTGACGTGATTTTTGTTGTTTTGGTCTTGTTTTATTTATGAAATAAAGGTCTAATTCACTAACGTGGTGTAGGATACTTTTTGTGTGCTGTTTTCACTTTATTATGGTTTGAAGTACTGCACAAATACTGGACACATTGTCTCTAAGTTAAGCCTGACTGCTCTGTGATAAGCTACCAGAGTGTTGACCACAGGGTGATTTAGGGTTGGCTTGTGCCTCACTCTGGCAAGGACTGTGGTTGTTGATTGACCAGGGCTCACACACTAGCCGATTTTGATGTAATATATACGACATATCAGAAATTCGAAGATATTGTCATGTCATTGCTATTGTCATGTATTTGTATTTTGTGTTCACTGTTCAGCTTGAGTGAATGTAAGTATGTTTGTAGTAGGTATGTGATTTTTTATATTAATATTTATTATATCTGAATAAAATATTTTTTGTATTTGTTTAGAATATGGTGTCCATGCCTCTATATATTTAGTTAAGCCATATGGTCCTTTTTTTTTTTAATACATTTGAGTTGCCTTAGGTGTTTGCATTCTCATATTTCCCTGCCTAGAGGAACTCGTACCCTATTGCAGGGGGGCCTTGTTATTTGCGTTGTGCCAGAAAAGACATCTTTCAGTGGATGAAGCTAATTTGCATTGAACAATGCTTAGAGATACTAAGATCGGTCAAGACTTTTTGTGCATGCAGAGGCATTGACCACCAGTTGTTTCCAGTCCCCTTGACTGATTGTCAGAAGGGCTAGTTGCAGCCAGTCATCAGTCTGTAGTTTATTTGATTTCATCCTGTGACATTAGTTGTGGACAAGATCTTTCAACCACCATCACAAGGTATTATTTTGTGCCTTGCACTCTAGCTTTGTCCTTCAGAGAAGTTGGCTGGGGCGTGGTGAAAAGTAAATCAGCGAGATTGTGAGAGCTGGGACGATACAGAATTAAGAAGGAATATTCTGGCAAGTAAAGGATCCACTTCTCTATTCCGGGAAGAGGTTTTCAGGTAAGGTTAGGAGAGGAAAGGGAAATCAAGGGCTTATCGTCAGTGTGGACAGTAAACGGATGTCCATATAGTTAAAGGTGAAAGTGGTGGCGCTCCCAGTGGATTGTAATCATCTCTTTCTCTATCTGGCAATGGTGTTGCTTAGTAAGGTTTGACTGGCATATGTAACACGCAGTGTTAAACCTGACATCCTTGGTTTGATTTCCCCCCAAACTTCTTGCCTTCAGCACTCCTGTTTTTGCTGGCCTTAGGACTCTGCACACTTTACCACTGCTAACCAGTGCTAACATACTTGTGCTCTCTCCGTAAAACATGTTAGATTGGTTTATACCCAATTTGCACATTTAATTTACTTATAAGACCCTAGTAAAGTGGCACTACCTGTACCCAGGGCATGTATTAAATGCTGCTAGTGGGCCCGCAGCACTGATTGTGCCACCTAAGTAGCACTTTAAACATGACTCAGGCCTGCTAATGCAGCCTGTGTGTGTGCAGTTTTAAACTGTCATTTCAACGCAGTAAAGTAAACCTTTTGCCAAGTTCAAGCCTTCCTTTTTAGGTCTCGCCTGGCGTTAGCAGCGCGCATGCGCTGCTCTCGCCATGCGAGGTCCTTTTGGAATCAATACAGTTTCGGAAGGGACTTTAAGCCCCGCCCTTGTTTTCAATTGGCACGCTTCATCGTTTATGTTAAACGCTGGCGCGTGATTGAAAATCGGGCTTTTGGGTTACCGCCTTGTCCACTTTTAGGACGGCCCATCTGGACAGGCCGACGCCATCTTTGTTCCTGTGACGTAGGAGGGTCGCGTGCGCGCTTGTTTTTCTTTCTCTCATTCCCCTGCGAGCTCGGGTCGTTGTCCTAGATTTGGCTTTCCGTAGACACTGTTTATATTTAAGTAAACATTACCAACCCAGCACCAAACCGATGGCTCCCTCTGCGTGGCATTTGCTCTGGACAAAACACTGTTATGGATATGAAAGCGCTCTTACCAGGCTCACGCGCGCTGAATATAATGCGGAATGATAGCTGGCAGCAGACGTTCTCATCCCCACCACACGTCATAAAGTGTTCTGTGAAACAAGGAGATTTACACCACTCCCATGGTCGTAACTCTTAGAGCCCCTCGCTGCTTGTGTTTTTTTCCCTTTCGTGTGCAAATTTGCTTCACAGAGAAGGTTCTTCTTGCTGTGACCTCGCCCACTTTATTCAGCCTTCGTTTCCTCCACGCAACCTTTCAACTTCCGCTCGTAGTGCCCACACAAAGCGTTGCGCCGCCCACCCTCCTCTGGCTCTGTGCCCCTCCTCAACCTCCCGCTGCCCTCATTCTCTGACCTCATTCTGACCTCCACGTTCGCAAGGTTCTCTCGCTCTCTCAAATCCAGGCTAAAGCGGAGTTGCCTGGCCCAGATCCCCAGCCTTCTCCCTCTCCGGGTGTTTGTTTTCCAGTGTGGAATGAGAGAGCATTGTCTGTAATGTCTGAAGGTCTGAGAGGGAAAAGAAAGACGCTGACCATCCCGACTGAACTGTAGTGCGCGTTCTTAAATCGGAAACTATTTGACGTGTTCCAGATTCTCTCTCCCAGCGACCGGAATTTCCTTCTTCATTTTTATTAATTTAGTTTAAGAACTGTACACCTAATATCGGAAGCGTTAGTCTCTTTTTTCCCTCTTAAATCCTTCAGATATTCCCTTCATTGTGTAAAATGTTTTTGCTTCTAGCCATTATTATTTATTTTTTCAGATTGAGAGCCCCCCAGCTTCACCAACAATGTTTTGTAAAAAACACAAAACAAACATTGACAAAGGCAAAAGGCTGATCGCCAACGCCAGACTTACTGGCTTTGTCAGTTGCCCTTTTGCTTTGCCAGTGTTTTCGTTTATTTCTGCCTGCTTCCTCTCACCTTGCTGCCTTACCCCCATCTCCCAGCCCCTTACACCCTGTTCCCAGTTGTTCGCCCCCAGGCTCCTTCCTCAGCTCCCTGCTCCACCTCAATTTTCCAAACTAGGTGCCTTGCTTTCCTCCCTGGTGCGGATCATTCTGCTGTTCCCCAACGCAGAGCCTTTTACTCTCCCTATAACCATGCACTCTCCCCCATATCTTTTTTTTTCTCGCACCTTTAGTCTTCACTTAGACTATGAACTACCCCTCCTAAATTGTATTCTCCTCCAAAATACATGCCTTGTGCTTTCTTCCCCAAATATGTTCGGGCCTCACCCACCCCTTGCCTCTTGCTCTTCTTTACCTCACTAACCCTAATGGCCCATGTGCTTAGTCCGTTATGCTATACAGACCAAGCCTTCAACTGCCCCGTTGCCTACCTTGCTGAGGCCACCACCCACTCCTTTCCCTCATGTGCTTAGGCCCCTAAGCCAAGTATTTGCGCCGCCTGCTTATGTACCCTCATCACCAATCACTTCCATTGCATGTCACAAACAGACACTAATTAATACAAAGCAAAACAATACCATTAGCAAAAAAGATTGCTTAAACTTCAACAAAGGCGAGACCTATTGCATTTCCAATGCTTGTTAATACATGTAAGTCACCCCTAGGGTGGGGCCTGTTTAGCCTAGAGGACAGGGTGCAATCTATTTAAAACGTAGCTCATGCACTTTTCAGTTTTACATATCTTTGGAGTGAAAAAATCTTAAATTAGTTTTTTGCTACTGCAAGGCCCACCTCTCCCATAGGATAACATTGGAATTACCTTACAATACAACCGACATTTGTAAAGTGTGCTGCTGCTTGCGAGGAAGCATCCCGGTGCTAGAAGCAGGACCACATTGCAAGGAACTATCCCTTGGGAACCGGCTTAAGCATTAAAAAGATGAGTCTTCAAACCTTATTACATTTTATAAGTGTAATTTCCAAATGGGAAAAGGTACCCAGTTCATTATTTTTGGTGTCTCTGAAATGGTTATAACAAATCCTAACTTATGGTGAAGCCAGATTTTAAATTACAATTCTGAAAAGGCCACTTTTAGAAAGTTTACATTTTCTTGCCTTGTCCATGTTGTGCCTGCAGCCTGTCTCTAGGTCACATGACTGGGTGTAGTTGACAGTTGGGCTGTGTGTATTCCTCTTAGACAGCTACACACAATGGGGAGCTTAGGTGTGACTGGGTGAGCCATCACTGGCAGGATGGGAGTAAGGAGCTGGGCCCAGCCCCACTTACATTTGACTAGGCTGTGCCCTGTCTCCACACAAAGGGCTGCATACCCCCTGTAGTTAGTCTGGAGCAAAGGACAGGAAGGCAGGGCACCTATGCACTACAAAGACATGCCTCTAGAAGCTTCTCCCCACTCCAAAGGCACAACTGGTTATAAGTATTGGACCTCAGACACCAACTCTTCAGTACACTTCAGGACCTGTGGAGGCTCTGACAGGAAGAGGGACTGCTGTGCTGCAGGATGGACTGCCACTCTGCTGGACTTCTGCCCTGCTGTACTGACCTGCTGCCCTCTTGCCTGGGTGAGAAGGACTGGACCTGCGTCTCTTGAAACCAGAACCCATTTTCGGCTGCCCTCCTGATCTGAAGCCTCAGGGACACAACAGGCTTCCAACAACCTTGCCCCTGCACCTAGACTCTGTCATCTGCGAGTCTTCCCTGGCAAGTGATGGCACCCAAGTCCTGGACCCTTGGTAGTGGGCTTAAAGGTGCTCTGGCAGCCTCTGTGGATCCAGCGAAACTGACGCATCTCATCTACTACGCAAATTTGAACAGAACTGATGCATGGCCACTGCTGCATAGATTGGACCAGTCACAAAGACCTGGCAAAGCATTGCAGCCCATCAGAACCGCCACTGCGCGGCGCAGGCCCTCGCATCCCTCATCGATGGCAGCCTTGACGACGAGGCAGGAATCCGCATTGCAGCTCATCGGAACCCACACATCGCCCGACAGCGTGCCGCATTCTTGACGCCCGAGTACGCATCGTAAGCCCCTGTCGATGGGATCCTTGATGACAACACAGGCCCTAGCATCGCAGCCTCGTATCTCTGAAACAATGCATTGCTTCGGCTGCACGACACTTCTTTGACATGGATCGCAACGCTCCGCAAACCAGGATGTAAGGTACATTGTTAGTCAGAAACAAATGGGTCACTGTAGCCGGCCTGCGCTCCATCACGGTCAGCATGAACTTGTGACTTTGTCCCGGTCCGGCGTAACCAGATATCCTCAATTGCTGCTTTGTGCTTTTTTTGGTGCTATTTTCACTAAAACTTGAAAACTGCATATCTCCGGTTCTACTGACTGGATGTTTGTTGTTTTGGTCTTGTTTTATTTATGAAAGAAAGGTCTAATTCGCTAACGTGGTGTGGGATACTTTTTGTGCGCTGTTTTCACTTTATTACAGTTTGATGTACTGCACAAATACTGGACACATTGCCTCTAAGTTAAGCCTGACTGCTCTGTGCCAAGCTACCAGAGGGTTGACCACAAGGTCATTTAGGGTTGGCTTGTGCCTCACCCTGGCAAGGACTGTGGTTGTGGATTGACCAGGGCTCACACACCAGCCAACCAACAATCCAATTTTTACACGCATCCACTCCATATATGGTTGTTTTTGTGAGTGAACAACACTGAGGCTTAGTGGAGACGATGGCACCCACGGCCAGTCCTGAGTTTTTGGAGGGATCAAAGTAAGGCAATCTCATGTGGGATCAGCTTTGGGCAGAGCCTGTTGGTGCACAAACTTGTTCTCTTTCTCTTGCCAGAGTGGATGACTGGCTCCAGTGACTCAGAAGGTATGGAGAATATGGAGGGCCACTACCAGTACGGGGTGCAAAGCTGCCTCCTCTTCACCAATGTTTTCGGCAGGTGAGTAGACACAGAGAGTAAGACGGGAACAGTTTATTTAGGTAATTACCCTAAAGACCCTGTGCACGGAGTTTTAGGTCTTTTTTAAGCAGCCTGCATCACTAGGGACCAAACCATTAACACATTAAGGTCCAGGGTGAATACCCCAGCTGAACCATTAACTTCCCACCGTGATTATGAGAATGAGCAGCACAACAAGCATATCATTTTTACTCCTGCCAAGGCTGTCACTGTCCCCAGCAACTCCTCACTTTGATGCAGTGGTGGGTGAGCGACTGCCCGTCCCAGATTCGACCAGCATATACAAGAAGGACAATTCAAACACTGTTGGGAGAATGCCAAAAAGGAGAAACATCTTATTTCTCCAAATCACATTGCAGACTACTTGTTAGAACTCGGATGTGCCCCTACCCAAGAAAAGTAAAGTATATATTTTCTTTTGGAGGAAGATGCATCAAGCACATCTGCAACTCTCAATTGTTTAAGCTCTTACGTAGAACACAGTTCCCTTGCCAATCTGTATGTTTTCTGCCACATATCCTACTAAGCCATTTACTAGCTTTGCTGAAAGAGTTTCAAGCTAATAAATCCAACTCATTAAAGCCTTTTTTTTTTTAAATTCTTTTTATTGATTTCCAGAGAAGACAATTACCTTCATCGCCACGCAGGGCGGAATCCGTAGCTAGTAAAATCAACAAAACAAACATTATAACCACTGTGATTGACCTTGCAGCCAGCATTCTTGCACATATAGACCATATCACTCATGCCCAACATTTGTCGTGAAAAGGCACATACATATTTCAACATCCCTCAGTATCGGGGTTTGCTTCATCTTGAGTCCGCGCCAGGAGATACTGACGTAAGGGTTCCCATATATCCTTGGGTTTAGATGTCGAGGGGAGTTCCTCAGCATATAATGAATAGTTTCTTACCTGTCGGTGTAGTTTTGCAGCTTGAAGACTTTCTGGATTCACTATGCTGTGCATTATTCCGCCATCTCGTGGTTGGGTCCGGATTCGTAGTCTTTTCTTTGTTTTTGTGGGGTTTTTTTTGTTGGCCCAGGTGGGCGGCGACGCCCCACCATTTGGTGTCTTCGGTGACGTCGTCGCGCTTCCTGCGGAAGCTCCCACCCTTGGTAGCCATCTTCGGATTCTTTTTCTTTTTCCTCTTACAGTTTTGTTGTCTATGTCTTTGTCTTTTATCTTTCAATTTTCCTTTTGATCCCTCTAAACTCTGTATGTAGTCTAGTTGTACCCTTAACCTCCTGTGTTATCTTCCTGGCGGAGGCGGGTGGGATCGCTAGTGAATCCAGAAAGTCTTCAAGCTGCAAAACTACACCGACAGGTAAGAAACTATTCGTTTTGCAGCGTGAATCTTTCTGGATTCACTATGCTGTGCATAGACTTTGTAGCGGTTTTGTTATTGCGGTGGTTGGGTGGAAGATGAGCATTGGTTGCTGAAAATGTGCTGTAAGACCTTCTGTCCTACTTGTGCCTCTTTGTTCATCTGGATATCCACACAGTAGTGTTTGGTGAACGTGTGCACGGAAGACCATGTTGCCGCTTGGCAAATGTCTTGTATAGGTGTGTTTGCTAGGAACGCAACCGTTGCTCCTTTCTTTCCTTGTTGAGTGAGCCTGGGCGGCTCCCTCTAACTCTTGTCCTGCCTGCTTGTGGCAGAGTTGTATTACTTGTGCAATCCATCGTGCTATGGTATTTTTTGTTACTGGCCGTCCCAGGAAACTGCTTGCGAAGGAAACAAAGAGTTGTTTTGTTTTCCTGCATTCCTTTGTCCTTTCTATGTAGTGCATCACTGCCCTTCTGGCGTCCAGCGTGTGTAGCGCCCTTTCTGTGGGCGTTGATGGTTTCTGGAAGAAACTTGGTATCTGTATTGTCTGGTTAATATGGAACCGCGACACCACCTTTGGCAGGAAGTGTGGGTCTGTTCTCAAGACAATTCTGTCCTTGTGTATTTGCAAGTAGGGCTCTTGTAGTGTAAGAGCCTGCAGTTCACTGATCCTTCGCAGTGACGTGATAGCCACTAAGAATGCCGTTTTTAGTGTGAGCATGTGCAGTGTTATCTTGTGTATGGGCTCAAATGGTGGTTTCATCAACTGTGTTAGCACAGTGTTGAGGTTCCAGCTTGGGGCTGGCATTCTTTTAGGGGGCTATTCTTTTAGCCCCTTCCAGGAATCTTTTGACCACCTGGGAGGTGAAGAAGCTTTTCCCCGCTTCTCCCCTGGTGTAGGCCACTATGGCTGCTAAGTGAACCCTTAGTGACGAGTAACTTAGCCCGCTGTGTAGTAGGTGCGTTAAGTATTGTAGTACCGTTGATTCTTTTGTGACTTTTCGTTGCAGTCCCTCTTTAATGCACCATTGCGAGAACCTTTTCCACTTTGCAATGTAACATTTTCTTGTAGTGGGTCTCCTTGCTTCTCTGAGAACTGCCATGGTGCTTGGTGGTAGCTTGAGGTGTGCGAATTCTAGGTCCTCAGGAGCCATGCTGCTAGGCTGAGGCTCTCTGGTTCTGGGTGGAGCACTTTTCCGTCTTGCATTGTGAGGAGGTCTTTCCTTCTGCTGAACCTGTGTGCTGGTTCCTGCGCCATTTCCATTATTTGTGAGAACCATGACTGTCTGGCCCACTGCAGTGCCACCAGTATGAGTGTCATGCTGCTGCTCCTGCATTTGCTGAGTACCTTGTGTAACAGTGGTATCGGGGGAAAAGCGTATGCAAATTCGTTCGACCAACTTATCCATAGCGCATTCCCTAGGGACCTTTGGTCCGGTTGTCTGGATGCGTAATGTTGGCATTTTGCATTCTGGAGTGTAGCAAACAGGTCTATCCGTGGTGTACCCCACTTTTGGAACAGCCGCTGCACCTCCTGTTGATTGAGCTCCCATTCGTGGGATGCCGACGTCTGTCTGCTGAGTCGGTCTGCCTCTACATTGTCTATTTCTGGGAGGTGTATTGCCAGTAGGTCTATCCTTAGAGGGATGGCCCATCTCCAAATTTCCTGTGCTAGGTTTGATAGCGGTGCTGACTGTGTACCCCCTTGTTTGTTGATGTAGAACATGGTGGTTGTGTTGTCTGTTTGTATCAGCACTCTCTGTCCGTAAAGCTGCTTTTGAAAGGCTTTTAAGGCTAGGAACACAGTTTTTAGTTCTAGGTAGTTGATGTGTTTCACTGCATCTTGTTGTGGCCACAGCCCCCTGACGCGGAGTCTGTGCATGTGCGCGCCCCAGCCCTGCTGTGAGGCGTCTGTTGTGATGGTCACTGTTGGAGTTGGCTGTGTGAATGGCTTCCCTTGTAATATGTTCTCTTCCTTCCACCACGCTATTTCTTGCTGCACTGCGTGTGTGACAACCACTAGATCTTCCCAACTCCCTGTCGCTTGTGACCACTGCTGATGTATCCATTCTTGGAACGGTCTCATGTGCAGCCTGATATGTGGGACTAGGTGGATGCACGATGCCATCATCCCCATTGTTCTGCTCACTTTCCTCACTGTCAGAACTTGCCCCTTGCGGTAATGACGTGTTTCCTTCAGGAGCGCTATAGTTCTCTTGTTGCTGGGGAACACCTTGGACTGTGTGCTGTCTATCTGTGCCCCTAGGAATATTTTGATTTGCTGTGGTTTTGTTGACGACTTCTCCCAATGTATTGAGAAACCTAGTCTGGACAGTGTTTGTATGACTTGATTGATGTGATCCTTGCAGTGTCCGTATGATCCTGCTTTCACCAGCCAGTCGTCGAGGTAGGGGTATACATGTATGCCCTTCCTCCGAAGGTGCGCTGCAGCTGCTGCTAGGCATTTTGTGAACACCCTTGGTGCGGACTTTAGTCCGAAGGCTAGCACTGTGAACTAGTAGTGATTGTGGCCTATCACGAATCTTAGTAGACGTTTGTGTTTGTGGTTGACGGGTATGTGCAGATATGCATCTTTCAAGTCTATGGTCGCCATGTAATCCCCTTGTTGGATTTGGGGTATTACTTCCTGAAGTGAAGTCATTTTGAATTTTTGAGTTTTTACGAATTTGTTCAGGAATCTGAGGTCCAGTATTGGTCTTAGTGTCTCGTCTACCTTTGGCACTAGGAAGTACGTTGAGTATACTCCCTTGTTCCTTTCGTTTATTGGAACTGGTTCTATTGCTCTTTTTGTAGCAGCTCCTCTGCTTCTAGGCGTAGGAGGGCGAGCTCCCTTGCGGGAATTGCCCGGTGTCTTGGTTTTCTGCCTGGGGGTGTTTTTGTAGTTCTATGCAGTACCCGTGCTGTATGATGTTCAGTATCCACTTGTCCGTGGTAATGTTCCTCCATTGTGTGAGGAACTTTCCTATTCTGCCCCCAACTGGGGTTGTATGCTCGGTGGTTATTTGTTGGCTGTGTGTGTTTTTTATTTTGTCCTTTTGTTGACTTCTCCTCTCCCTTGGTGTTAATAGGGAGGGTTTGGTTTGTTTGTGGAGTCACTTTGAGGTGGGCTGCTGTCCCCCTCTTCGGGCCTGTCCCCGTCCGTAACCGCGCCCTCGAAAGGACCGCCCTCTGGGTTGGTACTGCCAATTTTGCTGCTGTTGTCCCTGTTGACTTTGGCCCTGGTTGTTCCCCTGGTATCCTTGCTGGGGGGACTGGTGTGAAGTGGTGGGTGCATTGCCCCCTCTACCATTGGGCCGCCTTGAGGGGTTTCCTCTTCTCATTCCCCTGAACTGCAGTGCTCCCATGGACCTCGCAGTTTCGTTGTCCTTTTTTAGTTGCGTCAACTTGTCGTCGACCGGTGCTCCAAACAGTTTCTCTCCGTCGAAAGGTGTGTTAAGGATGTTACTCTGTACCTCCGGCTTGAAGCCCGAGATCCTGAGCCATGCGTGTCTCCTTTCAGTCACCCCTATCATCATTTGCCTGCTGGAGTTTTCTGCTGCGTCCAAGGCTGACTTTAGGCAAGTGTTCGCGATAGCCTTGCCCTCGTCCGCTAGGTAATTAGCCCTTTATTGGTATTCTTCTGGCAGGTGTGTAATGAGCTGGCTCATTTCATCCCAATGCTGGTATGCATGCCTGCTGATGAGGGCGTTGGAGTTGGCGATGCGCCAGTGTATGGCTGCGTTCCTCTCCACCTTTCGTCCTGTGAGGTCTATTCGCTTGCTCTCCTTGTCTGGAGGTGGGCCTGTGTTGGTGGGCACACCGGCCCTTTTCCTGGCCGTTGCTGCGATAATAGAGTCTGCTGGCACTGACCCTTGGATGTACGCCGGGTCTTTTGTGGAATGCTTATATTTCTTTTCACTTCTAGGTGTAACCGCCTTGCAGACTGCAGGTTCTCTGAAGGCCTCCCTTCCCTGGTCCAGGACGCCGGGCAGCATGGGTAGGAATTGGCTCTTTGTTTGTTGAGGGAGCAGTGTTTCGAAGAGGAAACCTGCTTTTGTCTTTTCCTCCTGCATTTCGACCCCATATGTCTTTGCAGCCTTCTGGACGACTCCATTGTAGACTCCGATGTCGTCCGGCGGCGAAGGCCTCGAGGGGTAAGAGTCTACCCCCTCTTCTGGTGACTCTGCGTCGAGGTCTTGCCAGTCCAAGTCTTGTGCCTCCGAGGGCTCTGAGTCCCGGTAAGACTGCATCTCTTCTTCGCCTTTGGCTTCGAAGTCGTAGTCTTCTTCGTCCTGGTCTTCGAGCGGTTCGGGTGTTTTCGAGGGCTCGATGTATTCGGCGTCGAACTCCTCAAGTGCCTCGTGCGCTGGCTTCGACGGAATAGCGTATTGCTTCATCTTCTCGTCG